>CM014733.1:58291106-58891106 GCA_004329165.1 Spatholobus suberectus | reverse complement strand
CTAGTTTACTTATTTCACTAAATTCGCCCATCATTCCCTATTTTGCTGCTCTTCGAAGATCGATTCTGTTGCTTTATTTACTTTCATCTTTGAAAATTTGAATTTGAATTTGGCCTTGTGCGAAAAGTGTGGGTTGGGGTAGGTTGCTTCAGATTGAGATCATTATACCAATGGGGGGTTCTGGGTCAGATAGATTACAGTAAGACGAACGTTGTTTTAGATTTAAGCAGTTTTCCTAGTAATCCTATCAGAACAATGTGTGCTGGGTAGTGAGAAACTGGGTATTATCTTTGGATTTGACTCATCTAAAGTGAGCGGAGTGTACGGTAGAGGATAAAGTGTATTAATAATCGCAACGGTTTAGATTGTAACTAACTTCAAAGTTTGTTACGTACGTATCTGATTTTATCACAATTCTCAACAAACGGTTGGAAGTGCACTTTATCTTTTAAAGTACGCTTCGTCATTTTAGAGGAGCCAAATCCTTGCCTTTGATTGCTGCTATTTTCTGCAGTGTAGTAATGAAGTCAAGTGTGGTTTGCTAGATATCTTTATTTTACATAAACTGTAAAGGAACATATTACAGCAGGAAGTTGGATGATTGATTTACTAGTTCCCCACCCAAGCTCAATGATAGAAGGGATGGTTGTACCTGGACAATACAATGTCTTAGTATCTGTAGGGCTTATATGATTGCTTCAACAAACAACTTGAATTCATACCTCTCATTTATAGTCTATATAAGATGGAAGTTTGCAAGGTCTTAGCTTCATTCTTTTTGGATACATATTTGCAGGTGTTGTTATTTTTTTTTAATTATAATGTCACTGTTTACTTGTAGGTGTTACTAACAGGGTTCAAAAGCCTTCCACCCTTGTTTGAAGATACACCTAATGCAGTTCATGAGTTAACAATAGCAAGTAATATTACCTCTTCTGCGTTTATATTCCTACAGGCTACAGCCATTGCTTAGCCTACTTATTTAAGTAATAGAGGCAGATCCTGTTGGTAAATCTTAAATTTGCTTGATATCATAAAGGAAATTTTTATGCATTGGCTAGTCTATAAGCTCTGTGATTGAAAATGGATTTTCCTCTTCTATAACTGCTATCATTGTAGGCAGTGGCAAATAAAGCCAAAACTTAACAATCCTGTTTTTTTGTTAGTAACAGAATTTTGCTATCTGATTGTGGACAAAAGTTAGCCTTTGTTTTACTGGATGACAAATGTTTAATATGGTTTACCATATATTAGAAGAGAAAGACATGAATGTAATAAATTTTTCTTTATTTAATTTAGAAAGTTTTAGTTGCTTAAAGGCAATGGAAAGATGAGCCATATTTTGATTAAATCAAACAAATTACTAAAACATTTTTGCATGACTGAATCATATTAGCATGAATAAGATAATAACTACTTATAAAATGAAAAGGAAAAGAAAATGTTAGAAGTTCTATGTCTAAGATTTTTTTTTCCTGTTGATTTTTTAAACTTCCAGGGGATATATACGAGCACGCTGTTGTCCTTAGTGTGAAAATTGAGGATCAAGATGCTTTTGAAAGGGATTTCTTCCAGTTGAAACCTTATTATACAGATGCCTGGTAACTTATTCCTGTCCCTTTTTTACTCATAAAATATCTATTTTCACTCTGAGACAGCTGAATCTGCAACCATTGCAAACAATGGGCATCTCCTGATTGTTCACTTAATAAACCTGTATATTGTATGCCAAGAAACATAATAGTATTGATATTGAAGTATGGTGTTATGTGCAATTTTTGTTTTTTTTCTTCCTTGTTGGGTTCTTGTATTTTATGGGGACTTTTCCTTTGTTGCAGTAATCGTCTTCCACCATCTCCTCAGGAGTACCCAATACTAGGTCTCAACCTGTTGAGACTACTTGTGCAGAATAGGATTGCTGAATTCCATACTGAGTTGGAATTGCTTTCATCCACTGCTCTAGAGAATACTTGCATTAAGCATGCTGTGGAGTTGGAACAATCTTTTATGGAAGGGGCTTACAATCGTGTCTTGAGTGCTCGACAGACTGTGCCACATGATACATATGTTTATTTCATGGATCTTTTGGCAAAGACTGTCAGGTAATAATTGCTATTATTATTTTAATTTAATAGCCTCGTGGATGGTTGAACTCAAGTGATAAACTAGAGGAAACTGGAACTCCTGCTTGATTCCATCAGAAGTTGGGTTTATAGTTTAGACTGTTCTGGATTTTTTTCCTCCAAACTGGTTTCTATAATTTTATTATTTAATTTTATGAGTTATTTAAGTTGTAATTCTCTATTCTCTCTGCTTCCTGCCATGGCAATTTGGTGGAAGCATGACCTTTATTATAATATCAAAGTTCAAACACCTGCCTCTCTAGTGGTTCTAATTATTTTACCATTTGTGCTTCTATATTGATTTTCTAATTAGCTTATATCTATCTTCAAACATTCAGAGACGAAATAGCAGGTTGCAGTGAGAAGGCATATGACTATCTTTCAATTAAGGATGCTAAGCAAATGTTGCTGTTCTCCTCAGACCAGGAACTCCTGGAATATATTCAAGAGGTGAGCAATGTTATGCCCCCTTAATATTTGTGTGTGTTGGGGCGTGGGTTGTTCGTAGAAACACTACTTGTTTGTTTGCACTCAAAATTGGACATGAGATTGAGACTTGGAATTGGAATTGAACATTATATTTGTAATAATGATGTTTGGGAGTCCTTTTAGAATTGGAATCATAATTCCAAAGGCATAATTTCATGGAATCATAATATAACTAAAACTAAACTTCAGCAATTCCTAACCTCTACCTTTAAATCACAATTTCCAACCTCACTCCACACTGTGCAACTACCCTCCCTGTTTTTTCCACTCTTGCTGCCATCATCACTCACCCCCTCCTGTCTCCATTGTTAGTGCTTCCATTGCCACCATCAATCACTTCCACAATCAACCACCACCACCATTGTTGTCATCATCCTCATTGCCACTGCTACTGTCACCTCCACCTCCTTGCCCCACTGCCGCAACCACTGCCACTGATTACTGCCACTACAACCACTTCCACTACCTATTCCCCCCTTGCCCCACTGTTACCACCACCACTGCCATCGCCAACCCTATTGTGACCATTTCCGCCACTGCCACTTAAAAATCAATTTTTTTTATTCAAACCCAACATAACTAAACCCATGACAACTCCTAATTAGTCAATTAGAGTTGTCAAAATGAAATTGAAGTTCAACTTAGAATTATAATTCTATGCTCTAATTATTTGTACAACCCAAATATATAAATTATGATTCTGAAAAGATTCCAATTGACAGAATAGGAATTGGAATTATAATCACAATTCTAAGCTATAATTCTATTTCTATGCGCCAAATGGACTCTACTAGTTTGTTTACGACATGGAAAATCATTCATCTCTCCTTGCACAATTTCATTCGTTCTCATGTTCTAAAGTTATTATCTATTGATTGCAGGAGCATCCTGAGTGGGAGATTAAGAATGGTAGCGTCTTTTTCCAAAAGGCAAAAGAATCTGCACCGTGCAAAGAAATACCCTCTCTGCAGCTCATCAACCAAACACTCAGTTATGCTAGGGAGTTGGAGAGGATTGTCTGAAAAGAAATGCAATGGCGGCTTTTATGTTTCCAAAATTTCTAGGTGTCTGGACAATAGTTGCTAATACTTTCTTTTGAAATTGTTTAATTCTGATTCAATGCAGAACTATAAAATTGTTCACCTCTGTATTTTGATCATTTAGGTGGCTGTACCACTTTTATTTTTTTTAACTTGTGCTCTGGGAAAAAAAAAAAAATCGTTCCATATTTATATCCGCATTTTTATGTTGAGGATTAGATGGTTCATGATGCTGTAGTCTAAATTTCAAACCCATAGAAAGGTTCATACTCAAATTATGGGGATATAAATTTTTGGATTCTTGCGTTCTGTAATCACTTATCCTTTATTTGGGGGGTTAACAATCATTTTAGAAAATTTAGAATGGTGGGCTCGGCTGGTGCCTTTTGTTTTTCTAAGGCAAATTACAGCCAATCATTTTATGTAGTAACTAAATATTAGTTAGGGAAAAATTTCAAGATCTGATTTAATTTTTAGGTTATGAACCCTTCCGGAGGCTTGTTTTAGGGTTCCATCATGAGGATAAAAATAATTGCTTTGAGCCTAAGAGCGTTAGTGTTTTCTTGTGCTTAGAGCATACGCGCATAAGAGCGTTAAAAATATTCTTTTGTTGCTCTGGTTCATTCCTGAACAATGGTTTCATTGAAGTCTCTATTCGTGGATTTTTTGGTTTCGTGCCATACACGTGGTAGATTTGTCTTTAGGATGGGCGTTTAGCTCTCCTCAGTTCCAAGAAGCATTTTCGCATTACATTTTTCAAGTTTAAATTGTAGTTGACATAGCTTATTCAGCTGTAACTATCTAATTCGAGTTTAATGCAGATTAAGGTACTCCATGGTTTTGGAGCTGGAATGGACTAATTATTATGTATGAGTTTGTTTGGCCGTGAACTATTTCATTTTAAATGATAGAATTTTTGTGTAACAAGTTATGTGCTTTGGGTATTTTTTTTAATTAAAATCAAATAATCATCTCAATAATTGGTGTTAACTTTTATTGTGTACATTATCAAGATAAATATTTAATTTTGATTGAAAAATAATATTAAAAACACTTACAGTATTACACTCAAATTTAATTTATTTTAAATTTTGATAGGTAAAATTAAGTTGGAATATAATTAAAAAATGTTTTGTGACAATTTTTCATTGGCCACAACTATTTACCCGTGACATAAAAAGAAATACTCACGTTTTCATTTATGAAGATTCCTTTCCTTTCCCTCTTTTCCGTCAAAAGTTGCCCTTATATGCAGAGAGGATAAAGATTTATCGAAAGTTGATAATACTGACGTAACTAGGGTGCGTTATACTCCAATTCTGAACTCTCCAAGGAGCCAAGACGTGACTAGTAAGGCAACAAATGTGTCGGATCTGCCTATCTGTATGCCCTTGACACTTCCTATTGGAACAAAATGATAAAATGGAATGTGATAATCATGGCCATATTTACGTCTGTAAGGCCAACCCTGGCGTAACAAAACCCAGCTTCACAGCTTAGTATCACGTTAGGCCCAGAACGATTCAATGCTGCCGCTACTTGTGAGGCTCGTCCTTATTCGCCAACAATTATGTGACACCAATCCCCCCAAAGGCATCAATGTCCCTAATTAAAATTAATAGCTTTTGTACTAAACAAAATTAATAACTTTTATTTGATAGTTACTTACATACAACTCACCGTTCAATACGGGTAACACTTTAGTTTATCTCCAACATTCCCCAATTAGTCCAAAAATTTACAAAAATGAGTTTAATTCACATATATTGTTAGTATAAAAACTCTATACTATTAATCAATTAGAAATCAACTTTAATTATAAAAGTCCATAAACTTATCATATATGATGATTTAAGATTGAATAATAGCCCAAAAAACTTTTACACTAAAAAACTTCTCGTATGTCACACACTTGCAATATGTGTCACACCTACAACTTATATCACATGTATAATATTGACATGTGACATGCTTTCGAATTTTAACTATTACACATTTTGTTTTACCAATACAATGTCACTCAATATTTTTGAATTTTATTTGTTACACATTTTATTTTACTGATACATTGTCACACTCAATGAGACTCTAACCTGTCTAAAAACAATCCCAAGCCAGTAGTCTATTTAAATTAGCACTAACACCTTTTTAGTAAATTATTTTCAATTCAATTAAAAAACAAAAAAACCCTACTTACCTCGACCTAAACCAAAAAAATTTGTCTTCATTTTGGACAGAAGAAGCATTCTAGATTTACATAATAGTAAATCTAGATTCCCTGGTCCCACAGACTAGGCAGCTAAGAATCATGGATCACTAACCTGCGGTTTGAATATGTTACACTGTTAGCATCTGTGGATCAATCCCACACTACACTACACTATGCTATGCTAGTCCACTTCACTCACTCCCAGGTGAGGAAAGTCCAAATAGTCAACCTCCAAACCCCACTTATGAATCTTAAAAACAGCAATTCTAGCTCCCCAAATCCAAATCACCCAGCCAAAACAAAAAGGGCGAAGACATAAACAAACAGAGTGAGAGTGAGTGAGGAAGCACTAGTAGTGGCATAAGGAAATGGGTTTCACCTTCACCACCATGACCCTGAACCTGCTCCTCCTAATGGCCATGGTGGCCACCAACATCCTCTCCCTCTACCATCTCTCCTCCACCCTCCAATCCCCCAAATCCCCCAAACCACCCCCACCGGTCCCCGACCAACTCCTCCACCAGCTCCACACCATACGCGCCACCATCAACCACCTCACGCGCCTCCAGAACACTAACCCCGCCAGAAAATCCACCGTGCCCTCAGATCTACTCCTATACTCACACCTCTCCCCAATAGCCTCCTCGTGCCACAACCACCCGGAGCTCCTCCACAAGTACATGACCTACACGCCCTTCTCCCTCTGCCCCTCCGACTCCGACCTCGCCGAATCCCTAATCCTCCGCGGCTGCCACCCCCTCCCCCGCCGCCGCTGCTTCTCCCGAACGCCGCCGAAGCCTCCCGCCGCCAACTCCCTCCCTCAGAACCCCTTCCCCTCCTCCCTCCCCGACGCCGCCGTCATCTGGGACCGTTACACCTGCAAATCGTTCGATTGCCTCAACAAACAAAACCCTAACCTCGGTTTCGAGCCCTCGCGCGACGCCTCGAGGTTCGACTCGTACAGGAGCGACCTGGATCTCCCGATCAACCAGCTGCTCCAGATCGCGAAGGCCGCGAGGTCGGTGCTCCGGCTCGGGCTCGACGTCGGCGGCGGCACGGGGTCCTTCGCCGCCGCGATGAAGGTCCGCAACGTGACGGTGGTGACCACGACGATGAACGTGGCGGCGCCGCACAGCGAGGCCGCGGCGCTCAGGGGGCTGGTGCCGCTGCACGTGCCGCTGCAGCAGCGGCTGCCGCTCTTCGACGGCGTCGTGGATCTGGTGCGGTGCGGGCGCGCCGTGAACCGGTGGATTCCCGTGACCGTGATGGAGTTTCTGCTGTTCGACGTGGATAGGGTGTTGAGGGGAGGGGGGTACCTTTGGGTGGACCACTTTTTCAGCAAAGGGGCGGACCTCGAGAAGGTGTATGCGCCCTTGATTGGGAAATTGGGGTACAAGAAGGTGAAGTGGGCGACCGGGAATAAGACCGATGCGGGTGGCGTCAAGAATGGGGAAGTTTACTTGACTGCGTTGCTGCAGAAGCCTGTGTCCAGATAGAGGGTCGTTTACACGCAAAGGTAGAATGAGCATTTGCAACTTAACTACATATGTTTCTTCTTTTAATTAAGAATTTAATTAGAAGAGAAAATAGGAAACTACATATATGGTAAATTTGTTGACTTTTATAATAATTATCTTAAAAATCATACCAACGGTGATTTGTGATTGATTGACAGTATAAAAGCTTTTACACTTTACACTAACAGTGCATAATAATTAGACTCTAATTAGAATGCCAAATTTTATTAGAAGAGTTTAATTTTTAGAGAAAATAGGTTATATACTGGCAGTTTTACACTGTCATCCAATCATAAAACATTATGTATAGTAAGTTTGTTAAATTTTATAATAACTATCTTAAAAGTTATACCAACAGTAATTTTTGATTGATTGACAGTGTAAAACTCTTTATAATGATAGTGTATAGACATTAAACTCTAATTTTTATATACTGTCAATCAATCAATAATTAGAAATTCTGATAAGTATGACTTTTGAGATAGTTGATGTAAAAGTTAATAAATTTATCATATATTATGGTTTGTGATTAGATGAGAGTATATTTAGTATAGTTAGAATGCATATATAATGTAATTGTTTTTTATAATGTCATGTAATCATAAATAAATTAATATATATAGTGAAATTGTTGAATTTTATAATGAGTAATTTTTAATTGATTGATGATGTGAAAATTTTTACGTTGAAAATGTGTGAAAATTAGATGAATCGATTAATGAATAAAATAATGGTGATTTTTTCGTGTTATTTATACCTTGAAATATAAAAGGGTTTGATCTTCCACTTCGTGCTGAGATGAATGTTTTTGATTGGATAAGTGTCCATTTAAGGGGAGAGTGTATTTTTTGACTCCTTATTTAATCTAAAGTTCATCATGTGATTATTAATTTGATTGGGTTTGAATTTAATTTGGGGTTATTAATGTGAGTTTAAATTTAATTGCATTATCGTTGTATTATTAGGGGCGGGGCGTACTTCCAATATGAATATGATAGGTCTTTATACTTCTGAGAGGTAGCTGGCTTATAATGTTGATGAGCATGAACAGTCAGGCCTGTCTCAAACAAAGAGTTGGATTATGAACAAAAACAACTTCCAGCTTCTGTCTCTTTAGATGAAGGGATTTTTTAAGCAGTTGCCTTTCTATAAACTTGCTCTTGCCCTTGTATTACATGCTAGAATCAGAAGAGTTGAAACAGTGGTTCTTTCTGAATTTCAAGTATCTTGAATAATCAACTTTTCCACTTTAACCATTTACAATGAGCTCACTATTGCAGAAGTTTTATGCTCCAATTAATTCAAAAACCGATCCTTTTAGAACATTGTGAGACTTAATAGAGAGAATATATTTTTACTAATAATTTAGGTCATACATAAGTGCAGGACAGAGCCAACTAAATAACACTTGGAACATAATGAATGGGAGTCCAACACAAGATCTTAGTATTATATAGATGAGGAGACACTTGATCTCTCGAAGTTTATCTTCTCAGTAGGTAATCCTATTGCAAAGATGAAGCTATTCTGCAATTTGCATAGAGTGGTAGCTGGCTTACCCTTAGAGAATGAGATTGGTGAATTACCCTCATGCCTCTCCTCTACTAGTTGGCTTACTTTATGATCTTTCATTATTACCTGTGACGTTGTGTCCATGCATTGAAATATTGTTAAACAAATAAACTTGGATGAGATGACCGAGTTACAATAGGATGTCTACAACCATGTGTGGGGGGACAGGATAGTAGGGATCTGTAAATGAGGGCAAGTGGGAAATATATTGGTATCACTGATTCAACTTCTTCTGATGACGTCGAAACAATTGTTGTTTAATGTTCTGCAAAACAAACTTAAAGGATTTTAATGTTAGTAAGTAGAGTGTGCTATGGCTTGATTTAAATCAAACTAGTAAATTTAGGATATCATTTCTCTCTTTTTAATGGGTTAAAATTTTCTCAATTCTTCTGGTTAGTATGTTACTTTCTGGTTATATAGTTCTGTTACTCTGCAACTCGTCTTTCTGTTTCTGATCTAGTGGGATTTTCTCCGACCTATTTTACACATTGCAGTTTGATATATGCTGTAAGGACGATAAGCAGGTCGTTTTATCCTGATTTCCTTGCTCATAGGAGTTTATGGGGCACGTAATGAAGCAATTTTCATGTTCACTGTGACGGGTCATAGAATCAACCCGTTGGAACAAAGATAGAAGGAAGTCAATGGCAGGTGTATATCCATGGGGACTGGGGGAAACTGATCGAGGAAAATAGCTTTTTGTGATAGTTTTTTGCTTCCTATTTGATTAAATTGTGCTATCCCAATTAATTGTTTTTAAATAAACTAAAGAAACGCCGTTGCCTGGTTGGTTTTCATATAGTTCTTGCAGCGCTTGCCATTTATTATGATGGATCGTCCTCTTTCATTTGATAATTCATTTACAGTTCTTGGAGAACTTTTGTATGAATATGAATTCAACAAGAAAAACAAATACATACGTTCCATGTTATTTCCACTTCGTAATTTATTAATAGCAAGCCACGAGAGTGGGCTACTTAGAAGAACCAGGAGGTTAGAAAATTATTATACGGTGATTAAACAGAATGTACTAAAAGCAAAGCGTTAGTTATGTATTTTGTTGTGCATTCATCCAAGAGTAATGAACATGTACTTTGCGCTCTTGTTGAATGTGATGGTCCTTGGATGATGCCCTCCGGGTATCGCCAATGGTGGTGGTGTTATCTATAAGGATTGTGTGTGTGGTGAAATTACTCCTTTTAACAAGTCTAAGAATTAATTATTTTTTTTAATTTAATGGTTGAATATTTTAATATTAACTCAATGATCTTGTATACTAAATTTTAATGAATCATACATAATTTTATAGTTGATATTTACTTATATTTCTAAAATGTATATTATAAAAAATTGTAAATTTTAACTATCCAATAAAATCTTTAATTTAATGGTTGAATTAATAAATTTTAATATATACAAAAAGTTATTAAATTGAATAATTTTATTAAGAGTTATTTTTGGAGTAACTCTTTCTCTTGCTATTAATTTCTTAAGAGTTGCATTTCTTCCTCCTATACTTGCCTTTCTTAAGACCAAATCCCCTAGCTCAAAGCTTCTTGGCTTTACTAACTTATTGTACCTTAAAGTAACTAGGTCTTTTGTTGTTGAAGTTCAGATATGCATAACTGCTTTTACTTCATCTAGTAAATCCAAGTCATTCTATAAAACATTTTCATTTTCATTTTCATCTTCTCTAAATTAGGAAGTTCTCCATGATGGTTCCCTTATCTTGATCGAAATCACAACTACTGTTCTGTAGGTAAGTCTAAATGGAGACTCCCTTGTAGATGAATGAAGGGTAGTTTTGTATGCGCATAGTACATGATCCATTTATTCAACTTAATTCTTTTTTGTGTCATCTAAACGCTTCTTCAGGGATTTCAAAATTGCCTTGTTAGCAACTTCAACTTGACCATTTGTTTGAGAATGTTCAATTGATGTGAAATCTTGCTTTAAATGCAACCCTTCTAAGATAGCTTTAAACCTCTTATCTGTGAATTATGTTCCATTATCTGTCACGATCGCCCTCAATACTCCAAACTTGCTCACTATGTTCTTATAGAAAAACATCTAAACCTAGACCGATGTGATGGTAGCTAATATTTTTGATTTTATCCGCTTTGTGAAATAATTTATTGCTACGATAAAGACCTTTACTTGTCCTAAGGCCTGTGAAAACAATCTTAAAAGTTCATTCACCACTAGTAGAATGACCAAGGAATGAAAGTTAAATTCGACTCACTTCTTGGTATATGCTTAATGTCATCATGCAGTTAACATTTTTTTTTTTTACGTTTCTTGACATAACTGATCACATCTTGCACCATTGTTAACAAATAATATCTAACTCTCAGGGCTTTATTTGCCAAAAAGTTTACCTCCAAGATGATTACCACAATTGCCTTCATTAATCTCGATTAGGATGACTCCTTTTCAGTTCTAGCTAAGCATTTCAATAGTAGTTAAGAAAATCCTTTTCTAGATAAAGTTCCATTTAATATTGATTACCATGTCACTTGTCTCCGGATCTTTCTCCTTTTCTTTTCTTCATCAGGTAACACCCCTTTTCTCCAAATATTCTCTATTCAGAGTCATCTGTGTTGACTAAATATGTACTTCAATCACATTTTCTCCCTTTAAAATACTGGGTCTTGCTAAGCTCCATAGAATTATAAATATGTTATTTCCCGTCTTTTTTGTACTGGCTAAGCGAGATAAAACATCCGCTCATGCATTTTGTTACTTAGGGTTGTGCTAGAATTCCACATATTGGAAGGATTGACACATTTCTCTCACTAGATCTAAGTAATTTTGCAAGTTCAATTCTTTTGCTTGGTACTCACCCTTTACTCGTGAGACCATTAATTGAGAATCACTACATACCATAACCTCCTTGGCTTCCAAGTTTTTTGCCATGAGTAAGCCCACCAAGCAAGCTTCATATTCTGCTTGATTGTTTAATGTTTGGAAATTTCAATGATGTAACCGTTGAATTAAAAGTTCTTATTAAATAAATCAAGTCTACAAATTTTTATAAAATTTAAAAACCATTTGATACTTTATTAAATAAATTCAAATTAATATATAATATACTTTTCTAAAATATAAGTAAATGTTCACTACAAGATTATTTAACTACAAATGTCCGATTTATCTAAAATTTGGTGTGCATAATCATTGAGATAATGTCAAAATATTCAACGGTTGGATCATTGTAATTTAATAAAATATCAAGAACTATTGAGTGCAGTAACTCTAGCTAAAGTTATTTTTGGAGTAACTTGATCCTTTCCCCCCTCCTGTAATACCCATTCATATTAAATACAATTCATATGAATTTAGTTATTAAGTTTAAGTAAATGAAAATGCGTGTAAATTTTTTTTCCCACTTTTATAATTTTTTTTTTCCAAACTTAACAGAATTTGAAAATGGTAGTAAAAGATAAAAGATAAGACTGTATATACATATATATCATAAAACTATACATCATCGTTTGATAGTACAGAAAACTAAAAAAAATACATCAAAAGATAGACAGTATCTAACCTAATATTTACATCAAAAAGATCTTATACAGAACAATGTTCATCTACCCTATCCCTCATACAAATGAAAAGTACTATAGGTCTTTAGGTCTTTCTCCGTTGAGATGTCCTCTAGCTCGTACACAGCATCATGGGACATTAATATCATCTTCAATAACCACGATCAATCATACACAAAAGAAGATAATGGAGTGAGGTATTTTGTTCTAAAATCACTTTTACATGTACGGTAGGAAATCCTAAGGCTCATTCTAAGTTGTATCCGACTACCCTTGACTAGGTATGGATTCATACTTCCCATTAGTGGATAATAGTTCTCAACAGAACTCGAAAAGTGACTAGGAATACATATACCTCTCTCAACACCATCACATGGTACAGTCCTCATCATCATTGAGGAACAAAATAACAATTTAGGATATCCATTTAGAAAGATATACTCTTAGACCAATCTTAGAATGCTGAGCAGTTGTCGGGGTTATCTGTAACACCCTAAGGGGCATTACCGTAACTAGGTCTAGATTTAAAAAAAAAACTGAAAAAGGTAGAAACAACATACAAATACTACTCATAAATATAATTAAATATTATATACGAACAATACAATAAAAAAAAACATATATGCCAAATATAACTCATCTATCACCTGAAGGTATCGTACAAAATATAAAGAAGAATACAAAAATATAATATAAACTAGACTACGTTTTCTTGCACGTGACTCCAAGCTCCATCTACGCATGTCTTCACCTGTATCCTGAAAAGGAAAAACTTAAAGGAATGAGACATAATGTCTCAGTGAGTGCTCTAAGGACTTTACGGCTGGGTTAGACTCTTCTATTCGGACAACCTTCATTACTTATCTTTCATGGCTTTAGCCTCATTGGGTTTTTCATAATTATCCATACCTATGGTTGAGTCTACACCTTTCAACAGTCAATACTCCCTGTTAATTGCTCTCTCATTCTCACAACTATTATATTGGTTTACTATCTCATTCTTAACTTAAGAACTCATCCTCATTATTTATACTTTCTTACCCAAAACCCTCTTTAGAATTTACTCTTCTTCATTTTAATATTCAAAGCTGTCCCCTAGGGTCAAGTCTAAGGTTACAGACATCCTAAAATACTCTTATTTCATTCTCTCTCTTACTTGTCTTATACCTTTCTATTATGCCATGAGGGAATTCACCCTTCCTCTATCTTATTCACAACTATTATTATCCAACTAGAACCCTCATAACACTATCCTAAGGTCTAGCCTCTCACTTATCCTTAAGGTAGCAAACACAATTCCAATTACAAGCATATAATTGTTTCACATTCTTTGTCTAGTAACTAGACATATACCTCGTTTTGTTTTATCAAACAGGAACGACACTCGTGCAAAATATGATCACATGTCCACAACTTTAACATTTCATCACAAGGCACAATTGTATTCTTACATAGAATTCACATAAATAGGGTCACATAGAATTCACATAATTACAACATAGCACACTCTAACATATCACACTATAACAAGATACATATGCGTGCTATGTTCCTAAACCACTACTCATGCACATGTGGTACCAACCTAAACTTTTCGGAAAGTAGACTAGGAGTAAATGCAGGCCATAAGAAGCGTCATCGGTACCGATGCCTTCGGCTTTCGCACCCTCAACTAGCATGATATCCCTCGGTGACTAGTCAGGGTTACCCAGTTTTGCTAGTACGCCCCGGCTCCATGGGATCAACATGGACCATTGGAGTTTTTCCAACCGGATAACCCCCAAGGCTAAGGTTAGACAACCCATCACGGCCTCCACCAGCCAGATTCCTACATACTTTCCTCATCACATAACTCAATGTTATGATGCATGGTTACAAATAATGCTTACAACTTTTTATAGACTTTTATCATGAAACATTGATACAATTTCATATCACACTCAGTTTCTTTCAAGGTAAATAATAATCATACAATATAACCTCAACAAGGCATAAGAAAACAAACAATAATGAGTTAAAAACTGCAAAGAGGAGCTCATAAACACAAAGAACGGAATAACAAAAGTCGTATCTGCCCAGCAGGACGGAAGTCCCGCCCAGCGGTCCAGCGAACCCGCCCAGCAGGTCCGCGTCGGAACCCAACCCGCCCAGCGGGTATTTCACCCCGCCCAGCGGCTCCGCCTGCCTAGCGTAAACGCAGAATCCAATTTTTGAAGAAAAGTCGCCCAGCGGCTATCTAATCCCGCCGGGCGGATCCGAGGTACTAATTTTAATTTATTTTTCCTATTGTCTTTGGGTTCTAAATGCTTCAAGATAAATAATTAGATTCTTAATCACTCTTCTACATCGATAATTGGTCAATTTAATCTATAATTTCCTTACTCCTTCACAATCCCCTCAAAACCCATCAAATCCCTAAATTTAGGTATAAGGAGGGAAAAGATAAAAAGATGAACAAGAACAAGGAAGGACATGGGGGAGAGCACTCACCTTTGTGGACATGCAAAGTTGAGTTCTAGGGTTTGGATTCTCCGGTTTCTATTCTTCCTCCTTCTCTTCCTCTTCTTCTTCCCTTCTTTTCCTCATTCTCTCTAACTTCTTTCTTCTTCTATTTGTGACGGCTAAACCTAATCCTCCTTCTCTATTCCCTTCTTATAACATGTGGGTGGGTATGTGGCTTAGTGGGCTTTAGTCCCCTATTGGGCCCTAGATGCTCTTTTGGGTTGTATGATAATATTCCTACTAATTTATAATATTAAGGTATTAATAACAACAACAATAATAATAATAATAATAACAACAACAACAACAACAATAATAATAATAACAATAAATATAATAACAACAACACAACACAATAATAATAATAATAATAGGAAATATAATAATAATAATTCTTAAGATATCTTTTGTCTAATAACATATGAGAAGGGTTCTACTAAAAGCTATCTCGTGGTTTATTTCTAGTACTTGAAATTTGGGCTGTTACATTATCGAGTTTGGTCAGCCGAATATCCCGGCTCAAGGGTGCTACCTTGGCCATTGGGACCTTCACCACTCGATGTCTACCCCCAAGACCTCTGCAAGTGGGTCCCTGCCTTTCATTCCTCAGCGTACCAAATTGTGGCTTTCTTAGCAGGGTGCCATGTCACTGCATGTCACTTGCTTTACATTACTCACTAAATTATCAATTCCTAACTTCTCAAGCAGAGGTTTTCTTGGTCTCATTTAATTTGAGCACCAGGACAATCAACATTTCTGCCTTATTTTACAGAAATTGCACAATACCAGAATTTTAACAAAATAACGACATAACAATTATAGTATAATTACTAAAATTTTGGCAGAATAACAACTAAATAAATACATTTTAATTTTATAAAATTGAGCAGAGTAACAGCTTAGCAAGTGCATTTTAATTTTCTAAATTGAACAGAGTAACAGCTTAGTAAGTATAATTTAATAATTTAAATTTGAGCAGAGTAACAATTTAGTAATTATGATTTAATAATCTAAATTTGGGCAAAGTAACAATTTAGCAAAAATTAAAGTTTAACATTAAACAATAATAACAATAATAAAACTTAAGCTTAAGCGGGTTTAGGAAAAAACCCTTCCTACCAACATGCAAAGTGACAGTAATTTAGAACCAACCCCACTCCCCCCATCACTTCTAAAGTGGTTGATGAAGAGGATGGAACTGTTGGTGCAAAACTTCTAGGAGGAGAAATTCTACTAGTTGAAAACTAACAAAATTTTAACATAAAAACTAGATAAAATATTTTAGAGAGAGAAAACTTTAGAAAGAGAAGCTCTCTAGCTTGGGAGAGGAAGAGGAGATGCTGAAAATTTGAAGGAGGGAGGGGCTATTTATAGAAGAGGAAGGGATCTTAGGTGTCCACCAATGACCTAAGTAATAATGCAATAAATCAAGTTTTAAATTTGTTTTTAATTTAAATTTAGGGACAAATATGCACACTTAGGGACACATACACCATTTAGGGTGTTGAATCACCCTTTCTAGGCTTGGGGACGTGCTATATGAGCTGTCCTCAAGCTCTTCAGTGTAAATTTTATTTGTCGGTGCATTAACCGGTACTGATAAAATTGCCTAAACTTGAAAAATTAGCTTTTAATATCAAAATAATGCATTTTAATGAAAAACTGGACAAATACATTATTTTTCATCAAAAATAAATTTCTAATAATAAATTTAAATTTTTATTAATTTATTTCAAATTATATGTATTTATTTTGTATTTTTAAGCTAGAAAATTCATTTTAATTCAATAAATACCAAAATTTTTGTCAAAATTTTAAAATTAAATATTTTACCCATAAATAAACTAAAATCATCATTTTTACTTTTTTTGGATGTCAAACCAATATTGACTTGCTTATTAGACACTTGAGGACATTTTGGTCATTTTATACAAGAATTTCAGAAAATTTATTATTTAACTACAAGAATTTCTAAAATATAAGTAAATGTTCACTACAAGATTATTTAACTATAAATGTCCAATTTATCTAAAATTTGGTGTGCATGATTATTTAGATAATGTCAAAATATTCAACAGTTGGATCATTGTAATTTAATATATATCAAGAATTATTAAGTGTAGTAACTCTAGCTAAAGTTATTTTTGGAGTAACTTGATCCTCTCCCCCACTCCCATATATATATATATATATATATGAGTAAATTACACCAACATTTCCTAAAATTTCTTGAGATTACAAACCCCCCCCCCCCCCTCCTATTTTTTTAATATTTACAACAACCTTCCTTATAGGAATACACGATATAATATTTTTTGAACAATTAAAGGATGACAGTGTAATATTTTTCAAATAATTAAGGAAAGTTAGTGTAGAAATAGTAAAAAAGTGTCGACAAAAATTTGATGAAACCGTATTCATTTAGAGAAGTTAAATCTAGTAACATATACTTAAATAAGCATTTTTGTTTTTGGTATGCACTTAAACAAGCATTTGTGTAACTAATTTAATTTATTTTAAAGAAATAATTACTTTACATCGTTTTTTTTAGAGAGAATTAAAATCTAATTATTCCAAACTTCCCATTTATCTCATCTCATAAAAAATCACTTTTATTTTGTAGAAAATAAACTTAATTTTTATATGTGGTTGTTAACTCGTAATGTGAAAATAAATCAGAATAAAAAAATAAATTTCTATTTATTTTGAGGAGTCACTTTGAGTGACTTAGAAAAAGCTGTATTTTGAAATAAAAAGTATTTTTATAATTGTAACCAAACGAAAAACAACTTCTACTCTACATAAAGTCCTTTAAAAACAAATCAGTTTAATTTTTTAAACATTATAATTTTTTTTAAAAAAAATAAAAAAGATAGGCCTTTAGAACATTAGTAACCCAACATCTCTCTGGGTTCTTAGATGGACTCCAATTGTACACATCACTCATTTTTATCTTTTTTAATTTAAGTGAAATAACAAGGATCGCACAAAAAGGAAGGGTTAAATTGTGCGATTAAAAAAAAACTTTTTAACTCTTTTTGAAAACGAGTTCGAAAGGCAGTTAAAGAGGGATAAGAGAAGACAAAGATACAGAGTTTTATACTAGTTCATTCAACCTTGAGCTACGTCCAGTCCCTTCGTTCAGAAGGTGTTCACTAACCAACCTTAGGTTATACAACAAGTATCTTCGTTGCCTCTTCAGACTTTACAACGCAATCAACCTAAATTGCTTAACCACTCAAGTATTCTTTTTCACTAAGCCTCTCTAGCTTTTCACAACATAAATAGTTGTTAAACAAAAAGGTCTACTCACAAAGTGAAGATATGAAAGTTTACGTGCAATACAAATGCTTTTACAGAGAAAAGATTCTACGTCGTCCAATAAACGTAGTTGTTCTTTTTGTCACACTCTTTTTCTTTTTCATTAGCTTTCTTCGTTCTTGAGCTGGTATATATAATCTTCGTAGAAAAAAGCCGTTGAGAGGATTCAGCTTCAGTCTTCAAGAAATATGCGCATGTATCGAGCTTTCAGAGGAGTTAGAAAAGTAACTTTAGTCCTTACGCTAAAATGGAAAGTGCAAGACTGTGTTGAAGGTCTACTTTTCTGATCATTCTTTATTCGGCTTGGCAGTTTGATAAGTTGACTTTCTTTTTTCTGCAACACTGTGCTTATGCACTAAAATGTATCTGTTTTTTAATTAATGCTTAGACGTTTGAATGTTAGATCTCTTAAAATAGATAAAGCATTAGTCACGAAATATACATGTGAGAAACACATAGGCAAGCTTTAAATATTTAGTCGTTTAGAGATAGACTTACTCTTGGACGAACTTTGTATATAAGTCTCAACTTTAAACACTTAGCCGTTAAGAGAGAGACTTACTTTTGGACGGTCGTCATAATGAGTCAATTAGACGCTTGTTAAAATGTGCGCGTTGGACGCTACGGTTTTGGACGCTGTAAAAATATTTTTATAACAGAGACTTAAAACTTAATAAGTTTGTTATCTTCAAAATTTTGAGGGACTAGACACTTCATACGTCTTTGGTTCCAACATTAAGTACCTCATAAACACCTAACTCCTCCAACCTAGCAACTCCAAAAAGTTTACTAAATGGGCCCAACCAATAACCTTACATCCTTTCATTTCATTAATAATTTATTTATTAAGTTATAATTATCTTATTTATGAAACAATTAAATTATAAAAATTAAGAGATTTATTTGTACTATTCATTTTTGCAAAATATTTTTTATTAATACAAAATAAAACTTTAAAAATTAAGATATTTTGTAGACCACTGATAATTTACTACCCCTGCACAATTGAGAGTTGAAGCACATTTCAATTTTTTGCTTCACATTTCAATTTGTTAAAATTTTAGATTTGCTACATGTTAAAATAAATTTTTGGGCTTGCTCCCTCAAAATTTTCATGTTAAAAAAAATATTAAAACTGACAAATGGACCTACCACTCTTCTATAGGTACCAGTGCTTATAGAAGCACCCAGCCCTACACAAGAATCTTCTCCAATGCTGGATTCTTACAAGCACTAGTTCCAAATTGAAAGAACCGAAATTTTAAGTAGCGTTGCAGATGCTCTTAGGTTGAAACAAAGATGAAACAATTTTTCTTGATTAATAATAAGATTGACTTTAAAATCTTTCTTATATCATTCAATGACATTATTGGCTATAGATGTATTAATACTTATATTTTGTTATGTAAAATTAATTAGATGTTGTTTTCTTAACAATATCATCATTAAAAGAATTGAAATTTTTTATTATTGAGTATGATGAAAAAAAATATGCAAACTTTAAATGAAATATTTAATAAATTGTCTCAATATAATTATCTTTGATACCCTTTTTTTTTAATCATAACCTCATTAATATTTTAATGAAAATTATATGTATAAATGGTATAATAAACTTTAAATTAATAAAAAAATATTTAACATATTTTTATATTTAAATAAACCCGTAGAAAACACAAATATTATAACTACTTAATATTTGAATTTAATATTGCATTCATTTGTAACCCTCAAATCATATAGCTCATGTGATTCAGCTTGCTTGAAGTAGGGATTACAATGCTAGAAAACCTGAAATAAAGAAATGCAACGGGATTAAACATTTGATTTGAAAGTGTGAGAAGAGGGCGTTTAATTTGTATGTTTAATTAAATAAAGAGAGATTCACTAATGGAATAGTCAACAATATCTTTTTTTTACGACAAATGTTATTAATATATATTTTCTAACACATTCTTAAATTATTAGTTAAAATTTATTAAAAATTACAAATTTATGAAAGTCTCACTCTTTATTTATTAAGTTAAACTTTTGATTTTGTAGTTTGTAATAAATTTTAACTGATAGTAAAAAATGGGTTAAAAAGAATGTGTTAAAAGAGACTTGTTAGCACTTTTTTTAAAAGGTTCATATGTAAGTTTCACTAATAACATTTTTGTAAAATATTAATAATTATACATATATATTTACTTTCTCTTTTATTTCTTTCTATTATTTTTTTATCTCTCTTTTTTTCTAATCATATCATTTAGGAGAAAAATCCTCTCCATTTCTTTTCCTTTCCATTTATTACATTTAAGTGGATCCAACTTAACTAGTGCATGGATCAATTGACATGAGATTTTTCCAACTTAAATAGTGATCTCGAATTTGAATTTTGGATATGTAGCTATGTTAAATATTTGGACAGAGAGTTTTGCCGTCCATAATATTCCTATCTGACATGAACATAATTGCTTGCAATAAAAAATAGCTATCATCTCTTAAAAAGGAAAAAAAAGCTTTTACTCATAAAATATAAAGGTTCAAATGTGTTTTTAGTCCCTCAAATTTGGGATAAGTTTGTTTTTTGTCCCTCAAATTTAAAATTAATTTTTTAGTCCTATGATTTACAAAAAAAATGTTTTAGCCCCTCTAAACCATCTGCAACATCCTTGATAGGGTAGATTGAGTTAGTTGTGCAGCATTAGCTGAATTTGGTATGATGTTTTTAGCTAAATTTGGTATGATGTTTTCACTAACAAAGACATTAGTAGGTGAGTTTTGTGTGATAGATTCATTAATGATATTTAAGCCTAGCGATTAATTACAACATGTTTTTTTCAAATTACAAAGACTAAAAAGATTAATTTTAAATTTAGAAGACAAAAAATAAACTTATCCCGAATTTAAGTTACTAAAAATATATTTAAACTATGTATAAACCACCCTATGAAAGCAGAACTAGTCAACTAGAAATATAGAAAGATCAAATCAAGCTGAATTCACGAAATCTGCATCTATATAACCTGCAAAATCTCAAACAAACCAAAATTTGGATGTGAAGTACTACTAAGTATATATGTTGATGATTATTTGAGAAGAAAAAGAAATTATATCTCCAAATAGATCTGCCGAAATTTTTATTGTAATGAAAAGAATATTTTTGCTTCGTATGAAAAGAATATTAAATATATATTTTATATTTGGTAAAAAAATTAAATATATAGCTCTCCACACGTCTTCATTAATTATGGAAGAATGTAAACAGTAACATTAAATATAGCACTCCACATGTCTTCATTTTAAATTTTTTAAAACAAAGTTGTATTCATTTTGCGAGGATAAGATTATACAACAATAAATATTTGTTGAGCAAATCACCCTTGGCAACCAAAGCCGGGATGCTCCTCACCTTTTCTCTCTAATTACCCACTAGGGAAACCTACCTAAGGGTACAACAGGGAACCCACCTGCAAACCTGAGTGACCATTAACACTCAAAAACTAGGAAAAACCCATTACTAGACCAAGGAGAACCTACCCTTGGATTTCTTACCAAGTAGGAAAAAATTATTCTTAGACCAAAGGATACCTACCTCTAGATTTCTTAGCAACTAGGAAAAACCTATTCCCAAACCAAAGGAAATCTACCCCTAGATTTCTCAAAAACAAAAACAAAAGTTATTACCATTCTTAATAGTAGAGATATCTCAAATTGAAATTTTATGACTCACAATTCTCTCTAAGCACTGACTTAAGCAAAATAACCTCAATTAATAATTCTCTTTGCTCTTACAATTGGTTAATAGAAAAGTATGATTTTTATAAGGATTAATAAGATTAAGCATTTAATTTCATAATGCCTTAATGATAGAAGATCTATTTTTAAAACAAAGTAAATCTTTCCTTATTTAACAGTTATGACCATTGGGAATTGATTTCATCCATAGGGGCATCAATTCCTTCATGTGTGAATTGATTCCTCCAATGATGGAATCGATTCCTTGTAAGAAAGTTATGTTCAAAAATTGATTCTCTCACTTTTCACTTAGTTCCACATTGTGGAAATCGATTCCAAGCTGGGAGAATCGATTCTTGAACAAGATTTTCACTAAAACCCCTTTTTCTTTGTAGTTTAAAAATTGTTTTAACTTTCCTAGTGTATCTCTTTGAGTCAGATTTAGCTAAAATTGGTAAGTCTCACAAAAATACCTACAACTATGACACATATCTTCACAGAAGTTGATGTCTTGGCTTTGATCTCTTCTATTCTTTTTAGTTTAACTTTTATCTTCATGAGTTCCTTTTGGCTTTTGAGTTGGTCTTCATCGAAGTTCTCTTGACTTTAACTTTGTCTTCATCAAGACCCTTGAAGTAAACATGTCTAGAGGTCATGTTCAACAATTTCAAAACTTGAACCTATTAAAATCAACCTTAATAATGGCCTTTGGAATGGCATTGATGCCCTAATTTGGGAGGGCTCACCTAACTTGCGTTTTCAATTACATCATCGGTCCAAAGATGATGAGAAATATGTTTATTTGACTTTCACAACAAATTATCTTCTATTAATTCAGATAAGATGTTGCGTTAGCGAAAAGACAATAAAGGTGTCATTTTCACCAACATTAGTAAATAAGAGTGCATACATAAATAAATAATACCAACAATAAATAATTAGATAGTACCATTATTAAATAATTAATCCATTAAAAAATTAAAATAATATTATCAATAAGAAAACCATAATAAATAATTGATAAATAAACAAATAATATAATAAATAACATAACCATAATAAATAAATAAATAATACCATAAAAATAATCAATAATAAATATACCATAAATAAATAACACCATAATACTATAAATACCACTAACATTGATGAATAAATAAATACCACAACCATAAAATTTTAATTCCACAACCATAATACTATAAATACCACAAACATTAATAAATTAATTAATAAAAATTAATAAAAAAATAATTTAAGATTAAATAAACAACATAAATAAATAAATAAAAGAAAAAAATAAATATAATTAATATAAAATATAGAAACATAAATAAGCAATTAAATTATTTAAATAATATAGCTATATAATAAAGAAATATAAATAAATAAATAATTTAATCAACATAACTACATAATAAATAAATAGATAAATAAACAGAAATAAACAAATAATATATATATATATATAAAAGCAAGGTTTTAATATCTGTTGCAATTAACCGTAGTTTTGTTACATTTATTGATATTATAGAAAATTACAGATAAATACAGTCGATGCGGCCACAAGTACGACTGTGAACACTTAAAAAATCTTGACGTTGCAATCAAAATCATAGTCACAAACCATTTTTTAAAACCTTGGATGTAAGTAAAAAAAAAATATTAAATAAAACTAACCTACAACCACAAAGCAAACGAGAATTGGGAAAATATATGAGAAAAGGAGATATCTGGATTCTGGAATGAGGGGGTGGAGATAGTTTATATAGGAATAGAAAATTAATATTCTCATTTTGGTACTGTCAACTGACATGCATTTATACGTTACTGAAACACGTGGCATGGTGTAATTTTTTATTTATTGTTTCGATACTTTTTATTTGAAGAAAATACCAATACATTTTCATATTAAAATAATAATAAAATAATTGTGTATTGATTAAAATCACATAATAAATAAGTTAGAAGTTAATTTTATTAGTGTTTTAAATTTTATAATTGAAAAAAATTTAATTGATCGAGATTTATTTTAATTTTTTAAAATTTAATATTAAATATTAAAAATATGCAAGTATAAATGAAATGAGCAATAAAAATAATTTTAGCAGTCATTTAGTAATTAAAAAATAATAAGATTCTAAACTATAAGACATATTATCAATTCTATGTTATTATATATTTATTATTTATTGGTTTACTACAAAAAGGGATTAGTATTTTTTAAAATATGTAGATACCGTAGAATTTTTATTTTTATTTTTTTAGTTTTTATAACCTTGCCAGCTAGTTTGGCGAACTCTGGGTACTGTTGCCACGTGTCAAACATGCAAATGAGAGACATGGTGCTTTGGGAAGATAAATCTACTTTGTTCTTGATACACTGTCTGTCGTTATACGAAGCCTTAACTATCGTGTCTTCTTGACTCTCTGTTTGTGGTCCGAATTCACATTTCCCAAGTGTGAAAAGCCTGAAATATTATCTTCTGAGAGGGTATTTTGTTTGTTTATAAATGAATCTACTTTTTAACTGTCTCTCGTCAAACAAAGCCTTGAATTATCGTGTCTTCTTGGCTCTCTGTTTGAGGTACGCAATTCCACTTTCCACCACCCGTCTTTCAGGCATCTCATTCTCATTTCTCAGATTCACGAGCTATTTGCATGACCCGCTTAGCTTCTTGCGCATACTAACTGTTCATGAATTTCATCCTCCTGTCACAATTTGTCTATATGAGATTCATATAACCCACATGTTAATTTGTTGTATTGTCTAGTTATACTTTCACTTTCATCTTGGGTTCACGTACTGTCATTCCCTTTTCTATAGTTTGCAGTTTGCACGCTAAATTGCTAATTGTAGCCTTTCTTTTAAAAAATTAATCAATAAGTCTTTAAATTATTTAGATTTTAGAAATTTTGAATTATGTAAAATTTTTGTAATTTAGTTTCTTGAGTTGTTAATTTGTGATGGTTTTAAAAATTTTACAAGATCAAAAATTTAATTACAATTTTTTTAATTTGAGAAATTAATTAAAAATTTTCAAATAATTTAGAGATTACTGATTATTTAACCTTGTTTTTTTTGTTCTTAAGTTTATATTATAATTGACTTTTCATACCACCGACACCGTGTATGCTCATGCCTTTTTGAATTTTGTTGTGCAAACTGTGTTTGGCTTAGTTATAGAGTATAATATAGTAGCTGAGTTGTTGACTTCTTAGAGGACTGCGTGAACATGTTTATCTACGCCTAGATTTCCCTCTTGATTATTTCTGATTGCATAATTCCCTTGTATTGTCTTGTCTGTGATATTTCTTTAAGCTGCAAAGGTTTAACATATTTTTCAATCAATAACTAGTTAGATACTGATAAAGATTTTGTTGCACAGATCGACATGGGTTTTGTGTTTCGAAGTTCGTTTTTTCCGTTGGAAATACTTGTGCTGATACTAGGCACACCATACTCATGTGCCTTCGGGAAGACTGAAAGTAATGTGAAATCAGCTGTTTTTCTGTCCCCCAAGTTCGAACTTGGACCGGGATCGGTTGCCAATAAATATTATTATGGTATTGATTTTCCAAGAGGTCATATTGCACTCAAGAGTTTCAATGCTGAAGTAGTTGATGAAGCAGGGAACCCTGTGCCTCTCCATGAAACTTATCTCCACCACTGGGTTGTTGCAAGATACTATCAATTACCTAAACATGTGACGACACACACAAGACATGATGTGACACACACAAGGTATGATCCACCTTACCACTCTGACTATATAATGGTGAGGAACAGTGGCTTGTGCCAGAGAATTATTCTTGGACAGTACTTTGGCCTTGGATCTGAAACACGAAGAACAGCTACGGATGTTCCGGATCCTTTTGGGATAGTTGTAGGTAATCCTGCAGAAATTCCAGAGGGGTATGAGGAGAAGTGGATGGTCAATATCCACGCCATTGATACACGTGGTGTGGTGGATAAGATGCGGTGCACTGAATGCAGGTGTGACCTTTACAATGTTACAAAGGATGAATATGGGAAGCCTCTAAGACCTGACTATAAAGGAGGTTTGTTATGTTGCTATGATCACACACAGTGCAGGCTGAGGGAAGGCTTTGAGGGCCAAAAGAGGAGCCTCTACCTAAGATACACAGTAAAGTGGGTTGACTGGGACAAGTTTATAGTGCCTGTTAAGATTTATATAATTGATGTGACTGACACTTTAAAACTATCAGATGATTCTAAAGGGATGATCCCAGAGCATGATTGCCGAGTAAGTGAATTCATCAACAAACATGTAGATTGTCTCAATTTCAATTTAATTCTAAAACATAATACTAGTCCGTGGGTACAAGTGACCAACAGAGATTTCTTTGTTACAGATTGAGTATGACGTTGAATCTTGCCGCACTGCCCACAAGGATGGTAAGGGCTGTCTTCATGTGAAGAGGACAAGCCTCCCAATGCAAAATGGTGGTTATGTCATCTATGGTGTTGCTCATCAGCATTCAGGTGGCATGGGATCAACTTTATATGGACAGGTGAGGCTTAATAATATTACAGACATTCTCAAATATTTGGGCATAAGTTTAAATATAATGTTTTCAGTCTTTTGTGGCATGACTTTATATAAACGCTATTCATGCAAGAGGGTAATGAATAATGACCCTGCCCCTTAAATTAAAAGGGATTACAAGTTCGCACCTCTTTTTTTTTAGTCTTTCCTTGTAATAGTCTTCAAGTAAGGATCACAAGTATAGTCTACAAGAAAATGCTGATCAGTGAGCTGTTTACCCGCAATTTATTAGTTGTTGCATCTTTCTGCTTTCATTGGTATACAATGAAAGGAAAAGATGCAAATTTGCAATTAGTAATTACTAATAAATATTGATTCAGAATTTAAATATTATAGTATAACTTCATTTCTGAAATTTTTTGCATGACATTTTCAGGATGGAAGAGTTATATGTTCTTCAATACCAACTTATGGAAAGGGAAAGAAAGCAGGAAATGAGGCGGACTACATTGTAGGAATGTCCACTTGTTACCCTCGACCAGGTTCTGTTAAGATAATTGATGGTGAAACTTTAACTCTAGAGTCTAACTACAACAGCAGTCGTGGGCACACTGGAGTAATGGGACTTTTCTACATATTGGTGGCAGAATAGCTGCTACACCGACACTCCACATTTCCCTCTCATTCTTTAGGAATATAAATAGTATATTTCATTGATAGGTAACTAGTGACATGCTAATTAAGTGGGGTGTCATCGATGGTATCTAACTCTGTATGACGGTTAAAAGAAATAAAGACAGAATTATAATACACAAAGGTATCAGTACATATATCAAGCAACCTCACATGAGCAGATTCACATCAGTCATTTACAGCAGGCAATAATTATGTGACGTGAATGCAACCAAAACAAATGGTTATGCGCATGAGACATATTCTACTCCATAAAGATTACTTCTGTGATCACCTGACTGTGTCCCTTAAGATGATAAATATCAACACCGACCATCTAATCAACTAAACGGCATGTGCCAAAACTTTTTGTTGAACACACGAAATTTTGACAGGAGCAACAACGGCTTCATCAAGATGCACATATGGGGCGGTAGTTTGGTTTTGGTACTAAGGGTTTTAATTCATAGCTTCAGTGGTTGTGAACTAACAACATTTTATCACATAATTGCTACGTCAGATTAGTAGTCCACGTGCAACATGGTTGTGATGTGCAACTTGGTTGATACTTTGCTGAGAGGAACTGAAAACAATGATGGGCAACAATTGAGAGACTAGGACTAGTCAAAAATGTTAAGAGATTAAAAGTAAATTTCATGAAAAGATGAGAGATTAAAAACATAGCTTACTCAAATTTGTACACATGGCTATCATATCTCGTGACTAGTCATGTGAGTGTCATGTCATCACTTAATAGTAATATTTGACGGAAGAGACTAAAAGCAATGACGGACAATAATTAAGGAATTAAGACCGGTCTAGAAATTGGCTAAGGATTAAAAATAAATTTCACGAAATGTTTTGGGACCATAAACATATTTAACCCATATTTTTTATTTTCAATAATAATTACAAAAATATTATTTGATTTTTTTACCTTATTTATTATTTTAAAGAATTTATATAAAAATGTGAAAATAATATTTTATTATTTTTAATATTTTTTACATAAACTTCTTAACAAGTAACATTTTTATAATTTTCCGTAAAAATTAAAATTAAAATTAAAATTAAAATATTTTCAAAGTAAATAAGCCCTTAATATTTCTTATTCCCAACATCACGTGTCAAGAAGGCATTTAATTAATTGTGCACTTGCTTTAAATTTAGGTAGAATTTAAAAAAAAAGTATAAATTAAATTAGAAGAAAAGATATATATATATATATATATATATATATATATATATATATATATATATATAAACATTTAAAATTATAACACATATATTTACAAAGATTCAAATAAAATCTAAAAGTATTTATTTTAAAAAGATAAAATTATAAAATATGCATAATTAATTCAGGAAAACTTATATTTAAAAGGATAAGTTAGGAATGACATGTCTTTTTTTTGTTTAAGAGATTGAATCAAAAGATTAAAACACTGTTAATAACAAATAATATATTTTAATTTAATATGTAGAAGTGAAGTTGTCGAAATATGGGGAAGAAAAAACAAATTTCAATGTAAAGCAGGTTAGATTTATTAGTTTAAGGAAGAGTTAATAAAAAAATAAAATGATTATTGTAAAAGTATAAAACATGTAATATTTAGGAAACCTTAACATTAAAAAAGGAGAAATACTAAAAATTAATAATTTGACAAGTTTAAAAAACAAACAATGAAAAGTTTTCTCTTTGTCTTAGAAAAAGAGAGTATAACACAATACAGTAAAATCTCTAAAAATTAATAATATTGAGACCATGAAATTTTATTAATTTAAAGAGGCATTAATTAATCAATAATTTATTGATTTAAAAATTACTTTTTTGATTCAATGAATATAAATTTATTGTAAGATATCCCGTACCAAAAAAAAAATTATTGTCAGATATTGGTTGATTATGAGTTGGAACTATATGATCTAGAAAAAATTGATATTTTATGTGTTGTTAATATTGCATTCTCAACTTGGATAATAAATGTTTAAGAAGATATGGTAACAAATAATTTTTGACACTATGAAATTTGTTCAGGAGTAAAGTAGCATCAAGGAACTTAAATGAATCATCTTCTAAAGAAGACATTCATGAATCTGGAAAAAGATTAATAATCTTGATTGTAATAATAAAGAGAAAATAGGCTATGCACCGATAGTGTAAAGCAAATTTATACTGTCATCCAATCATAATTCATCATGTCTGATAAATTTGTTAACTTTTATAATAATTACCTTAACCTTCTGTTTGGAAGCATGGAAAGAAATAGAGTAGAGAGAAATAGGTTAGAGAGAAATAAGGGGTGAGAAATAGATAAGAAATAGAGTGAAAATATGAATTGTTTGATTATATAAAAATAGGGGTGAAATAAAGTAGAAATAATATTGTATAGTTTTTTGGTTTGAGTGGAAAGAGAAGAAAGAAATTAGATTAATTTTGTATTTTCCTTTCTGTCCTTATTTACACAATGTTGGTCTAGAGCAAATAAGACTACAATAATAGACTATTAGAAAATAATAGTAGATTATCGTGGTTAGACAATGGCGAAATGAGATTCAAAATAGTCTACTATCTATTTCAAATAGTCTACTATCGCGACAATTATTTGCTAAAGCTGATGATAGTCAACTATCCAGACCAAATAGTTGATTGTCATGCATGAACATAATCAGTTTTGAGGGTAATATTGTCTTCATACACTGTCCCCCCTATTTCCACACTATTTCCACTCTATTTTGTGCGAAAATGAACAATGTTTGGGCTCACATGTTTTTTCTTCTCTTCCCACTTCATTTCTGCACTACCAAATATACATGCTTATTTCTTACCCCCTTATTTCTTTCCTCCTACCCCTATTTCTACACTATGTCACCCCTGTCAAACATAGGATAAAAGTCATATCAATAGTGATTTCTAATTAGTTGACAGAGTAAAACTTTTTACACTAACAGTGCATAGTCATTAAACTCAATAATAAAATGGATGTCAAGCTTACAAGAATTTGTGGCTAGTGCTAGGGGTGAAAATAGGTCAGGCTAGGCCAAGCTTTGGTAGGCTTGAGCCTGGCCTTCATTAAAAATATAAAGCTTGAGCTTGACCTATTTACCTATTATAGGCCTTTTTTGAAGGCCTGGGCTTAGCCTGCATAAAAACCTGGTCTGGCCTGTAAGCCTGCTTAAAAGCCTATTTTCTTATAAGGCCTATAAAAAAGCTGATAAGCCTATTGGCCTAAGTAGGTCTATTAGTCTAAAAAGGCTTATTAAACTAAAAAAGCCTATTAGAAATTATAAATTCTTTTATATTATTATATGCAATATATGTACTATATATAATTATGTATATATAATATGATATATATATATATATATATATACATATATATATATATATATACATATACATATATATATATATATACATATACATATATATATATATACATATATATATATACATATACATATACATATACATATATACATATATATATATGTATATGTATATATATATATATATATATATATATATATATAGGCTGGTCTGTTAGGCTTAATAAGCTTTTTTTAAGGCCTAAGGCCTGACCTTTTTAATAAACGAGCTAGGCTTTATGGCTCCTGACAGGGTACTTAGCCTATTTCTAGCCCTAGCTAGCGCAATTGAAAATCCTGTTAAGAATGAAGGTAAGAAATATTCACTGTCATTAGAACCAATCAAGCAAAAAGAAGAATTCATAATAATAACTTTTTACAATTTTTTGTTGTAGTTTGAGAACATAATGTCAAAGATTTTAAATATAATGAAGAAAATTAGAGATGAAATTTACCTAAATTTAAATATGAAGAAAAATATCAATAAGTTCATATTTTACTAAAATATTGTTATAGTTATATTTGTAATTTTAGAAAATTATCAATTTATAATAGTACTGATAGGACTATAAATTTATATAAAGTCTTCTTAAAAATTATAATCTTATTAATTTATCAAAATTAACAATTCTGTAAATTGGCACGTATTGATACTGATAAAAATATTATTTTAAAGAGATTATTAATTTATCCAATATGAATTTATGAATATTTCACTTTATTAACTTAATCTCAAGAGTCAAGAGTGATGAATTAATTTTATTATATATTCACAGATAACTTATCTATCATTATTTTTTTTTTATAAAAGATATATTTTATCAAACTTAATTTTTATTTGAAGTGATCATCAATCTAAATTAAAAGATTCATATTATTAGTTTTCACTTTTCCCTTTCTAATAACAAATTTTAAACATCATTTTCTCAACACTGTGAATCTTACCTTCGTTTGAACATTTGAATTTTAATCCCATCGCCTCTTATGTACGTGTCGTGCTTGGCCTCTTGCAACTCAGAATTATTCTTTTTCGGAATAAATTATTTCACGGCTTATTATAATTTCATTACATTTTTAAATAATTTATTTTCACTAATATGGATGAATTTTTCTTTGCCGCATTGCTGACATCATGGCTTAGTAGGATTTCGTTTGGAAGTTTATTTTGGAGCAGAAGAAGCCAATATTTCCCATCATTCGTCGTGACACTTGTCAAAATCGATACATTAAATCCCAATACGAATTAGACTTGCCCAGCACACCCAATGAATCTCAAACACACACTTAGAGGTTGTTAGTATTTGCAATCGGTCATTATTGCAAGTAAAAAAAAAGGGAAAAAAGTTCTTTGATAATGTCCATTTTAAGGTATAAATCACAGAGAGAAAAATGTTTTATGCACCATTCCTTGCTGTTGTATATTTAGGGAGAGAGAAAAAAAAAGAAAAAAAAGTATAAGATGATAAGAGATAAAAAAAAAAAGATAATATATAGCTATTGTAAAATATTTAAAAATAGTGTTGTTTATATACCACTACTCTTTTCTTTGTTTTGGAGCACATCCTTTAATTGGATTCTGCTATAAAATGTCAAGATATTTAATTAACAAATTTTCTATTTTAAATTATTTATTATTTTATATTAATTTAAGAATTTAATAGATATACATTGTTAGTATAAAAGATTCTATACTATTAACTGTTACGAACTGGCCGTAACTCATGATCTTCTCGACCCAGCGAAACCGATGTTGCGATATTACCCGTAGGGGAGTACGGGGACTGACCCTGGTACCACTGGGCTGATCAATTGTAACTCATGATCTTCTAGACCCAATAGAATTGTTGTTGGAATATTACCCGTGAGTAGAGCTATCAAAATGGGTTTTAACCCACGAGCCAACCCAGCTCACCACGGGTTCGAGCCGGGTTGGGTTGGTAAAATTTGGCTTACCTGAATGGTTGGCCAAATTGAACCCGGCTCACTTGGCTCACGACTCACCCGGATTGAACCCATGGTGAGCCGAGCTAGCTCGCGGGTTGAAGTTTTTTTTTTTTTTTAATATAACTTGCTATACTAACTTTGTAGATAATTAAAATAAGTAATATATAAACCCAATCATATAATTCTATTCCAATCATAATAAAGGAGTAATATATTAATTTATCTTTTTATATATAAATATAGAATTAGAATGTAAATATGACTTTTCAAATCATTAATATATATAAATTGTGAAACACAATATAATAAACCTATTGATACTTTGGTTTTCATTAATCGTATCAAAATTTTTATCACTTTAATTTAATTTTTGTATTTTTTTGATACTTTTTTAATTATGTATTTTATTTTTTATTTTTTTTAATTTTAGGTGAGTCAACCTGTATAACCCACCAACTCGTGGTGGGTTGAGCCGGGTTGAACATTTTTTAGCTCACCAAAAAAGTAAGCCGGATTGGGTTGGCTCATTTTTACACCAACCCGTGGTGAGCCAACCCGGGTGAGCAGGGTTGGCTCACTTTGACAGCTCTACCCGTGCGAGAGTTTTTGCCCTTCCCAAAAATTGAGCCCCCAACCTTTAGCATGTTACAGGACAAAACACAAATTGCTAGGTCACAAGATGCCTCTTGAGCTTTGGACGAAAAGACACAAATGCTCCTTTTGTGCGTTTTGACTTCTGTAACACCTTCTTGCATATTCTGCTTCATCACATAAACAGGAAACTGATTTGAATGAAGGGAAATCAGAGTGTGATAGCACAACGCCTTGGTGAATGGTGCCTGATCCTCATGTACATCTTTTCTGGCACAAGATAAAGGAACAAGACAAGTGGGACAAAGAGAAACTAGAAAAGGAAATCTGAGTTCCGATTCAAGAAAAATTTTGAAATCCTTTGTGAAAGAAAAATTAAAAACACTCTGCCCAAAAGAAATAAAGAAGCCACAAAAGAGAGAAGACAGGGACGATTTCTTACCTTCACGTGAATCCCCAGTCCAAAGCTTCCTTGTACCTGTAAATTGCCCAACAGAGAACAGAAAAAAGGGTTACTACTCCACAAGTCTAAAAATCATACACAAAGAGAACTAAGCAAACAACATCAGAGAGGAAGAGAAAAAGCTATTAGGTTCAAAGGTTTCAACAAAATCAAACCAACACAACTAGGTGGTAGTAATCTCTCAAGCCTTCAGGCTATTACAAGCTCAAGCCGCAACCTGCAGCAAAATAGGCGAGAGGTTGGCGAAGCCTTTAGCTTTAAACTTCAACTATTTGCCTCCTTAATTGTATGTGTTATCTGCCTTGATGCCTTGCGCTTCACGATGTAGTTGCTCTTTTCTCTATATATGTTTTTCTATTTTCAATACCTTGTTTAGGATACTCTGTTCTTCTGCATTAACAAATGCCAGTTTCAAATAAAAAATTAGATAATAAAAGTATGCAAAAGAAAAGGGGAAAACTAACGAAGAACGATGGATAAATGAATTAAAAAAAAGAATCAATATCATTTTCTTATTCCCAAACAAACACCATAAACCAGCACATACCAAAACAGAGGGGAAGAACCCATCAGACCAACAAGCCAATCCCCACTTCAAAACCCAAAATCACCGCAAATCACCAACCTGCCACCGAAGGTCGCGTACAAAAAAAAGTGAACCTTCACCGTCGCCGCCCATAATACCTTCGCATCGCATCGCCATCGTCGCGAGGAATTAGAGTCGTGAGCCACCCTATTCAAGTTATCCCCCTCCTTATGTTTCTTTCCGCGTGCCCACGAATAACAATTTAGCCCTAATCCCCTTTGGCCTCCGTTTCAATACTGTGTTTTAAGACGCAATCGCTGTAGCAACATTAGGCCTGGCCCAGTTGGAATATTTTATCATGATTTGCTGCGTTTGGGCTATACTTTTCTGGGGGTTTCAATAATCTGAAGAGTTTTTTATTGAGCTTGTATATATATATTTTTTACTCGGGACTTATAGCTTAAAAAAAACGTTGATTATCCATAGTCTTGGACAAAAATAGAATATGTTATACCTTGAAATCAATAACAGTGAGGTATCTGCGAGGCATCAATAGGTTCGTCATGAATAAACACATTAATTAAGTAATATCAACAAAATTAAGACAATGCTTTGGGTGAAAAAAAAATAAAGATTTATAATAATAATAAGATAAAAAAAACTAAACTAAAAATCAATAAAATCAAAATTTACTTTTTTATGAAATCTAATCGAGAAAAATTAATTGGATGTGACATCCTCTTAATTCTAGAGTTTAAGGACACAAATTGTGACAATTTGTTGTCTTACAACTTTTTCTCTAAATTAAAAGCACAAGGAAATAAGAATGAAAATTAATAATCGTAATAGTAATAATAACACAATCTTAAATAAAAGTGTTCCACAATTATCAAAACTAATTTTATAATTTAATCTAAACTTATGATAATAACCAAATCTTTAATAGAGAAAGGATTATTTGGATGCGACGTTCTCTTAATCCTAAGGCTTACAGATACTAGTTGTGACAACTTGTTGTCTTATAACTATTCTCTAAATTAAAAAATGTAAAATTTCTATTTATAGTAAGAAGAAGGAAATACAACCAATAAAATCAAGTTTTACAATTTAATTCAATATTTTGATAATATTTTAATCTTCTTTAAAGGAAAGATTAATTAGATGTGACATCTCCTTAACCTTGAAATTTTGAGGCGTAAGTTGTACAACTTGATGTCTTAAAACTCATCTCTAGAGATAACGAATAAAGAAAAATGTTAAATTAAAATTACTTTGTTATAAAAATAAATAATAGGTTGGCATAGGTGTACACCTTTGTCAATTTTATATTAAGACATACGAGCCGTGATGGCTTAGAAATTTTTAAATTAAAATAAAAAATAATAAAAATAAAAAATGTCAACACACAAATATTTTCTACCCAAAAGAACTATATGAGTCTAATTCTCCATTGCACCGGGAGATACGCAAAAATAATAAAATTTAAGACAATAAAAATCTTTTCTATAATAAATAAAATTCTTTTTAGGGTAAGATAAATATTTTAAAAGTCATTAATAATTTGTTTAATTAATTAGAGGTAACCGTCTTTATTACGGACGTTGTAAGATGCTAATACTTTCCCTACACGTAATTGACTCCCAAACCCAAAATCTGATTTTGTAGATCATTTTCTTTGTAGGTTTTTTCAATGTTTTTTCCTTAATAAATATTGATGGCAACTCCCTGTTTTTTAAAACTCTTTTTCGTCGTCACGCCGCAACAGGAAGAAACCCCCAAACTCGAGCAAGTAATCTCGATTATGTTTTCGTTTTGTTTCGCTTCTCGAATTTGTGTATTGGAAATGAAACCTTGAACTTGGAAGAATAATTGATGAATGCAAAAAATGAAGTTGTAAATAACAGGACCAAATCTTGAGGGAAGAAACCCCTAAATTCGAGCAAGTAACCTCCCTTTTGCTTTCGTTTTGCTTTTCAAAACTTTGATCTCTTTGGACATTAATTAAGGATTTGTTCTCCGATTTGAATGAAGCTTCTTGCTAATGGTGCACGAAGGTTAGAGATCTAGTGCAAGTTCGAGTTTGGATGGTGAGAGAGATGGGGATTTGCCAATGGCCAATGGTTGTAGTTTGGGAGGGATGAGATGGAGGTTTGCAGTAGTTGTGGGTGGAGTTGAAGGGTTGGAGAGTGATTGGACGATGAAAGAAAAGGAGGAGCAATCAAGGACAAATACAAAAAGAGAGGAAAACAAAAAACGAAAAAATCCTCGTCATTGATTTTAAAACCATTTAATCTAATGTAGTAAAAACACTTGCTCATGGTAGGAAACATGTTTTACTCTCCCATCATAATCTTTGTTGATGATTATTAACAAAGTCAATAAATTTATTATACATTATAGTTTCTAATTAAATGATAGTATAAAAAAATTTATACTAGAAGTATGTATATTTTTTTCTTTTAATTTATTTCAAAATATTTAACATTTTATAGATGATATCCACCGATGATCTATAGAAACGATAAATAATTTAAAATAGACGAAAAATACTGTTTCGTCCGTTCGTCGCATTGCTATAACACGTCATCACTTACGTCATACGCTGTTATTGGTACACTCCACTCCATCAATCGAAAGTGGAAAGGGTGAAGGAGAATGTAGACATAAAAAAAAATTAAAAAAAAAAATATGATAGAAAAAATAAAAAAATAAAATAAAAAAGTAAAAATACTGAAAAATGCATAAATATGATTATTATAACAATAATTATATTTATATATTTACTTTTATTTTAATTTCTTTCTATTTTCTTTCTCTCTTTTATCATATTATTTATTACAAATGATATTTTCTCTTTATTTTTTTTCTTTCTTTCTTTGTTCTACTCTAATACAGTACATCCAAAATGACATATAATTATAAATAAAGTATTGTTATAGTTTTTATACATCTTTTTAATATTTTATAAAAAAAGTATTTTTTAAAAATTTTATCATATATGACCTCCATTCTTTTTTAACTGTCATTTAAAGTTTTATATACAAATCAAAAAATATAATAAATTTTTTAATTTTTCATAAAATAGTTTTGAAGTATTTTATTATACTTTTTTTTTATTTCTACTCTACAATAAATATATGTTAGTTATAAATGTGTAAATTAATTAAAAAAATAAAAAAAATAAAGATATAATTAACAAAAAAATAATTAATATTACCTTATACTTTAAAAATAATAAATAAATAAAAACAAAAAATTTCTTAAGAATCAACAAATAAAAAAACAAAAATAAAATAATTCACATTATATCACTAATCATATCAATTTCTTATCATTATTTTCCTTCTATCTCTTTTTTATATCTACAGTTCTACACCCAATAATTGTCCATGAATTATTTTCCTGAACCGAAAGCTAGAAAACTCACATTTCGCTTGCCCAAGTGTGAAAAGCCTGTAATAATAATGTTATTAAGTTTTGAGAACGTGTTTTGTGCGTCTATAAATAAATCTACTTTTGTACTGTCCCTCGTCAAAACACGCCTGGAAACTATCGTGTCTCTCGCTCTCTCACCGGCTCTCTGTGGTACGCAATTCCTTTTTCCCCCACCTCTCTGTCCTTTTCCTCCGCACTCTTTTCCTCCCCTTAGTTTCTTGCGCGTACTAACTGTTCATCAGTTATATCCTCCTGTCACAGTTTTTTTGTTTGAGATATAACCCACATGTTAATTTGTTTTGTTGTGTTGTCAAGTCATACTTTTCACTTTCATCTTGGCTTCATGCACTGTCATACCCTTTTATATAGTTTGCATGCTGAATTGCTAATCGTAGCCTTTTCTTTTCTTATTTGTTTTTGTTTTGTCTTAAGTTTATATTATAATTTGTTCCTACTTTAATTAATTGTAGCCTTTTTTAATTAATTTTGTTGTGCAAATTCTTTTTGGCTTAATTATAGTGACTGGGTTGCTGAATTCTTAGAGGACTGAGTGCACGTGTTTGTATTGTCTACACCTAGATTTCCCTTCTCATTATTTCTAATTGCATAATTCCCTTGTACTGTCTTGTCTGTGGTTTATCTTTACAATCTCCATCTTTGTAATATTTTTTTCAATCAATAACTAGTTAGATACTGATAAAGATTTTGTTGACAGATCCATATGGGTTTTGTATCTCGATGTTTGTTTTTTCCGTTGGCAATACTTGTGCTGATATTAGGCACCCCATACTCAGGTGCTTCTGGGAAGAGTGAAAATAATGTGAAATCAGCTGTTTTTCTGTCCCCCAAGTTTGAACTAGGACCGGGATCAGTTGCCGATAAATATTATTTTGATATTGATTTTCCAAGAGGTTATATTGCAATTAAGAGTTTCGATGCTGAAGTTGTTGATGAAGCAGGGAACTCTGTGCCTCTCCATGAAACTTATCTTCACCACTGGGTTGTTGCAAGATACAATCAACCTAAATATGTCACGAGACACACAAGGAATGATGGTCATAGGATTCTTCACGACTCTGACTATCTAATGGTAAGAAACAATGGCATATGCCAGAGAAATATTCTTGGACAATACTTTGGCCTGGGATCTGAAACACGAGGAACGGCTACGGATGTTCCGGATCCTTTTGGGATAGTTGTGGGTAATCCTGCAGAAATTCCTGAGGGGCATGAGGAGAAATGGATGGTCAATATCCACGCCATTGATACACGTGGTGTAGTGGATAAGATGGGGTGCACTGAGTGCAGGTGTGACCTTTACAATGTTACAAAGAATAAACATGGGGAGCCTCTAAGGTCAGACTATGAAGGAGGTTTGTTTTGTTGCTATGATCAAACCCAGTGCAGGTTGAAAGAAGGCTTTGAGGGCCAAAAGAGGAGTCTCTACCTAAGATACACAGTAAAGTGGGTTGACTGGGACAAGTTTATAGTGCCTGTTAAGATTTATATAATTGATGTGACTGATACTTTAAAAATATCAGATGATTCTAGAGGAATGATCTCTGAGCATGATTGCCAGGTATGTGAATTCATCAAGAAACATGTTGATTGTCTCACTTTCAATTTAAATCCAAAACATAAATACTAGTCCATTACTTTGCTGGGTATAAGTGACCAAAAGAGATTTCTTTGTTACAGATTGAGTATGACATTGAATCTTGCAGCACCCACCACAAGGATGGCAATGGCTGTAATCATGTAAAGAGGACAAGCCTCCCAATGAAAAATGGTGGTTATGTCATCTATGGTGTTGCTCATCAGCATTCAGGTGGCATTGGCTCAACTCTATATGGACAGGTGATGTTCAATATTACAGCCATTCTTAAATATTTGGGTGTAAGTATAACGTTGTCTGTCTTTTGTGGCATGACTTTATATAAAAACCATTCATGCAAGAGGGTAATGAATAATGACCCTGCCCCTTAAATTAAAGGGGATTACAAGTTCGCACCTCTTTTTTCTTCAGTCTTTCCATGTAATAGTTATCAATTGAGGATAACATGTTTAATTTGTAAGAAAATGCTGAACAGGGAGTTGTTTACTGGCAATTTATTAGTAGTTGCATCTTTTTGCTTTCATTGGTATACAATGAAAGGAAAAGATGCAAATTTGCAATTAGTAATTACTAATAAATAATGACTCAGAATTTAAATATTATAGTGTAACTTCATTTCTGAAATTTTTTGCATGACATTTTCAGGATGGAAGGGTTATATGTTCTTCAATACCAAGTTATGGAAAGGGAAAGGAAGCAGGAAATGAGGCAGACTACATTGTAGGAATGTCCACTTGTTACCCCCGACCAGGTTCCTTGAAGATAATTGATGGTGAAACTTTAACTCTAGAGTCTAACTACAGCAGCAGCAGAGGGCACACTGGAGTAATGGGACTTTTCTACATATTGGTGGCAGAACAGCTGCCACACCAACACTCCAGACATTCCTCTCGTTCTTCAGTCTTTATGAATATAAATAGTATACTTAATTGATAGGTAACTAGTGACATGGTAATATAAGTGTAGTATCATCGGTGGTATCGAAGTATGTGTGACGGTCAAAAGAAATGAAGACAGAATTTGGAAGTGTAATTGGAAAATATACTTTGAGCAATCTTAGTCATGAAATTTACTTTTAGTCCTTCAATAATTTTTAAACTTGTTTTAATCCCTCAACCATTGTTTGTTATTGTTTTTAATCATTCTCATCAGGTATCACCATTAGGTGGTGTGGCAACCATGTAACTTGTCATGTGCTCTATTAGTTTGATGTGGCAGTCACGTAGTAAAATGTTGCTAATTCAAGATATTTTTTACTGGTTTTAAGGTGTTACAAATTTTGTAATAAGCAACATTTTACCATGGTAAGCAAAATCAACAACTTTCAATACTTAAATAAGCAACTTGCTGAATCATGATCCAAAATACAAAATCATTAAATAAACAACTCATGGTAAGCAAAATCAGCAAGAATAAGCAAAATCATAAACCACTAAACCTATAATCAAAATCCTAAGCACCAAAACTAAAGAACCCCCAATCTTTGAATCCTTCCAAACCCCTCAACCACTATTGCTCCATGAGTAACACTGTGCACAAAAGGTGGACATGAAGTGGCGATGGTGGCAAGAGAGTGAGGCGATGACGGTGACAACAGGTTTTAATGTCACAATAATTGTTAATTTTGCTTACAAATTTTTAAATTTGTAGCGCCTAAAAACTGCTAGAAAATATACTGAATTAGCAACATTCTACCACATGACTATTATATTAAACTAGTAGTCCATATGGCAAGTTACGTGATTACCACATCATCGCTTAATGATGATACTTGGTGGGAAAGATTAAAAATAATGATGAACAATAGCTGAAGGACTAAGACTAGTCAAAAAACTGTTGAAGGACTAAAAGTGAATTTCGTGTATAGATGAAGGACTAAGACCGGTCAAAAAATTGTTGAGGGACTAAAAGTAAATTTCTTGAAAAGATTAGGGACTAAAAACATGGTTTACCAAAAAAGTTTACATGTGGCTGTCACGTCTGACTAGTTGATGACGTGGCAACTCACATAATTGTCACATTATCACTTCACGGTGATACTTGATGGTAGAGATCAAAATTGTTAACGAAGGAAAAGTATATGGACAAAGACTAGTCAATTTTTTGTTTAAGGACTAAAAGTGAAAATTGAAAAAAGTTTAAGGACCAAAAATATATTTAATCCTTAATTTTTTTAGTAGAAAACAAAGCTATGATAAATTGACATGTGGCATTATCTTAGACAATTTTATTATAAGTATAGATTAATTTACACTAAATATTAACCTTTGAAAAAAATGATGTGTACATATGTATGTATACTGCAATGCTTGTTGGAGTGAATCAACCCAAGCTTGACATTGTTTTTTGTGCAACATTGTTATATAATCAAGCAATTGAATGTTTTATGTGGTTGTTCAATACTTTTGCTAAAACTATATCAAAAAAGAAACCTAAGACTATATTTTTATTGACCAAGATGTAGCAATACCAAAAGTGTTAGCTTTAGTGTAGCCAGAAATGTGTCATCACCTTTATATTTAGCATCTGTATCATAATGCATTAAAGAAACTAAGTAAGGTATTTGGGAAGTTTGAAGACTTCAAAAAGGATTTTAATAATTGTATATATGAATATGAACAAGAAGAAGAGTTTATTGTAGCCTTGAATAATATGATTAAGAAATACGATCTTAAAGACAATTGTTGATTGCAACAAACTTTTGCTTTGAAGGAGAAATGGGCATTGCTTTGTGAGTTTATGGTCATGAGAATTTTTGTGCAAATATGACAACCACACAATGCAATAAGAGTACGAACAATGTAATTTAAAAATATAAGTTATCAACATGATTTACTTATATTTTTCATCATTTTCAAATATTGGTAAAGGATTATTCATATGAGGAATCAAAGGTAGATTTTAAAGTAACCCAAAAATGGTTAACTCTATCATTTGAAGTGGAAATTCTAAGGCAAATAGTAACAATTTATACTCTTTCAATATTTAAGATGATCCAACACGTGGCATTGATTGCTTATTATAGTATTATATATTTCTTCTCAAAATGGGAAAATTACTAAATATAAAATTACCCTTTACAAGAAATCAATTTGACACATCGTCCACTATGACTTGTCTATTGGCGTAGTGAAATGTAGTTATAAGAGGTATAAGATTTTAGGAATTTTATGCTCACATGCCCTCAAAGTCCTCTCATTAAGGAATATTATGAAAATTCCTACAATGCATATACTAAAAAGATGGACAAAGCTTGCTAAAACTAGGAACGACGAGTCTGATTCTTAGGTGGCTATATCTTTGATTACTAAAAGGTGTAATACAGGCCATCCTTGCTACACTCTTGTTAGGGAGATACATAGATTGATCGATTTAGTTCAGCATGTCCACTTTTCTCATGTGTTGAGGGAGGCAAATCAAGTAGCGGATGCTTTAACAAAGTACAGTCTTGCTTTGGATTGTTTTTCTTGTATGTTTAATTCTATTCCAAATTTTATTATCTTGCCCCTTTTGTGTTATGTTGTTTCTATTTCATTCCCTCGTGGTTATTAATATATTTTGGTTTGGGGCCTAGGCTCCTTTCCATTCACCAAAAAAAAAAAAAAACTGGAAACAACATAGTAATTAATCATTCTATAATCCATAAGGACCTTAAGGCAAAATGTGTTACAAGACCATATAAAGAATGCAAACTCAGCAACTAAAGGTGCAATGATGGAAGAAACATATAATATAGTTGATAAGGGTTTGACTAGGACCACGAATGATATAAATATGTATCTTGAAGGTAGATACAAGGAAGCCAACACTAGTGATGTTTCACCTATTAATGCCAAAATGGATTGGTGTAGAATAACAAAAATGTGGGAGGAATAAACCCTAACAAAAGATCTTGGGGAACATTTATCAGGTCAAAAGGTGTTCTTGAGAGAATAAAGAAGAAGAAAACTATATGACAATATAAAGAACTTTGATTGTGAATTGCCTTCATCATAATCTAGTCAAGTATTCTTTTCTTTATTTCACTTGATTTTGTTTTTCACGTTATTTTATAATCTATATTTTATTTACTTGCTAATTTTTAATTGTGACTAAAATTGTATTATTTAATTTTCTACATATGTTGCATACAATACTTCCAAAGAGTCGAGTAGCAACATGAGCATGATTGAGTTGTTGTAGGTGATAAATTATAGTGCCTTCTATTTTTTGTTAATCTATTTTTTTAAATTACTTTTGTAAAAACGTGACTCCATTAATTTATTTTTTAGTTTTAATTTTCCTGTTATTTTAAATTTATATAATTATTTTTAAAAAACTTGAATAAGTAACCATAAAAAATATATTACTTTTTAAGAAATTAGGAAATAAATGCATATTTTATTAAATTTATTAATTCTAAATATAGAAAAAAATATATTATCATATACTTTTGACTTTTGAAATTTTTAATAGTTTTTTTAAAATTTATAAAAATAAATAGTAATTAAAAGTACATTAGTTCTTAATAAATCATAAAAAAAAATATTTCATCACTTAAATTGATTAGAGGACAAATAAAAACACATATTAGTATAATATACGTATTTACAATTTAAATTATTTAATGAAAATAACATTTATTTAATTAGATTGTAACATGTTTAATAAATTATTTGCTTTAATAAATATACATTATCTTTAATTAACACTTAGTGTTTCGAAAATATATGTGACTTTACTTTAATTATTTAGCATTACGAATTATTCTCAATATTTATTTAATAAAAAATATTTAATATATACGTTATTTATCAGATTTAATAGTTGTCTATAAATAAAGTATTTAAAAGAAAACTTTCCATTAAAAAAAATAAATATGGAGTAAATTAAACCAAAAGTATTTATAATTTTGTATAATATAACATATAGACTTATATTTAAAACTTAAAGATTGTATAAGTCAATTTAATTTTATTTGTTTATAATGATATCTAGGGCCATCTTTTAAACTTAATATACATAGAGGAGGTTATTATATTTATTTTATATTTTAACATGTTAACTAAGTTTTTTTTTTAAGATACAACAAACTTTCATCATTATTATTCTTTTTTGTAAATAACTTTTTTGATTTAATCTTAATTATATATTGATAATCCTTTTTAAAAAAATTTAGAATTTTTTTCACTAAAAAACATTCTCTTTCTTTTTCTTTGTTTTGGAGCTCATCCTTTAATTTAATTTGTTGGTGGGGCGTGAGCCCTTTCCTTTTACCAAAAACAAAAAATCCTTTAATTTAATTTTGTTATAAAATGTTAAGATATTTACATAATATTTTTCTATTTTAAATTAGAATAAATAGTATAGAATTTAATAAGTATACATGGCCAATATAAATTTTTTACATTATTAACTAATTAAAAATTATTTTTGACATAAATTTTAAGAAATTATTATAAAAATTAATAAACTTATTATATATTGTGATTTACAATTGGATGATAGCATAAAAATCTTTTACACTATTATTCAATTATAGATTACCGTATATAGTAAGTTTGATGATTTTAAACTATTAATAATGTAAACATTTTTATACTCACAATGCATGTCTATTAAACTCTTTAAATTATTTATTATTTCAAAAACATTAATTTATTTCAACATATCTATCATTTTATAGAATATACCTACCTATGATCTCTAATAAGTAAAAATAATAAATAATTTAAAACAGACGGAAAATGCTGTTTCGTCGTATCGCTATAACACATTAGCACGTCATGACTTGCAATTGCAACATATGGATAAATAAATAGCGCTGCTATTCGCACACTGTATTTTTTAAATGTAAGAAGTAGAGGGAAGAAAGAGACAAAAACAAAAGAAAATAAAAAATATGATGTAATAGAAAATTTTAAAATACGGTAAAAATATTGAAACATATATAATTATTATGATTATTATAAATACAGTCAAAATGTAGGATTTCGTTTGAGGATATCCTCTGCATTTTCTGTCCCATCATATTACACTTGTCTCAAATCCCAACGAATCCAAGGACGAACAAAACACGAAAATGAATGGAAAGGTCAAAAAGTCACATATCACCCTCCCAAGTGTGAAAAGCCCGATAAAGAATATTTCAACTATCGTGTTACAATGTTTCTCGTCAAACAAAGCCTTCAACTATCGTGTCTTCTTGGCTTTCTCTCGGTTTGGGGTACGCAAGTCCATTTTCCGCTACTACTGTCTCCTATTCCTCCATACTCTCTTTGTTTTCTTCATCATCATATCTCATCTCTCGGATTCACGAGCCCTTTGTATGACCCGCTTAGATTCTCAGGCATAATACTTTATCCTATTGCCTCACTTGTTATTCCCTTTTCCTTGCTTTGCATGCTGAATCTCATCATAGCCATAGCCTTTTCTTTGTCTTAGTTGTTTTTGTTTGGTCCTAAGTTTATATCATAATCCTGTTCATGCGTTGACTTTTCATACTTCTTCATCAAATTTCTATAGTTTATTTGGTTGAATGGATACCGCTGTGTATGCTCTTGTTTTGAACTTCGTTGTGCAAACTCTGTTTGGCTTAATTATAGTAGCTGGGTTGTTCAATTCTTAGAGGACACGTCCACATGTTTGTGCACACCTAGATTTATTTTCCTTTTGATCATTTCTGATTGCAGAATTTACTTGTCTGTGAATTTTCTTTACAATCTGCATCTGTTTAATATATTTTTTTAATTAATAACTGGTTTAAACATCATTTTTACATTTTTATCTTTATACTTAGAAAATATCAGTTTTAGTTTCTATATATACACTTTTAATATCATTTTTTTGAATCCTGGCTTCCTGTTGTTAACCACAAATTTTTTGACAATATAAAATCGTCACAAATCTCGTGTTTTTAATTTTATGAGACCAATTTATAGCGGTTTAACACTATTATTTTTTATTTTATGCCAGTTTTATATAATGGATTTGAAACATACTTGACGGTGGAGACCAAAATAATATTAAAAGTATACCTGTAGAGATTAAAATAGATAGTTTTTAAGTGTACGTGCCAAAACTTAAAAATGATGTAAATATAAACCTTAATAACCGGTTAGAACTAATAAAGATTTTGTCTACAGATCGACATGGGTTTGTATCTCGAGGTTTGTTTTTTCCGTGGGCAATACTTATGCTGGTATTAGGCACACCATACTCTGGTGCTTTTGGGAAGAGTGAAAATAATGTGAAATCAGCTGTTTTTCTGTCCCCCAAGTTTGAACTTGGAGCGGGATCGGTTGCCAATAAATATTATTTTGATGTTGATTTTCCAAGAGGCCATATTGCACTGAAGAGTTTCAATGCTGAAGTAGTTGATGAAGCAGGGAACCCAGTGCCTCTCCATGAAACTTATCTCCACCACTGGGTTGTTACAAGATTCTATCAACCTAAATATGTGACGACACACACAAGGTATGATGGCCATAGGGTACTTCACGACTCTGACTATATAATGGTGAGGAACAATGGCATATGCCAGAAAAACACTCTTGGACAATACTATGGCCTTGGATCTGAAACGCGACGAACAGCTACAGATGTTCCAGATCCTTTTGGGATAGTTGTAGGTAATCCAGCAGAAATTCCAGAGGGGTATGAGGAGAAGTGGATGGTCAATGTCCATGCCATTGATACACGTGGTGTAGTGGATAAGATGGGGTGCACTGAGTGCAGGTGTGACCTTTATAATGTTACAAAGGATGAATATGGGGAGCCTCTAAGGCCTGACTATAAAGGAGGTTTGTTATGTTGCTATGATCAAACCCAGTGCAGGTTGAGGGAAGGCTTTGAGGGCCAAAAGAGGAGCCTCTACCTGAGATACACAGTAAAGTGGGTTGACTGGAACAAGTTCATTGTGCCCGTTAAGATTTATATAATTGATGTGACTGATACTTTAAAAATATCAGATGATTCTAAAGGGATGATCCCAGAGCATGATTGCCGAGTAAGTGAATTCATCAAGAAATATGTAGATTGTCTCAATTTCATCTTAATTCCAACACATACACTAGTCCACTACTTTGTTGGGTATAAGTGATTAACAGATATTTCTTTGCTATAGGTTGAGTATGAGGTTGAATCTTGCAGCACTGGCCACAAGAATGGTAATGGCTGTAATCATGTGAAGAGGACAAGCCTCCCAATGCAAAATGGTGGTTATGTCATCTATGGTGTTGCTCATCAGCATTCAGGTGGCACGGGATCTACTCTATATGGACAGGTGATCTTCTACATTACAGCCATTCTTAAATATTTGGACCCAAGTATATAACGTTTTCAGTCTTTTGTGGCATGAATTTATATAAAAGCTATTCATGATAGATGGTAATGAATAATGAGCCTACCACTTAAATTAAAAGGGATTACAAGTTCGCACCTCCTTTTTCTTTAGTCTTTCCATATGCAATAGTTTTCAATTGAGGATCGCAAATTTAATTCACAAGATAATGCTGAACAGGGAGCTGTTTACTTGCAATTTATTAGTAGTTGCATCTCTTTTGCTTTCATTGGTATACAATGAAAGGAAAAGATGCAAATTTGCAATTAGTAATCAGTAATTACTAATATTGATTCAGAATATAAATACTGTATTTGTAGTGCAACTTGTTTTCTGAAATTTTTTGCATGACATTTTCAGGATGGAAGGGTTATATGTTCTTCAATACCAAGCTATGGAAAAGGAAAGGAAGCAGGAAATGAGGCAGACTACATTGTAGGAATGTCCACTTGTTATCCTCGACCAGGTTCTGTGAAGATAATTGATGGTGAAACTTTAACTCTAGAGTCTAACTACAGCAGCAGCCGTGGGCACACTGGAGTAATGGGGCTTTTCTACCTATTGGTGGCAGAACAGCAGCCACACCAACACTTCAAACATTCCTCTCGTTCTTCACTCTTTATGAATATAAATAGTATATTTGATTGATACATCGATGGTATCTAGGTATGTATGATGGTCAAAAGAAATAACGCCAGAATTTGGAAGTGTATTTGGAAAATATACTTCTCATTCTCTGCAGCAATAGAACAACACGGGCAAAGAACATATTCTCAGGTTTGAGCAATATACTAATCGGATTATCAGTCCTTTGTGTTGGTGATAGTTTGTACTGTTTGTCTTAAACCAGTGTTCCTTATATGGCTATGTGATATGTTTGTTGTACATCAATGATCTATGCCTTGGAGATTGTTTGGCCATGAATCTTACTGAGATAAATTAAGAGTTTATTTTGTTAAGTTTTACGATAAAATTTAGTGAAATAAATTAAAAAGAACTTATATAAAGATTACACAATTGTACCAAGAAAAAAAATGCTACTTACACAAATTTAAATAAGTTCTTCAAAATGTCCCCTTATCTCACTTAAACGAGTGTGTCAAGAAACGCCTCTTTGGGAAGCATGTTAATCCTTTTGTCGTTGATTAAATACTCGTGTATCATAAAATAAAATAAAAGGCTGAGAAAAGATGTTTTTATTTTTCAATTTATAAGAATAAATAGTGAGTACGTAGCTAACGTTAGTATATAGCTGAAATTTGCTTCAAACACCTTCCCTCCTCAAACGAACTGTTGGGTCGTGTTCACGTAAAGACACGTGCTCTATTTTTGTGATCGTTTTTGTTTCTGTTCCGTGTTGCGCATGTCTACGGTTATAGATAGAGGTGTCAAAATGGGTATAATCTGGTTAGTTAACATACATAACTTGATAAAACTGATTCGGTTGGGATATGCACTTCAGCCTTCTAACCCGCATAATTCAACCTGTTCAACCTGCCAACTTGATGAGCTAAATGACGGGCTAAATTGATCTGTCAGGTTGGCTTTTTTTTTTTTTTATAGCTTGAGTCTTTTAATAGAAATTGTATTATAACTCATGTAATACATGAGATTATAGTTTTTTTTATTTAAATATGTCATATGTGAAGTCTCAAGACATAAAGACAAATTTTTGTGGTCATTAGAATTTAGAACAAATAAAAATTGTTATTTAAATTTTATAATGAATTAATCATTTCTTAAGTATTAAGTAAATTTTTTTATTTGCTAGTTTTATAACATGTTTTTCTCTTTTTTAATTTTATATTTGATCATAAAATTTTAAAAAAATTAAGGCAAAAAAAAATTAAATGATTCTATAATTTTTTTAATGGATTGGTGGGTCAACCCAACTTAACCCACCAACTTGCCATGGATTGGAATTCCTAACCCAATCAAAAAATGGGTTAAAACCCAACCCAACCCGCTTTTCAACAGGTTAGGTTGGGTTGGATTAGATTGAGTTGACCCGTTTTGACACCCTTAGTTACAGCCTACGGCAAAAGAAATCAAGCAAAGGGTCTTGCCATGGGGATGGATGGAGAAGATTTAGTGATAAAAGAAAAACACTGCATGGAGAGTTCCACATGTGTGCTGCTTGCATGATTGAATAAGATTTTTGAAAAGTTAGGCCATTTTTTCAAAGTCATTTTTTTTTGGGCTCTCAACAACAAGTTGGATCCTCTCCGGCCATATTTTTCTCCAACCACAAAATACAAGCCATTGAATGATTAGTGTAACACTAGTTGGAGGAGAGAGAAAATGTGATTGATGGTTGAGATTTTGCTGGAGAGAGAATCTTCTTGGAGATGCAAGAGAGGATCCTAACTCCTCTTAATAGCTCTATGCACAAACTCTTGTGTGCAGGTCTCTCTCTTTAGAGCATCTTCATGTAGCATCTCTCATTTTTACTTTTTACACTTTTTAATTAGGTTTCATTGTTACATATCTCTCATTTTTACTTTTTACAACTTAAATAACTCTTCTTTCCAACTCAACAACTTAATTTTTTTTATTAAACTAGATATAGACTTGTGCATTGCATGAGTATTTCAATTTTTAAAATAAAAAATTTAATATTAATATGTTGTATTAAAAAATTAAAAAAAAGATAGAGAGAACTATCTTCTTTTTTTGTTGACACGTGATATACATACAATAATTTGTACAACATTTTTGCATCTATTTCTTTTCATCATTATAAGATGTAATAAATAATGTGCAAGAGAGAAATAAATACAAAAAAAATGTTTATAAACAGTTGTATGAGTTATTGTACAAATAACATTTCTCTTTTTATTTAGAATTTTACTATACATTTAAATTTAGTTTAGTGGTAGTTAGTTAGAATGTACATCTAAAATTATTTAGATGTTTGATATATATTAGAATGATTTTACTTGATATTTTCAACTCTTTTATTTTTGTTTATTCTATTTAAACGTACCTATCACACGTATGCAAGAGTATGTAGATAATATTGTTATCCTAATAAATTAACTCCTTATGGAATTTATTAAGTTTAAACCAATTTTGAATCATTCATCCAATATATCTCCTAACATCAAGAAAAATAAATCAAGACATCTAGTATTAAGTTAAAATATAAATTTTACGACATCAAAACTTCTCAAATGGTGTCTATATGTACTAAGAATAAAAATAATATTTTATTAATATTTTTTTTATTGCAATAACTATCATGATTATTTATCAGGAAAAAAAACTATCATGATTATATTTTATATTTTTTAAATGTGTAATACAATGAATAACATAAAATAAATTGTATTGTAATTAGAAGCTATAAATTAAGATTTTGAAGTCCATTATAGCAAATATAACCATTTTCATGATGAAGGTCTAGTAAATTGATGATTAAGAAATTAAATACATACACTTGACCCTTTATTGAATTAAAGAAAATCATTTATTGCAATTTAAATCAATAGAAAAATAATCTTTTCCTATGATTGAATTTTGCAAGAGATCAACTTTTATTTATCTTTCTTGCGAGTATCATTATATTGTATGTTCGAAAGAATTTAGTTATTTTATTTGCCTTCAAATTAGAGACAAATATTTTTTGTTAGTTTTGTATTTTTTTTCCTTGTTAAGTGAAGAGTATGATGCTTATCTAAACTCCTTAGTCAAAATTAATATGGTGAATGAATGCACTTAAAGTAAAGTTTGTAAATGCTATTTCACATTTATGTTAATTACACAAAAGATATAGAAGAGATAGGTGAAAGAGAATGATTTAGGTAAAAACAACTAATGCAAAAAGCTTAGTTGGCTAACTGAAAATAAAGTTTAATTTGACTGGACAGCTGAGATGTCGACACCATAGCCCGCACTTTAGCTTTTATATATTATAAATAGATGAGTCTCACAAATAACCACACATCCTTATATTTAATCAATATTAATTACTACCAACTTTTATTATTATTATTATTTGATAAATTGCATAATCGCCTAAAAATTCAACACAAATGCTTATATAAGTACCTGGTGCTTGAGAGGTTCTTGATAATAATCAACTCCCTAAGGAAGAGATCATAATAGGAATGGCTTTGAATAAGAGGGGGCTTTAAGATACAACTAGAACAATACCTGTGTAATGGCAGTGGCAAAGAAAAGTCTAAAATGTCATCCAAATAATTGTTATCTTTTTTGTAATTACCGTAATTAGGACTTTTGGTTCTTTGGTGGGACCTAAGGTATCCCCACAAGTTTTAGTTGTTGAGCCAGTTGTGAGACTAATATTTGATCCAATACCTAGTCACACTTAAAGTTCCTTGTCCCTCACCAAAAATGGTTCTATGGGAATCGAACTTAGGTTCTCTCCTAAAATAAATTATCATTAGTTTTGTAGTAAAATTACAATTTTTTGAGTGGGAAATAAAGCTTTGATAAATTGACATGTGACACTATCTTAAACAACTTTACATAAGTGTAGATTAATTTACACAAATATCAAGGTTTGAAAAAAATGATATATGTACGTTTATAATGGTCTTAGCCAGCTTGAATAAGATTGTCTCCTATAAAAGATACCTGTAATTTTGTAAAAAAAATAAAATGATGTGTATGAGTAAATATCAAGCTTTGAAAAATATATGTGTGTAAATATCAACCTTTGAAATATTATGAGTGTGTATGCATGTCTCCCAAAATTTTATTGGAATTAGGATTTCAAAAATTGATTTTTGAAAGTATCAAAACCTTTGAAAGTGTAAAACTCTAGATGATGATCATAATTACCTTAATTGTTTCAAATCAAAATATATACTCATTGTAATTACCTTAATTACTATAATTATGTATTTGTATGAATTAAAAATATAATAAAAAATTTTAGTAATATTTTGGTATAAAAAACAATGTAGTGCTGTCACATGGCATTTGCATACATGACAAAATCTTCGTTTATATAATATAATAATAATAAGTTATGATTGATGATGAGGATGGCGATGATGATGATGATGATAATAATAATAATAATAATAATATAATTGATTATTATTCATTATGTTGGCATTTAAGGTAATATAATAACTTATTATCATTATAATATATATTTATAGTAAGTTGTTATAAAATCATGATAATAAATAAAAAATTGACATAATTACTAAAAAAAACATTCCTTAAAATTTTATAAAGTAATTATCATAATATACAAAATCAAAATTCATTTAAGATTTAATGATTTAACTAATTAATTAATATAATCAAATATATACTTGTTATAATTACCTTTATTACTATAATTAAATATAATAATGTGTTTATATGAATTAAATATAATAGGTTTGACACCCTTTACCTTAAAGCTAATTATTAAAGAAATATTACGAAAATATAACATATTTTTTGCTTGCGAAATAAAACGATAATTTATAATCTTTTTCTTCACACGGTAAAGGACATTACCTGCACAACTCACATTTACTAAAATTTCATAAGATACTTTATTAATTAACCGAAGGAGGGTGACCCACAATTGGCCACACAAGTCCAAAAAAAAATAAACCAATTTAAAAAGTAAAACTATTAGTCTAAAGTTCAAAAGCTAAAATAATAAATAACTAAAACCATGATGTCACATTACTATTAGAGCTGACAAAACCCAAAAAATGCTGTAAATAAACTGTAATGAAGCTAATGCTCCTACTCTAAGACCCCTCCTCAAGGTCTTGCTGGACGTCACTTGTGCATCACAGACACACACAAAAAATGTCAGAAAACAAGGAAGTGAGATACATCTCACATCATGCTCAAAGTATGACAATGGAGACAAGTAGAATACACATCATATACATAATCAAATAACACCAATTTGCGAGAATCAAAAAACACAAACATATGTAATGCAATATTTAGCTTTTACTTTTCATGCACGTGGTACTAAGTTAAACTTGTCGGAAAGTAGAGTAGGAGTAAATGTGTGGCCATAAGAAGCGTCTTTGGTACTGATGCCTTCGACTTTCACACTCTCAACTAGTATGATATCCTCTGGTGACTAGTCAGGGTTACTCAGTTTTGTCAGCATGCCCCAGCTCCATAGGATTAACATGGACCATTAGAGTTTTCCCAATTGGATAACCCCTAAGGCTAGGGTTGGACAACCCATCACGGCCTCCACCAGCCAGATTACTACATACTTTCCTCATCACATAACTCAAATGTTATGATGTATGGTCACATACAATGCTTACAACTTTTCATAGGCATTTATCATGAAACATTAGCATAATTTCATATCACACTCAGTTTTTTCAAAGTATATAACAATCACAAAATATAAACTCAACAAGACATAAAAAGAAAGGGCAACAATAAGTTAAAAAGGAGTTCATAGGCACAAAAATGGAATAGCCAAGGTCATATCTGTCCAGCGGAACAAGAAGTCAACTCGGAGGTTATGCCAAGATCGAACCCGCCTAATGGGTTGTGCATCTTGCCCAACAATTCTACATTAGGACCCACTCCGTTTGGCTAGTTGTGCACCCTACCTAGTGGGTCCGTGCGCCAGCGAAAAACGCAATCACCTAGCGCCAACGCGGAGTCCAATTTTTCAAAAAAAGAACCACCTAATAGCTATCTAACTCCGCCGAGCAGATACAAAGTACAAATTTTAATTTCTTCTTCTTATTGTCTTTAACTTCTAAATGCTCCAAAACAATTAATTAAATTTTCAATCACTTTTTTTACTTTGATAATTGGTTAATTTAATTTATAAATTCTTCTCACTCATAATCCTCTCAAAACCTACTAAATCTCTAACTTGGGTACAAGGAAAAAGCAAAAAGGCAATCAACGATAGTCCATATAAATTAAACATAAAATTTTCATAAAACATACCAATGATTTGGGAAAAATTACATTCCTTTTTACACACACAATCATAGAATTCACAAACAATTGGGATCTAGGGCCAACTCCTCTACCCACCACCAAAGCCATACCCATGAGCGAGATAACTCACTCTCTCCTTATCTTGAAAAAGCGATCTCCAGCAAGAGGATGTGAATGGTGCAATAGCGTCTTCCTAAGGTTTCTCACTTCTTGACTGCAACGGCTCTGACAGCACGGTATCTCCCAAGAGGCATGAGAGAGAATGAAGGAAAAGGATTAGGTTTCTAGAAACCTAAGGGATTCTTAAAGCTAACTTTGGATTTATGAAACTAAGCCCAACACAAGGGTCTTAAAACTTTTTTTTAGAAAAGCATTCTAATCATAAAATCCCATTTTAAAAGTCCAATATTTCTTTTTCTCAAAATACCATTTCATTAAAAACAAGCCAAGCAAATAATAATAATAATAATAATAATAATAATAATAATAATAATAATTAAAAGAAAACATTTACCACGTGACATTTACCTATGTAACAAAACTTTTTTTAATATATAATAGATAGATTTATTTTTTATTAATTTTAATTATTTATTTATTCAAACATCAATTATTTATGTAATAAAATTAATTAGACATCTTATAATTATCCAATATTGACTAAATCAAGGCTAATTAATTTAATTTAATTTAAAAATGCATTGATAAGCATAATAGAGTTGAAATTAAATTGTATTTATGACAATAATTTAATTACAGTTTCATTGACCTTTATATATTTATAGAAATTTAGAATCATTATAAATAATGAGATTTCTTTCCTAAATTATAATATTTACACTACCTACAAATAATGGTCTTGCAAAAAAGAATCTAATTAATATAAAAATACCAATTATATAATTATGATAAATTTTAAAAATTAATATCTTAAATTAATTTGTAATAATTATACTTACAAATTAATTTAAAAATTATATACAAATATATTCTCAAATTATACTTAAAATATATTGTAATAATTATTTTGGTCCTTGAAACTTATATTAAATATTTTTCATAAATAATAGAATGCAAGTAAAAAATTATTGATTAAGTAAAAATTATTTATTGATTTCTATTGAGGACAAAATTAGGGTGAATGTAAGTAAAAAATTATTAATTAAGTATACAATTTTTAAAAAATAAAAAATACTTGTTAGTTTATCCTTGATTTCAAAAATAATTCAGGAAATTATATATATTATTCTTGTTAGTTACTAATAAAATTTTTAATTATAATTAAGGTAGGTATTTAATAGAAATTTCAAATTCAAAATTTAAATATAGTTATTTAAAACTCATTAATGTAATAATTATAATGATTATAATTATGGTCTGTAACCGAATCAAATATTTATGAAACACCCTATTACGATACGTGTTATCTGAACCTTTTTGTAAATGACATGTATCATCCAAACTTTGAAAATTATTCTTGATTCGCCACTTGTAATCCGAATCTGTGAATGACTTTTCAAATTTATTTGTAATGATTAAATGAGAAATAGTGCACAAATCAAATCAGTCAAGCAACATTTTATATTCTTATCTTTTTATTTATTATTGCATTGATTTCAATGAGTTTACATGAAATTCAAACCATGTGGTATTCCTTTTGTTTTTATATTTCAAATTTCTTACTTTTATATACCAAAATATAGCTTGGGATTTTTTTTGAAAAAATAGACTATGCATTGACAGTACAAACTAGTTTACATTGTCATTCAATTACAACCTATCATGTATAGTAAGTTTGTTGACTTTGATAATAACCACCATCAAAATCACACAAAAACTAATTTTTGATTAGTTGACAATGTCAAATTTTTTACATTGACAACATATAATAATTAAACTTTTTTTTCTTTTTTGGCTTTTATATAACAAAATGAGATTCTTTCTACTTTTATATATTGAAATTTTTGCTTTTATATATCAACAAATCACAATTGATTAATTTAATTAATATTAAAGGGAAATAATGAACAAATTAAATTAGTCAAATAACATTCCAAATTCTTATATTTTCACTTATTATTGCTTTGATTTCAATAGGTTTATCTGGAATTAAAATTGTTTAGGATTCTTTTTACTTTTATATACCAAAATTTATGCTTTTATATACCAAAACAGTGTTTGAGTTTCTTTTAGCTTTTGTATATCAAAATTTCTATTTTTATATACCAAAATATCATTTAGGATTTGTTCAATTTTATAAACGAACAAAATCGAATCATTTAATGCAATTAATTTAATAACTATTAAACGATAAATAGAGGACAAAAACAAAATCAACCAAACAATGTTCCACATTATCATCTTTTCCATTATTGTTGCATTGGTTTCAACGAGTTTATATGAGATTCAAATGGAATATGGTTTTTTCATATAGGATAATGCTACGTGACTTCTTTAAAATGTATTATGATTTTATTGATTTTTTAATCACTTGGTAAATATTTTTTCTTAGTACATTACAAGGAGATAAAACTTTACATAAATATAATTCAATATGGCGAATATTAATATCTTATGGAGATAGAAACTATACAAAGAAAAAAAACTTATTAATATATAAATCACAAGAATTAAATGTATTTTATATTGGGATTAAAAAATTATATGAAAACATATTAAGATTTAGAGATAATACTTACATTGTATAAATATAAATTTTATATGAAAATATATTAATATTTAAGCCCTAAAAATAAATATGAACAAAAAATAACCTAGAATAAAAATACATAACACAAAAATGAATCTTTTACATCAAAACATATTAACATATACATAAAACTTTACTAATATTTAAATTATAGAGTAAAAAGATACCATAAAGATATTAAATATTTTACATAAAATCATATTAATATCTAAATTTCTAATTCACCAAAAAAATCTAAATTTCGATGATAAAAAATACAATTTAGTTAAATATTTTTAATATAAATTTATCTAGATTATAAATCTTTTACTTATTTTATTTTATTTTCACTTGTAGCAATTTAAACAAAATAACAACTTCTTAAAATGAATGATGATATAATATTATTAAAAGATTTTTTTTTGTAATTAATTATATGTATGACATAACGAATAAAATTTATAACTGTTGCAACCCACAAGTCACCAAATACTTTAATAAAAAAATTTAATGTGTTTAATTGCTATGCACTATTAGTGTAAAAAATTTTATATTGTCAAACAAATGAAAATTATTATTGATATAATTTTTAAAATAATTATTGTAAAAATCATCTAATTTATTGGTGAATTGTGTTTGAATCACACCACACACCATTTACTTAAATTTAATTATAATAAAGTTGAATAATATTTTGTTAAGAGAACAAAGTAAAATATAAAACTAAAAATTAACCTAATCAAAATCTCAAAACTATGACTCGGCCAACGTAATAACGACTAATCTGATGTACTTGAAAAAAAGGACTAAATTACACTTTTGATCATTCTATAATTATCAATATATAATTTTAGTTCTCTTATTTTTAATTCCGTAATTTTAGTCTTTTAATTTTTAAAAATTCATGATTTTAGTCCCTTTATTTTTAATTATGCTATTTTTATTTTCAAATTTTTAAAAATTTGTAATTTTAGTCTTTTAATTGTAGACTAAAATTTCTAAAATCATAAAAATTTACAATTTTAGAAAGACCTAAATTATCAATTTTTAAAAATTAGAGAACTAAAATTAAAAACTTAAAAATAGGAGACCAAAATTACATATTTTTTAAACATTAGAAGACTAAAATCGTAAAACCAAAAATAAAGAGATCAAAATTATAGATAAAAAATTATAGGGAATCTAAAAATATAATTTAGGAAAAAAAAGAAAAAAAGAAAACCTTAACGAGCAAGGTGGCACGCGTGCTCGCGTAGAGGCATGATTCCACACTTGACAGTAACTTGGGGAGAATGAACCCAAAAGCACTTGAAAAGAAAACCTTTCCCTCTTCTCTACCCCCACACTTCACTTTCACTACTATATTACAATCCTTCTTTCACCTTCTCATTCCAAGCCCCATTGCCCGCGCACTCAAGGTATCATCTCATCACTTCTTTTTCTTTCTGTTATTCTCTCTCTCTCTCTCTCTCTCTCTCTCTCTCTCTCTCTCTCTCTTTGAATGTTAAAATGTAATTGCTTTGAAGCGCTTTTATATTCTCAACCTGCTTCTGAATTCTGATTCTCCCCCCGCATTCGCTTCAATATTCCACACTTAATTTCATTCGTGTCGTTTTGTTCGATGCTTATTTTATTACGATCATTGTGAATGCTTGCTTCGGCTTCCTCTTCGCCGTTTTAACAACGCCATTTCAATAGTGTGGGAGCAAAACGATTTTGATTTTTTTAATATTTGATTTCAATTTTGATGCCATTACAAGCATTATTCCTTATACTGGTAATCGGCTACGAAATGGAATTCATCAATTTTTACTTTCCTTTTTCTTGTTTTTATCCAAAAATATGTAAAACATACTTGGATGAGAGTAAAATATAGCTCTTTATGCATTAGTCAACTGCAAATGACTTGATTTTGTTTATAAATTAAATTCCGTCCATGTGTGTGTGTTGATGAAAATATATATTAGGAAATTTCTTGAATGATTAGTTTGGATTAACAAATATTATCGAGGTCATAACTTTTGCAATACTTATGATTGAGGGTTTGATTTTTTTCCCCTTCCAAATACTGATTGAAGAATAAATTAGGTTTGAATCTAATGCATTCCGGTGGTCCTTTGGTTAAAGATTTTACTATCCCTTCAAGAAAATGGGAAGGCTAATGTATGTGTTACTTCTATATTCTGTACAATCTAGATTTTATGCTAGTTATCATTTAAAAAGTAATTTATTGTTGATCTGGTGATATCAAGTTTCATGTATGTGGGAGATATACAAGTTCTTGGTTGATCTTTTTGTAGTTTTTTTGGTTTTCTAGGGTAGTTGATGGTCTGAGCTTTTTGTCATGGACACAAGAGAACATCCTGTTGTTGCTCCAAAAAAACCAACCCTTACACCTAAGGCTATAATACACCAAAATTTTGGCAATAAGGCTAGCTATGTGGTAGAGGAAGTGAAGGAGGATCATCAAACTGAATGTCCAGGATTGAGTATTCCACAGATGGGTCCTTGCCTTTATCGTTGCACATTGCAGCTTCCAGAACTTACTGTCATTTCGGGGACCTTTAAGAAAAAGAAGGATGCAGAGCAATCTGCAGCAGAGATTGCTATAGAGAAGGTAACATTCAGTTCCAATCAGTATGTAAATTATTTATTCTTATTACATCATTGTGCTTCTTACTTGATTCCCGTTTCAATTAGATCTGTCTATGGTTGTCACAGTTATTTTGAATCTAGCTACTGCCTTATCTTACTTACCTTTTGATTTTTTATTTATTTATTCAAACAAATGTTTTATAAGCTAGCAAGAAGAGGTAGAACATTACTAATTTTGTTACATTCGGCTAATTTTTATTTTTAATCCAGCTTTGAATATGATAGTGGTCAAGTGGGTAGGATGGGTTTGTTTTCTTGCATTTTGAGAATGTCAATGCCAAACACTTTGAGGTTGCCATATATGTGAATCTTACTCTCAAGTCTTCTGGTATGATTAAGGTAGGCTTTTCAGTAATATAATCATGCTTGTGTGATGTATCATTCATTTCACTGGAATTTCAATTCCTGGAATTTCCGTGGATGTTTTTTGTTTATTGGCCAATGCCCTGTATTGGAGGGCATTTTTAATGTGGGCTTGATTGGATTTATCCTGACTCATTGTTTCAAACTATATATATTTTGTCAAAAATATTATGGATAGGCAAATAAATTTCTTTTTGATATTGATTCTACAGCTACAGTTTGTTTTATGTGTATGCTTCCTGTTTAGATAGTATTTTGATATTTTCTTATAATATTTTCCTGCTACACAGAACTGACTTTATATTGTTATCTGTTATTCAAGTGTTTACTGTCTTAAGGGTTATGGCATTTTAACTTTCTCAATGATACAATTAATAATTACCCTCCTGCAGCTTGGCATCTGTCCAGAGACCATTGATCCCACTCCACAAGAAGCACAGGAAAGTTTAGTTACTCGACTTACTTACATATTTTCCGAAAAGGTAGGTAATTTATTTATAACCTTTTATATTAAGCTGTGAAGCATGTATACAATCTCCTCTTTGAAGTGTTGCAGTGTCAGACATGTTTCTGACATGGGCACCTCCCTGATACCTGTCAGGCACGTGTCTGACACTCCTCATTTGGTATTTAATTAAAAAATTATTTTTTGTTAATTTGGACACTTGAGCCAACATTTTTGTACGGCTCAGATACTTGAGCTGACAATTCCATACGGATGAACTCACACTAGTATTTAAAAAAAAAAAGATTATTTTTTTAACTTTTAGAAAATTAAGCTTAAAATATAGTATAAAATATTAAAAGTTAATGTCTCACTTTTTTTCAAGGCTCATTATCATAGAAAAGTTGTAAAACTTAACAAGTTGGTTTTGAGAAGTTTATTATACCTTTCTTAAAAGATATAATTTCATCTTCTTGTTTTGGGATTTTTTGTATAGAGATCAAGTGCTTACATTGTAAATAATGTTTCTTCATATTCTTTTGTATGACTCATCATCATAGAAAAAAGGTGAATACACAAGAATTTACAAATATATATAATATTTTTTTTCTTTTTATATTTAGAGGTTCTAATTACTAGAGTGATCTGTATGTAGCTTGTAGTTCTTTGTTAAGTTAGTGATCATGACATTTGGTGATGAAGTTTGAGAACAGCTATCTCACTGACATTTTTGCTGTAAACTATATAGTTTGTAGTCCATTTTAAGTTATTGAATATCAAGGTTTGTAATGAATGACAAGGATGCACTTTGAGAAATTTTTGTGTGATTATTGTATGTTTTCATCTGATATGGTCCTCTATCCCATATAAATTTTAAATTTTAATGGTAAAATGATGGAGGATTGGATAAAAATGCTATATTCTTGTGGTTCTTTATGAAATTGTCTAGTGGCAAGTAAATAATTCTTTTAGCAGTTGTCTGATCCCTAGAAGTTGTCAGGACATTTCTAGTTGGGAGACATGAAATTCTGTGAATTCTTTATATATACTTCATTTTTGGTTTTTGTCTTGTCCTTCTGTAATTTAATTTTTGCAAAGATTTTCCATTATCTTGGCTAGCTATCATGGTGACAAATTAGTCAAAAGGAAATTCCTTCTTTTGATGCGATGTTGTTCCAGTATTGTCTGTTAGTGAATTTTAAATCAGTCTGATATCCATTTTTCTTTGCCATTTGATACTTCTACAGTTTCTTATATGTGATCATCCACTCAGTGGTCACATTCGAGCAACTTTGCAGAGGAAAGGTGATCTTTGTGGATTGGTTCCTATTTCTGTCATTGCTGTCTATGATGCAAAGCTTTTGAGCTTGTGTAAATGTATTAATCCTGAGGTGGAGTCAAACCCACTTTTGGTTATTTCATACATAATGAGGGCCACTGCAAAGTTATATCCGTTTCTTGCTACTTCTGAACGGCATCTATGGATTAAAAGGCAGGGTCCATATCCAGAAGATATTATAGAGTCATTGATGAAAGAAGATGGTTCACAAGAATGCATTCAGGTTGCTGCCGTACGCATTCCTAGTTCAGTAGAACAATCTATTGAAGCAGTGACTCTTCATATTTCTTTAAAAGAATACTACCTTGATATCATTGCAAATGAACTTGGTTTTGAAGATGCTGCCAATGTTCTGATTTCAAGGTACAATGACATCACAAAATAGTTCCCTAGTTTTGATGATTGCTTTCTAACTTATTCTTGACTTCTGGGGCTCTACAGGAATTTGGGTAAAGCTTCTTCTGAGACAAGACTGTTCTTTACTGCACCAAAATCGTATCTACCTGATCTATCTTCTAAATTTCCAAATGGAAAAGAAACCCTTTATTTAAAGGGATCTCTGAATGCAAGGGCAAGTTACTTCGCTGGGCAAGATATAATTGGTGATGCAATATTAGCAACCATTGGATATACACGGAAATCTAGAGATCTTTTCTATGAGGATGTAACGGTTCAGTTATATTACAGGTCTCTTTAAATTCAAATGATTCATTGAATTGTTTATTGCATAATGGTCAATCTTATATTATCTTCTAGGCTAAACTTACAAGTAATACTTGATAAAAAGAAAGGTGTTATCATGTCATGCACTTTTGCTGTATCATAGTGGCCAAACAAAGTATTTTTTTTGCTTTTACAAAACAACTTCTAAAATTTTTTGTTGGTGTTTTGTAGAAAATTTCCTCTTTACTCCTTTGTTATATGTTTGAACTTTGAACATAGAAATGGACCTTAACAGGCTTGTTATCTAAACCATCATAATGCTGATAATTCCGTCTGCCTTATTCTGGTCTTTCTATTTTGACAAACTTGCTGTCAATCTATCCCAACAATAAATTCTCTAGATGTTTGTTAGGCACCACCATGGTTACTGAAGTAAAGAGAGATAAAAAAAGGATCGTAGGGGAAGAGAAACAAGGAACAGAGAAAGGAATTAGGCTGTAACAACCTTGCTTACATGGATAGAAGTGTGGGGACAAATGAGAAACATGGATAGGAAGGATAAAAGAGAGTTATCCAGTCATTGAGTAAGGAGATTATGGTCTTTGGGCTTGGGGGTAGCATTCCCTCAAAGTTTTGTCATGTCTCATGTTTTCTTTTGCTATTTTCTTCTATGGTTGTGAAAAATTGATCCTGAACTGATATCCCATTGATATCTGCATCAATGTTAATGTAAAATTGCATATCTTTATTTCTGGATAGGTCCATGTTCAATATATATTAGTTCTTGTTTCTTTTTCTGGGTAAAGCTGTGGCATATCATGTATAGCAATGATAATAACCGGTTTGTTGTTTGTTAAATATTTTTGTTGCTTAAAGAATTTCTGATGTCTCTGCAAACTGAATGTTTACAATAGTAAAGAGCCTTTTATTCTTAAACTCAGAAGTTTCCCTGCTCTTCTGAAAGAAACTGGATCAGAAACTAGAAAAGAAATGAATTTTATTGAATATTCAGGATATTTGAGAGACCCTATTTTCTCCCCACTCTCTAACAGTACAATCCTTTCTCAGATATCTCTCTCAACCTCTCCTTTTATTTAATATTTATAGGCAACATGCCTTATTCAAATTATTTCAGCCCACTAACCTAACTAACTAATTAATGGCTATGGGTACCTAACATCTTCTGACTTTGGTTTCTCATATGCCTTACCCTTTGAGTCTGATATAGTCAAATTTTGTCCCTTGAATTGTACATCTGTCAAATATTTTCTTTGGTGAACAACATTTGTAATTTTGTCTTTTTTTGGACAACAAGAATTTGTCAATATCTATCTCTGAAAAATTGTGTAAGTTTGGATCATTTAATGATTGTTAGATTGCCAATACAGGATGCTTCTAGGGAAGACCCCAGGTGGCATTTATAAATTGTCCAGAGAGGCAATACTTGCATCTGAGTTGCCATCAAGGTTCACTGCAAGAGCAAATTGGAGGGGTTCCCTACCCAGGGATATACTTTGTATGTTTTGCCGCCAGCACCGGCTGTCTGAACCTCTCTTTTCCATTACAATTCATCCTTTCAAAACATCATCTGGATTATCAGGATCATGTTTGAAGGTTACAGAATCTGGTGAGAATGTGATTGACTGTGTCAATGGAGTCTCTGAAACAAGTCCAAAGCATTCAGATTCAGAGTTGTCTAAATGTGAAATAAAATTATGTTCTAGGTGTGGAGATTTAATACTTTCGTGTTCGCCAATGGATTGTTATAAGAAGCAGAATGATGCTATTCAGAATGCTTCATTGAAACTTATATCATGGCTGAACAAGTGTTTTAAGAGTATGGTTGTCCCTTTTGAGCAGATTTATGAAATTGCAGACGACTTTAATATCCAGATTTATTCCAAAAACATTTTCAGAGAGATTTTAGCATGTCAATCAATTCACAATAGTCAACTTAATGCAATTCAATGCAATAAATTAGTTGAATCAATCTATATGAATTCGTCATATGACATGCTGGGAAATATAATGCATTTGTTGAAGATTGAAGGTCCATATTCTGGTGTCTGTCCATGCAATGGATCTTTACCTTGTATAAGGTATTCAGTTTCTTTGGCTGTGGAGGGTGAGAATGTGAAAGCAGTTATTGAAGTTTGTAATGAGTTTGAGTTTGAAGTGGGAGTTGGTGCTGTGGTTTCCTATATTGAAGAGGTAGTGATGCAGATGTCTGTTGGCCAGTACGCTTATTTCACTACAAACTTACTCTCTTCTGATTTGATTTTTGCTTCAGCTAGTGATTCAGTCAAAATGCTGTCCTTGTTATCTTCTAGTGAGTTACTTTCTCTCAGCCTCTTCTGCCCCAACAACCCCCCAACCTGGGGGTTTGTTGTGGGGTTAAGTTGCTGACTGTTTAAATGGCTTTATATTTTTATTTTTCAGAAGACTGTTGTATGGAATATGAAATAAGTTTGATCAAGGTTGCTGAACCTCCTGAGGAAAGAATGGAGCAGGCTCTTTTCAGCCCTCCACTTTCAAAGCAAAGGGTGGAATTTGCAGTGCAACAAATTCTAGAATCCCATGCTACTACGTTGGTATACAAAATCTTTTTTCATCTTTGGTTTTCTTTGATTAATCTGAGTTGTGAATTTGATGTTCTCTTTCATCACAGATTGATTTTGGATGTGGATCTGGAAGCTTGTTGGAAGCATTGTTAAACTATCCAACGTCTTTGGAGAAAATTGCTGGTGTTGATATTTCACAGAAGGGTCTCACCCGTGCTGCAAAGGTCACATCTCACGTGCACTTTCATATAGCAGTTTTTTTGAGAGCACCTCTGGTTTATGCTTAAATGTACAATGAAGAGCTATGTTCTGTTGCTCAAGACAAGTAATATTGGGGGAGCCTTGTCTGAACAAGATAGATCTTAAAAATATGCCAAAGTGATGAATGTTATTGTAATGTTTCCCAACTTTTTTGCAGAATATGAGAAGTCTGTTTTTTTGTCCATTATGTCATATGTGAGTTTTGTTTGTTCATTACTTGAATTTAGCAAATTGTTGCTATTTGCATAATGGTGTCAAAACTTTTGAAAATATTCAAGTAATTGGTCATACTATTTTATCATTTTTTGTTGAATAACATGGAAGTGCTTTTTTTAGTGGAGGGAATTATTTTAATCTTTTGAGGATGATGTCTTTGACTAAAGTAACAGCTGACTTGTTTTCTGTCCAGTATGGAAATACTGTTTATGCAATGAATTAAAGATTATGTTGGATGCTTAATCTTGAAGATCTTGGTCATGGAAGACCTAATTGTGTGTGTGGGAAACTGACATCATAAATTTATTCTGGGATATAAATGTGAAATTTCATCATGACATCGTTTGATCCATGTAGCTGGCCCACTTAGCTGAAAAAGGCTTGGTTATGGTTAAATAAATATTTCTTTGTTAGTAAAGCTGCTTGGTTTTTTGTGCATGAATTCTGCAGGTACTTAATTCAAAATTAGTCACAAATTCAGATGCTGGTGCACAATGGACAAACATAAAATCAGTAATTCTTTATGAAGGTTCAATTACAAATTTTGGCTCTCAGTTGCATGGGTTTGATATTGGTACTTGTTTAGAGGTAAATTTTATAATCCATTATATATGCTACCATTGTTGACTACATTTTGATATGGCTTTCCTATTGTAAGACTTATTTCATATCTATTCTTTCTACAAGTAAATCATATATGATACGTGATTTGATTAGTGTTGAGTTTAGAATATGTTCACTATCTGATAAGTAAGATTGCCATCTATAACTTGGGTTTAATATTAAATTACATTGTGTCATGATTTCTTAATGACCAGGCAATGCTTAATAAATTTATACCAATCTAATCTAAACTGGAATTAAATTATCTTCATGTGAGGTTCAGTGTAAAAAGAGTTTTGACTCTGAACAATGGAAATCTACAATCATGTGGAATAGCTAAATGTGATGAAATTAGTTGGTAGAGCAGGTGAGGGAGATGAACATTTATGATGATTTCTTATTTTCTTATTTCTCTGTGCAGTAACTGCAGTCCCTGGTATCATGGTAGTATGCACATGTTTGCAAGTATTTGTCTACCATTCTAGTTCAAGCACCTTAGTCTTAATAACTATAATGCTGCTAGTGTGTTCTTTATCATTCTTTAGCCAGTGCCTGAACAAGCAGTCAAGTTCTTCCGCATTATTATTACTTGGAATTGTATATGTATATGTCTTGTTACTTTCTGCACCAATTAACCGGAAATATACTTTACATTAAATATTTGAATTGGTTTTGTATTATTATGCTATCCTGTCATGTTCCTCTGCCCTGTGGTAACATAATATTTTCATTGCGCAATGCTGTTTAGTTTAGACATATGAATCAACTGATATGAATCGCTGATACAATGTAGGTGATTGAACATATGGATGAAGATCAAGCTTGTCTATTTGGGGATGTGGCATTAAGCTCTTTTCGTCCAAGGATTCTCATTGTTTCTACACCAAATTTTGAATACAATGTAGTACTTCAGAAGTCGAATCCTCCAAACCAAGAACAAGAGGATTCAGAGGAGAAAACCCTCTTACAATCATGTAAGTTTCGTAATCATGATCACAAGTTTGAGTGGACCAGAGAGGAGTTCAGACAATGGGCATCTGACTTAGCTGCTCGGCACAATTACAATGTGGAGTATAGCGGGGTTGGTGGTTCTGCTGACGTTGAACCCGGCTATGCTTCACAGATTGCTGTGTTTAAAAGGGATTGGAAACTTGAAGATGATGTGCTGAAGCATGCTGATGAACACCATTATAATGTAATATGGGACTGGAATAGTAAAAAATAATAAATTTTTTAAAACCTATACAGTGTGAAACTCGTACAGTCCTTTTAGGTAATCAGATTGCTGGTGTTTTTTGAAAGCAGACAAGCAAGATATAACGGATGCTAGGCGAGAGGGTCAGGAGAAATGAGAGGTTTTGGTAGGGCACTGATCAGAGAAAAAGAAAATAGTTGATGTATTTTGTCAGTCGTTGCATTTCTTAATATTGCATCTACCTATACGTCCAATAAAGAATAAAAAAATTAAAATTAACTTTCAAAGAGAATACTATGTTAAGCTAATCGTACGCGTTTTATATGGCTATATTTATTATGAATAATTTAATATTTATTACTTGTCATACTTCCTTTAATCGTTACAGATTTTTAAAAAAATTTCAACAATATTGTCACCAATATTTTGATTCTTTAATTTTGATGATAATCTATAATTTAAATTTTGACAATATAATATGACAATGAGAATAAATGACACATTAAATTGTGGAAAAAATTATGGAAAAATAACTTTAAATTGAAAAAAAATCTCAAATAATGACACATGATATGAGAATGATGTATAAAACTTTACTTTGTATGGTAATATTAAATATTAAATTAGGTAAATTTGTATCTTTTGCCGAAGGAATCTTAATTACTACTATAAAAATTTAATTAAAATGTATAGATAGTATAAAGCTTTACATAATCATTTAATCATGGATTGACATGTATGATAAAAATGTTACTTTCGTAATAATTGCTTTAAAAATCATTTAAGATGATTTTAACTTCATTGACAATGTAAAAAGTTTTATATTGATACTATATCTAAATTAAAGTCTTTATTATAATACACATTAACGAATTTTTTATTTGGATTTATTATTTTTTAAATATATATTTTTTTTCAGATTTCTAACAATGTTTCACGTGTTTTGAGGGGCATTTGATTTCTAATAGAGAAATGAGTAACGTGACAATTTAAAAAAAAAAATAAATTAAAAAATCACATAATTGATCTTTAAGCATCAACGGACTAGCTTTTTGTACGCACGACATGTTCGATAAAATTAATGAATAAATTAAGTAAAAGTTAAAAAGTTAACTTGAAGTTTAAAAGTTAGCTAAAAGTGAGAAGTTGAAGGTGAAAATTGAGAAACTGAAAATTGATAAACTAAGGGCTAGTTTAGATAAACAATTTAATTAAAGGCTAATTGAATAAATCTTTATTATGTAAATACTTATGTATAATTTGTTTTTACATAAGATACTTCTATTTATCTCACTTCAAAGAAACGAGTGAGGTTTGAAGTTTGAACTTGCTCTCTGTTAAATGTGAAATCCTGTCATGCTTCATTCGACCAACTCCTCAAGTTTTGTTTAATACCTATATATAGGGTAAAAAAAAAAGTGGAAATATACTTGCATATTTTAATTCAACAACTCGTTCTTATTCTTAAAGGAAGTTATTTGATAAAAAATCTACATATTATAATTTAATAACTTACTAACAAAAATATAAAAAGTTAATATACATTTTATTAAAAGTTTAGTTAAGTATTTATTTAATGAATTCTTATCAAATGAAAATTCATATAATAAATTTAATCATAAAATTTATTTAAATAAATTAAATATATATATATATAATCATAAACTCTTTTTATAAATTTACATAAATTTTATATAAAAAAAACTCTTTCAAAAATCCCCGTACTCTCATACATTACCTATGATCATCTCTCAAAAACTGAACGAAAAATAAAAAAGGTGTGATGCACATTATTTCATAGACTTTAATAGTGATGACAGAAAAATAAAAGCAAGAAAAGGATATGGAGGCGATCAAAGTCTTGTGAATTTATAAGACGTTTTTTCAATTAAATATTAGTACGGAAAGCTGACATATTTAATTGAAGAAATAAAATATTTATTATTTTGCTTTACAACATTATATCCCTAAACAATTAAAAAAAATACAAAAAATAATAGATCTAAAATAATGACATAAATAAAAAATATAAAATGTTGTTTTTAATTAATTAGCAATTAACAGAATAAAGTAACTTAATCGATTAATAATAAAATGAATTAGAGTTGTAGATTGTTAAATGGGGCTAGAACTGGGCTTGGGCCTAGCCCATACATTTAAGAATATAAGCCTCTTAGGGCAAGCGGGTTTATATATTGGGGTCATGCTATTTTCACCTTGTTTTTTTTTTTCCCTATTTTCACCTCCAACTTTTTCAAGAAAGAGTAAAAAAATTGTTTTGTTCTTACTCTCATTTTATTCTCTCTTTTCTTCTCACCCCACCCCCTCTTTATTAATAAAAATATATATTCGTTGTATATCTCGACAAAATCTTATTGAGATACACAATGAAAATATGTTTTTATTGTATATCTGGACAATATCTTGCCAAGTACACTTTCGTTATGTATTTGGACGATATCTTGCCAAGATACACAAGAAAAACACGTTTTGTTGCGTATCACATTTTCCATTGTATATCTTGTTAAGATATTGTTGAGATATATAACAAAAACCCGTTTTCATTGTGTATATTGACAAGATTTTGTAGAGATATATAAGACAAAATCTTATTAAGATATACAACAAAAATACATTTCCGTTGTATATATCAACAAGATTTTGTTGAGATACACAATGAAATCGTATTTTCATTATATATCTCGACAGACCCTCTAGCACAATAGAAACGTGTTTTTATTATATATTTTGTATAGCAAAAATGCATTTATGTCAAATGGTATTTTTCTATAAAAAAAAATACAAAAGTTGGGGGTGGGAATAACGGAAATTGGGGTGGGAGTAGCTGGGCCCTATATGTTGGTATGACCAAAGAGTCTCGTAAGTTTTATTCTGGCGATCACTCGAATAGAAGGAGCGAAAGAACAAGAGAAATAGAAACTAGGAACCAAGAAGAAAATTTGGTTCTTGATTGGAGTCCCTCCATGAATCCACATTCTTGTTGATTAAATTTTATCATTGCTCTCTCTCTTTCTCTCTCTTGATTCTTAATTTCTTTGAATTTCTTTTTAATCAATTTGACTCAAATGTTGCCTTCATTGAGCAAATGTGCTCGACCTTCCCTCTGTCCCCAAATTGTGTTTGGCATGAATTTTTCGAAACATTTTTTTTGTTTTGAGACAAAAACATCGCGTTCTTATTCATTAAAGAACGCTCAATTTCGATGAATCTTGATTGTCGTCCTAAAGGTTGATTTGGCCTCTGAAAATTGACAAGTCCATTCTTGGTTGCGAGATTGATTTGTCATCCGGTAATTTTAATTTTTGATGACCAAAATGTGGCCTGAAATGCAATATGAATTCATTTGCTAAATGAATTCTTTGTCCAATAATTTTACATCCAAATGGGATGTTTGAGCCTTCGTGACCTAAATGCGACCTGCAATGTGAATTCTTAATTCATATTGTAAAATTGGATTGATGTTCTTGAGAATTGAAAGTGTGCTAAATGTAGTATGAGTCTTTTTTATATTCATATTGTAAAGTAGGATAGGATGGTTGAGAACTGACAGCCATTAATCCATTTATATTATAAATATTTATTCAAATTCATATTATAAATTCAGGATGGTATGCTTTGAGAATTGATAGTTTTGATGTCATTACTGTATGAATTTTTGTTCAAATTCATACCATTAAAATTGGGATGGTTTATGTTAGAGAGACAATTCTATGTAAATAGGGAAATAGGGAAACTTGTATGATAGAGATAAGATCCTATGTAAATAGGAAAATATGGAAACTTGTATAGCTGAAAATTGGGGAACACATTAGATATTCTTTCCCTTTATTGTATCATCGTTTGACTATATGTGTGGTCTAAAACACACATTTTCTAGTAATCTAATATGGTATTAGTAGTTTAGGTTTCTTTCCCTTGTTTGGTTCGTGTGAACAATACTGCGATTGTTGCCTAGCCTCATTGGCCAACGCCATGCCCTTCTTTCTCTGGCACGACCACCCTACCAGCATCGCCACCCTCTGGTGACCATAGCACCCTCTGTCGTGCCACTATTTGCCGCTAGACGCGCCCTCACATGCTGCCCTTCTTCGACGCGTGCGTCTCATGCCCCTTGCCAGCGACCCCTCCACCACCTTTCCCAACCTCCGGAAACCTTGCCCAACCTTGTTTGGCTCCGTTTTTCATGGCTTCTCTTGGTTCCTCTTCCGCTTCAACCTCTGCAATGATGTTCACCACTAGTCGTCCTCGTTGCAATTCCTACAATTACTTTGGCCAGGTGGAAGCTAATTGTCGCTGCAAGGAGCGAGAACAGTCGAAGCCAATGAATGTAGCCTAGCTTTGCACAGTACTGCTGTGGCTTAGTCTGGTAATCTATAGCCTTTTCTCTTAGTCTTCTTCCCTTGGACCTTGGACCCTTGACTCTAGTGCCTCCGATCATATGACTAGTAGCCAAAATCTTTTCTCTCGCTTATCTTTTTCCACTTCCCTACCCTCTGTCACCCTAGTAAATGGCTCTCGTATCCCCATTCATGGCATCAGACAAACCCATCCACTTCCAACCTGTCCTTAAATTCTATCTTATTTGTCCTTGGTTGTCCTTTTAATTTAATTTCAATTAACAAACTCACCACACCGTTGACTACTCTATTTTGTTTGTTAATAACTCTGTTCTTAGTCAGGATCGGCGTACCAAACAGACGATTGGAACAGGACATAAGTCTGGAGGATTGTACCAACTTTCACCACCTATTGCCTGTTATCTCCCATGCCTCCCCAGCTCTTGCTTATCAGCACCTTGGCCTCCCTGTCCTGGAAAAATTACGCCTTTTGGTTCCTAGTCTCTCTCCTCTTACATCTCTTCAGTGTGAGTCGTGTTAGTTAAGCAAACATATTCATTATACTTATCATCCTCGTGTCAATAAGCACGCTGCATCACCTTTTGCTTTTGTACACTTTGATATTGGGGTCTTAGTCGAATCTGTTCAACCTTAAGTTATTACTATTTTGTCAGTTTTATTGATGATTTTTTTCGGTAAGTATTTTTAATGAAAAATCATTCTGATGTTTTCTCTATATTTCAAGGTTTTTCAACTGAAATTCACAATTAGTTTGGTACTTCCATTAAAATTCTGCGCATTGATGATGCCAGTGACTATGTGTCTTCCCAGTTTCAATCGTTCCTCACCTCGTAGGGCATCCTTCATGAAACATCTTGTGCCCACACACCACAACATAATGGTGTTGTCAAACAAAAAAACTGTCACTTGGTTGAAACAGCTTGTACCCTCGTCCTTCACTACCACGTTCCTCTTCGCTTTTGGGGAAATGCATTACTTATAGCATGTTATCTTATTAATTGCATGCCTTTCTCCATCCTTGACAATCAGGTTCCTTTTTCCCTCCTGTACTCGCAACAAACCCTATACACTGTTCCTCTTCATGTCTTTGGTTGCACTTGCTTCGTCCACCACCTCACTCCAGGTAAAGATAAACTTTTCACCAAGTCTTTCAAGTGTATCTTTCTTGGTTACTCTTGTCTTCAGAAAAGATATCGTTGCTTCTACCTTTATCTTCAACGATATCTTGTCTCTACCAATGTTACCTTCTTCGAATCCACCCCTTTCTTCTCCTGTTCTATTGTTGTAGATAGTCCTTTGGCTGTTCTGCTCGTTGTTCCAACTCCAATCATAACCCCTACTCCACCACCACTACTCACCTACCACAAACGGCCCCACCTTCCTTTGGCAGTTGCATCTATTGATCCTCCAACATCATTTCCTACTCCAAACACCCCTTTGCTAATGTTGTCTGAACCTGACCTTTCCATTGCCCTTTGGAAAGGTATTTGATCCACTCGCAACCCTAATCCTTTATATGCCTTTTCTCTTAATTATGCTCGTTTATCTCCCTCCTATTTCTCCTTTATATCTTCTTTGGATTTTATATCTATTCCTAAGTCTATAGGTGATGCCATGGCCGATCCCAACTGGTAACAGGTAATGTTGGAGGAAATGGCTACTTTACACGCTAGTGATATTTGGAAACTTGTCCCTTTACCTCCTCACAAGACCACTGTGGGCTGTCGCTGGGTCTATATAGTGAAGATTGGCCTCGATGGCAAGATTAATCGCTTTAAGGCTTATTTGGTGGCTAAAGGCTACACTTAGATTTTTGGTCTCAATTATGGAGACACTTTTTCCCCCGTGGCCAAAATCATCTCTGTTCGCCTCTTCCTTGCTATGGCTGCCATCCACCATTGGCCTCTCCACCAGCTAGACATCAAAAATGCCTTCTTGCATGGTGAGTTGCAAGAAGAGGTTTATATGGATCAGGCACCAGGCTTTACAGTTTCAGGTGACTCTGGTTTTGATTGTCGGCTTTGCCGTTCTCTGTATGGGTTGAAGCAGTCTCCTCATGCTTGGTTTGGCTGTTTTAGCTTTCCCTTACTTTAGTTTGGCATGACTCGTTGTGAGGCTGATCACTCCGTGTTCTCCCTCCACTCCATCTAGCCTCTACATTTACCTGGTTGTCTATGTTGATGACATTGTCATTACTGGCGATGACTCCAACGGTATCCATAGACTCAAATCTCATCTCTAGAGTCAGTTTCAGACAAAAGACTTGGGTCCGCTCAAATACTTCTTAGGGATTGAAGTTACCCAATCCTCCTTTGGCATTGCCCTTTCCCAACGGAAGTACGCTTTGGACATTTTGGGCGAGACCTATATGCTTGATTATTGCTTTAATGATACTCCTATGGATCCCAATATGAAGCTTCTTCCGGGTCAGAGGGAGCCATTGAAGGACTTGGGAAGATATTGTCGTCTAGTGGGAAAACTTAATTGCCTCACTGTCACTAGACCTGACATCACATTTGCGGTTAGACAATTTCTAAATACCCCTTGTGATAGTCATTGGGATGCTACCGTACATATCCTTCGATACATCAAGAATGCACCCGGTGGTGGATTACGATATGAAAACAAAGGCAACTCCAAAATTGTTTGTTACTCTGATGTTGATTGGGCATGATCACCATCAGATAGGAGATCCGCCTTTGGGTATTGTGTTCTTATTGGAGGGAATTTGATCTCATGGAGGAGTAAGAAGCAAAACACAGTTGCTAGATCCAGTACCGAAGCTGAATGTCGGGCTATGGTAACAGTTGCATGTGAGATTACTTGGCTTAGGCAACTTCTCCAACAACTAAAATTTGCAGACACACAAAATACCAGATTGATTTGTGACAATCAAGCGGCTCTCCACATTGCATCAAATCCAGTCTTCCATGAGCGGATTAAACACATAGAGATTGGTTGCCACTTTGTGAGAGAAAAAGTGCTCTTAGGAGAAATCACCATTGACTTTGTTAGCTCTAGTGACCAACTGGAAAACATGTTTACTAAATCCCTCAAGGGCTCTCGTGTTGATGACATTTGTAACAAGCTTGGTTCATATGACATGTATGCTACAGCTTGAGGGGGAGTGTTAGAGAGACGATTCTATGTAAATAGGGAAATAGGGAAACTTGTATGATATAGATACGATTCTATGTAAATAGAAAAATATGGAAACTTGTATAGCTGAAAATTAGGGATCATATTAGATATTCTTTCCCTTTATTGTATCATCGTTTGACTATAAATAATGAATCATATGTGTGGTCTAAAACACACATTTTCTAGTAATCTAATAGTATGCTTTGGAAATTGATGGTTCTAACATAGATATTGTATGATTTTTTTATTCAAATTCATATTATAAAATCAGAATGATATGCTTTGCTAATTGATGGTTTCAACACAATTATTGTATGAATTTTTATTCAATTTCATTCTATAAAATTGGGATGGTATGCTTTGAGAATTGACAGATACGACGCAATTAATGTATGAATTTTTATTCAAATTCATACTATAACATTGAGATGGTATGCTTTGAAAATTGATGATTTTGACGCAATTATGGTATGAATTTATATTCCAATTCATACTATAAAATCGGGGTGATATGCTTTGAGAATTGACAGTTTCGATGCAATTATTGTATGATTTTTTATTCAAATTCATACTACAAAAGCAGATGGTATGCTTTGAGAATTGATGGTTTTGACGCAATTAATGTATGAATTTTTATTTAAATTCATACTATAAAATTGGGATTGATATGCTTTGAGAATTGACTACTTAATGCAATTATTGTATAAATTTTTATTCAAATTCATACTGTAAAATTGGGATGGTATGCTTTGAGAATTGATGATTTTGAAGCAATTATTGTATGAATTTTTATTCAAATTATACCATTAAAATCAAGATGCTATGCTTTGAGAATTGACCATTTTGAAGCAATTATTGTATAAATTTTTTCTTCAAATTCATATTATAAAATCAAGATGGGGTATGCTTAAGAATTGATATCCCAAAATATAATTGCAATATGAGTTTCATTCAAATTCATATTGTAAAATGAGATTGTATGCTTGAGAATTGACGACCTTAAATGTAATTGCAGTATGAATTAATTCATACCATCAAATCGGGATGATATGCTTGAGAATTGATGGCCCTAAATGCAAATGTATTATGAATTTTTATTCAAATAAGTATTATAACATCATGATGTGTGCTTGAGAATTGACGATTTGGAATGCAATTGTTGAATGAATTTTAATTCAAATTCATACTATAAAATCAAGATGGGTACACTTGCAAATTAATGGCTCTAAATTGTGTAAATTTTTAGTGAGATTCATAGATCGAGATAGTACACTTAAGAATTGATGTCCCATAAAATATTTGTAATATAAGTCTTCATTCAAATTCATATTATAAAATGGAGTTGTATGCTTGACTATTGATGGCTTTTAAATGTAATTACAACATGGAATTATTTTTTTTAAGATTTATACTATAAAATTGAGATGATATGCTGGAGAATTGATGGACTTTAAATGCAAATGCAGTGTGTTTTTTTTTTTTTTCAAATTCATACTATAAAATTGGGATGGTATGCTTGAGAATTAATGGCCTTAAATGCAATTATAACATGAATTTTTATTCATAATTTGTAATCAAGTTTGTGTTTAATCCTTGTTGCCCCCACTCTAATTGCAATAAAAATCTTGATTCATAATGTAAAAAAAGGTTGTGTGTATTGTGCCTTGATGACACTAAATGCAATTAAATATTTAAATTTGAGATGTAATGATTAAGCCTTGATGAACCCAAATTCAATTGCAATATGAATTATTCATTCATAATGTAAAATTAGGATGGCATTTTTTGTCCTTGATCACTTTGTAATATGAATTCATTATTCATTATTCATTGTGCAAAATTGGTAACATTTATGAAAGAGTTCAGAATAATTTCAATTTGGATGTGAAACAACTCAAATAATAAGATATTTGTGATTTAGATGGAGTCTTATTATGTGCTTAAGTGATTTTTTCCTCAGCTCTATCTCCTTATAACCAGAATATAGTGTGTTTTGCAGATTAGATCTAATAAACGATAGGACAATTTTGTAGATTGTATAATTAGAGCAATTTCCCCTCCTGTTTCAACTAATGGAGCTAATTCTATAGCTTGGTAAGCATCTACAAATGGCCAATTAGTATGGCCTTTGCATATAGTTGCATTGTGGCTCACATAATTCTACATCCTGATCCCATTGTTAAGATTATTTAATGGTGGCAAGGTCTTGAAAGATTGTGATTTTTACTGTGGAAAATTCCAATAATGCACTTATGACCAATGAGGCAAGAAGGAGAAGGCTCTCCATTGATTCTAGTTGTTTGGTATTTTATGCAAATATTGAATATGCTAATAATATATTGCGTCAATGTACTATAGTTAGAGCTATTTAGTAAAAAGTAAGTCTTGGGCCAGTATCCACTGATTTTTATCACCTAGATTTTAAATATTGGTTGAATTCAAATATGAGATCCAACGAACTAGTCAATGGTAGAAGGTGGTTCCATATTGTTGTGGTTACATTGGATAATCTTTGGAGGTGCAGAAACCAATGAGTTTTTGATCATGTTATTATGTCGCTACAGGATATTTCGCTACAGGATATTGTTCATTGCATCTACAATCAAGTGGTTATTATTGACTTTAGCTTACATCATGAAGGTTTATTGACACTTTCTTTTGGTCTTAATTTGCCCAAGTTGTCAATATGTTGGATATTTCCTCCTTATGGTCATTACAAATTGAACTATGATGGTTCTGTGCAGTTGTGAACTAGACAAGCTTCTACTAGTGGAGTTCTTTATGATCATTATAGAAATATTGCCTTCACGTATGCTACTAATCTAGGCTTTTGTTCCATTGTTTTTGTAGAACTTTCGGCAATACTTAGGCATCAAAATTGCTTGGAATCGTGGCTTTAAGTAGTTTATTATGGAATTTGATTCTCAAATGGTGATTAACTTCTTGTCATGGATGTCTGACTATAAATCCTTGTTATAGTATTATTAGGAACATTATTTCTTTCAACCAATTAAGGGGGAAGTTTATGTGGATGCAAAACTTTGCATTGGTTATACATGGAAATCTATAAATCTTTTCTATAAGGTTGTAATAAGTGGTGCATGTTACTGGTCTCTATAAATTCAAATGATTTATAAAATTGTTCATTGTATAATGGTTAACCTTATTTTACCTTATAGACTCAACTTACAAGTATTACTTGATGAAAAAAAAGTGTTATCATGCCATGCACTTTTGTTGGCCAACAAAAATATTTTAGTTTTTGCATAACTCTCAAAATCTTTTATAGGTTCTTTGATTTTGGTGGTAAATTTTTCTCTTTACACATTTGTCACATGTTTGAGCTTAGAAATGGATCTTACCAAGCTTGTTATCTAAAATATCATAATGATGAAATTATTGATAATTATGTTTGGCTTATTTTGCTCTCTCTATTTTGACAAACTCCCAATCTATCTAAGCAATAATTTCTCTAGGTGTTTGTTAGGCACCACCATAGTTATGAAAGCTTAGAGGGATTAAAAAAAGGTAGTAGGGGAAGGGAAACAAGGAATAGAGGAAGGAATTAGGCTATAAAAACCTTGCTTACATGGCAAGGAGTGTGGGAATGAATGAAAAGCATGGGTGGTAAAGACTAAAGAGAAGTATCCAGTCATTGAGTAGGAGATTACAGTCTTTAGGCTGGGGGGAAACATTCCCTCAGTTTTGTCATATCTCTTATGTTTTTTTGTTGTTGCTATTTTCTTCTTTTATGGTTGTAAAAATTGTTCCTGAATTGATATCCCATTGATATCACCATCAATGTTAATATAAAATTTTAAATCTCTATTTCAAGCATTTAAAATTATTTTTTAAGTGCTATTTACCACTTAAAAAGTAATTTATTGTTGATATGATGATATCAAATTTCAAGTACGTGGGAGATAGACAAGTTCTTAGTTATTTTTTTTTTAATTTTTTTGATTTTCTAGGATAGTGAATGGTGTGAGCTTTTTATAATGGAAACAAAATAACATCTTCTTGTTGCACCAAAAAAACCAACCCTTATACCTGTGACTATAATACACCAAAATTTCAGCAATAAGGCTTGCTATGTGATAGAGGAAACAAAAGGAGGTTCATCAAATTGAATGTCCAAGATTTAGTAAGACAATGCAGAAAGTTATGAAATAGTGCAAAGAAAATACTACACGCCAGAATTTTTATACAAGTTCACCTTCAAATCCTTGGACTACATGCAATCCGTACCTTTAGTTGGATTTTATCACTGTAATTACACTTGATTACAAGGTATTCTTTTTTCTTAATCCTCCACAAGCCTTTTACACTTCTTTGCAAGTCTCTGTGGGCTTATCACCAACACTAGTATTTTCAAGCCTTTGCATACTCTAACCACCATTAAATATTCTTTTCTAAGCCTTTTTAGGCTTAACCACAGCTTAGCAGTTGTTCTTACACATAACTAACCAGTTGTGTAAAAACTCACCTTCTAGAAGCATTAATCCTCTTCATTCATCTCTAGAGTACCCCAATTTTTTCTTCTAATGGATAGACATCTATTTTTCTCTCTTTTGAACACTTAATGAGTGAATATGCTATGAAGTACAAAGGTTAAAACACTTTATGAGACGTTGCAACAAAATAAGAACAAAGACAATGTGTTTGGCTAGGGAAGGTATCATTCTTTAGAAGTTATAATTTTTCTCTCTAGAAGCACAAATTCTTCAGCTTGACCGTTACACTTGTTGTTTTTCTTCCTTGCAATGAGCACTTCAAATTTGGGTTTATTTATTGGCGTTATGGCTTCAATATAGTCTCTTATGGTTTAGTCAAATTGTCTTTAGAAGCTATATGACTTGTCCTTTTCATATTACTGTCTTTGATTAGTTTTTATGTCTTTTTTTGGTGTTTTTGGTGCTTTTCTCCTTTTTGGAAATCCTTAACTAATTTTGAATTTGATTTTTGAAAATTAATGTGATATGAGTTTCTAAAAACATATTTTCTTATTGTTTCTAAAATCTGTTAGGAATTGTGTTTCTAAAGACTAATATTTAGCAGGATGCTTCTCATACTACTCATTTGAATAGGTTTAGTGCTTGTGCATTGATCTTTCTATCTTCTGGTTACTTTGTTTACATTAATACTTGATATAGTTTGGGATAACATTTTTCTTTTGGAACATACTTCAGTTTAGTTTTGAGCATGTTGCTTTTGATGTAGTAGTTTTATTACTTTTGAATAATGTGGATTTGTTCTTCTCAGTCCTTGTTCACTTTGCATCTTTTGTTGGAGCTTTTGATCACATGTAGCTTCTGATCTTGCTATCCTTTGGTCAAATCCATCTCTTGATCATACACAACTTTTGGTTTTACTTCACTTTGATCTTTTGGAGGCATATTCAGTCTAGTATGCTTTTGATGAATAACCTTTGTTTCTTTTAGTGCTTCTAGACACTCACATATTTCATATGCTTACTTCTCAAGTTTGATTCATACTCTTTGTGATTTGTTCCATGGTATAGTATCAAGTCTTGTCCAATGATTGCATTCTCAAAGCAAACTATTAGTAGCTTAAGTTTAGAAGACTTAGAAATTGTTTCTTTACAGTTTGCTTTCATTAAAACTTCATCTCATGAGGGGCTTGACCTCAACACAAGTTTGGGTGAATTCCATGAATTCCATTAGCGTCTTCTAAAGATTGAAGAGCCTGTATAGTTCCTTACGATTTTCAATTTCTTGATTTTCACCATAAAACTCATATATGGGTTGCAAGTATTGTCTTGAAAATGCTATGTATTGATCCAACACACTTTCAAGGGTCTCTATGGCTTAGTATTCTTTACAAAATATGAATAAAGCTATCTAAAATTTCCTTTAGTTAGCCTACTAGGAGGAGTGTACAAACAAAGAAATATAGCTAAGAAAGGCAAGTAAAATGCTTAATCTAATGCCCCAATGTTCTAATGATGTCAAATTTAAGTCTCTAAAAACGACGCCAAAAACAATTAAGCTAGGTTTTGATTGAAGGAATTGAATGCAATGGTCTATTGTGATGAAGATGAAATAAATGGTTTAATGAGGATGAAAGTGCACTTAAGATGAATATTCAAAACATAACACAACAAATAATAAGAGTAGTAAGGAAAATATTGTCCAACAAAGAATTAGTTGAGCACCATGTACTAATCTTCAACATTAGTTAGGTATATCAAAAGTTAAGTTGTCATGTTAATGGTTAATTGTAGAATTTAAAATCTACCTTAGTTAGGCTTTGGACTTCACCAAATTGATGCACAAGACTCAAAAACACAAAGAATCAACAACATACAAAAGTAAATCATGTCTCCCTATTCCTAACTCCTAGTCTTGTTCTTTCAAATTTCAATCTCACACCTTGGTTCAATGCTTGAATACACTCAAAAACCTCATTTTGTTTCCTTGGCAATGTGTCTTAGCTAGTAAAGTAAGAACCTAATTTCTTAGGCACACTCACTAAGCATTTGTGCATTAAGACTGTGATTCTAAAAGAATGCACATAACTTATAAACCTCCATTTCTATAGCCAATGCAAATCATACATCTCAAATCTCAATTCATCTCAGAGTCTCTCTTCCAAGTTAACCCTAAGGTAGGTTTAGTTGATTACTTTCAATCATACTAATAGCATTATGCAAAGAGAAGTGAAATTGAATCATAGCATTGAATTGAAACTCGATCAAATAATTCACGGACTTCAGAACAAAGATTCAATTATTACAACAAGACAAAAACAAAAATAACAACTTAACATAAGATTGAAGAAGAGAAGAAGCCATGGTAGCACTTCATTAATGCTCCACATTAATTTCTATAGCATAACATTTTGAAGATCTTTAAGAACTCGCAACTCCAACTCTATCTCACACGAAGGAAAACACAATAAAAGAGAAAATACAGTGAAAGCCACACAAAAATTGAAAGAATCACAAAAGTGCCAAGAGACTCATAAAAATATTTTAAGATGTATATTTATAAGTTGAAGGAGATGAGCTATCACCTAGTGCTATCAGTTCATTGTTGGGCACTGACACATTTAATATCATTGTTGGGCACTACTTCCATTGATAGATGTCCTTGTAACTAAAAATGATTATAGTTGTGTCAATTATAAGTTGTTATCATACCTTGTTGAGCATCGGAAAGCACGCTATGCGCTCATCTTTGGGTGTTGATGCTATCGCTGGACAGTGGACGCACATTTCTTATTTTCTTGTAACTTTTCATGAATTTTTATAGGTATATACATAAAATACATTTTTTAGTAAATTTATAATATTAACAAAATGATGCTATTTTTTTAATCATTTATGTGAGATTTTTATTTTTATTTTTAGTATCTAATTCTCTAAATTAGTTTAATGAATCTTCACGAATTAAAAATTCATCAAATCACTAACTTTGAAAAAAAACTAAAAATCAAAACTGTTTTATTTTGAATAGCGGGGAAAGACAGAATAGGTGTAAAATATAAGTGTATTTCACTTTCATGATATTTTGAATGAAGAGATAAAAATAAAGAAAAAAAATATGAATAATACTGATTTTGTATTTGATTAAAGAAAAAAGAAAAAAAGAGAAAAAAATAATTTTAAGGATTGTTTTTTTTTTTTTTAATTTTCTCCTCATTTCAAATTTCCAAATTTTATAAATTCCTTCATTTTCCTTCGTCCAAACCGATGAGCGTCAGCGTTGATCTATAACCAAATTTTTTTGTTGATAACGATCAATAATCAAATTTGACTTTCACGCCACTAACCAATTTTAAACGGAGAATAACTACAAAAACAACTGCGTGTAAGGTTTATGCTCGGAAATGTCTCTTGTTATGCGTCGAAAGCCACAAGGAGGGAAGTTAGAAAGGAAATAAAACGAGAGAGAGGAGCACGTATATTGCGAGGGATAAGTTGTGAAACTAGAGAAGCGAAGAAGGTTTTTGCGTTGTGATTGATTGGGTTATGAAGTCATATAGATTGTCTGAGCTAAGTGACGCTGAGGTTCGCAGCCTCATCGCTCGCCCTCGCATCGATTTCTCTTCCGTTTTCGCTCTGGTCCCTCTCTATCCCCATGCTCTTCACTCTTTTTGTCCCCTCTTTCTCACACCGTCGTTTTCACTCTCTCTCACGCTTTGCTCTGCAGGTCAACCCCATTGTTGACCACGTTCGCCAAAGAGGCGATGCTGCCGTCAAAGAGTTCGTGCTTCTCTATTCTTTACTCTTTTCATTCGCATTATCATCGTCGCTACGGTCATTATCATCCTCTCGATTCTTTACGTATTTTTGTAGATACACTTTGAGGTTCGACAAAGCTGAATTGGAAAAGATCGTTGAACTTGTCTCCGACCTTCCAGATCCACTGGTATATTTATTGTTTATGCATGTCACGTTACTGTTGTTTGCTGAAATTACTTATGTTATTTAATTTTGGTTTTCTGCATTGCAGCTCGATGCACATGTTAAGGAAGCTTTTGATATCGCCTACGGCAATATATATGCCTTTCATGCTGCTCAGAGGACACCTGAAACAAATGTTGAGAACATGAAAGTATGATAAGATCTTATTCCTAAACGTATTCATGTTTCATTCAGTAGAAAATTGAAAGATACAAATACGATGGCAGTATGTTATATTATTGGATATTGGTGTGCTTTTGTGAAACTTCTTGTTAAGTAGGTTCTTGCAGGATTATCTAGGAAGTAGGAACATTTAGATCATTCTAGATCTAATAAAATACGTTGTAGTTTCGTCTATATTTTCTATGTTGATATTTCTATGTTAATTTCAAGTTATTTATTTCATTATCATGCCTTCATGTTTGTGTTATGTGAGTCTATTTGCGTTTTCTGAAAATGTCAGGGAGTCCAATGCAAGCGAGTTGCAAGAAGTATTAATTCCGTGGGTCTTTATGTTCCAGGGGGGACTGCTGTATTACCCTCAACGGCTCTGATGCTTTCAGTTGTAAGTTGAATTGATGTGAATTAGTTTGTGGTATTGTTCTACATCCTATAGTTGCATTGTGATTGTTGATAATCGTCATCTTTTTGGATTTTGTTGATCTTTGATTGTTTTGTTTATATGCCAGCCTGCACAGATTGCTGGATGTAAAACTATCGTTCTTGCTACTCCTCCAGCTCAGGATGGCACTATATGGAAGGTACTCGTCTATATTGTATGAAAATATAATTGTGAGGTTAGTATCTTTTCTGAATTCTGACCAATGTCTTTTGCTGCAGGAGGTAGTGTATTGTGCAAAGAAGGCTGGGGTGACTCATATCCTCAAAGCTGGAGGAGCTCAGGTTTGAAGCATGATAATTTCACCCTTGTCTTATCTGTTTCTATAATTTGAGCTTAATATCCTTATGTTTAATTGCATGTTTGTGTACTTGTATTATTGTGGTTATGATTAAACAATGATTAATATGACATTCTTTGATATTGTAGGCCATATCTGCCATGGCTTGGGGAACAGAAACTTGTCCCAAGGTGGATCTTCTCATTATAATCTCATATGTGGATTTGATTTATTTATTTTTCGTACATCTTATTCTGTGTTGGTGCAAAGTCATGGTTTAGCATGGCAAAACTCTTATATGGCTCTTGAATCCCCCACCTGATAGGTTGAATGTATTATGTATTCTTAATTCTTAATTTATGACTAATTGTTTGGATACACTATAACCAACTGTGATATTATGTCAGAATTTGCTCATATTGAAGTTTAAAGGACATATTAAATGTATTATGTAATGTAGAACATAGTGACAGAATATTATTTGAAATTTAGCCATTTCTTTTCTAACAAGAAATTTAAATACTTAGTAGTTCTTAAATTTTTTGCACAATTCCTTATTATGAGTTTGTGATAATGCTTTTGTAGGTTGAGAAGATTTTTGGCCCAGGAAACCAATATGTCACAGCTGCAAAAATGATACTGCAAGTGAGCTTTGAAACTCTATCACTCTGTATTTTATATATTGTGTTTCACTCTTCAGATCTTATAGTTCGTCCTGCTTTACATTACTGTTCAAAATCTTCTGCAGAACAGTGAAGCCATGGTTTCAATTGACATGCCTGCTGGTCCATCTGAAGTTTTAGTCATTGCTGACAAGCATGCGATTCCTCGTCATGTAGCTGCTGATTTGCTTTCCCAGGTTTACTGAGTTCTAAAATGCCTCTATTTAGTATATGAAATGCTTTCTACATTCATAGTGAGAATTGATTATCCTTCCTTTTCACTCTTAGGTATCTCGTGCTCTATTATAATTTATATAATTATAACTAATTCTAATTTCTAAAAGCTTCTATTTCTACATGATGATGTTAATTATTCCAAAGCCCCAATTCAGTATGAATCATGGTGTCAAAAGTCAAATTATAGCCTTATAGGGGCTTTTAATGCTTGAAATAAGAAGTGCCAAAAGTGCATGCTTGACTGAAAAAGGAAATAAACATTACAATAAGAAAGGAATAATAAACTATTTTACAGGAATTTTCCATGCAAATTAATTACTCAAGCATTACATCCATATTAAAATAAAACAGTAGAATGTTTAAGATTTCAAGTGATAAAGCACAATAATAAGTTGATAACACCTGTAAGAAATTCACAATGAAAATAGTCATGGCATGGCTGCCCCAAAACATTATAAACTGAAGAGATAAACGGCTCTATGTTAGGAAATACTATCTTCCTCTCTCTTGACAGAGCTTGTGTTAGACCTTGTACAAGGCTATCTGCATTAACTTAGATTTTTTAGGTACATTATACAATTTTTTATATGATGACATATAAATAAAAGAGTAAAGGTCATGTGCAACTACCTTGGGATAAAAATTCAGGTCCAAGTTATCACATACTATAATTCATGTCCATATTGTTGGAAAGTTGGATGTGTAAATAGACAGAGAGAACTCATTGGAACTGAACAGCTGTCTTCTGGTGTGAACTACACTGATGGAGACACAGGCAATGTTGACACGATGACAGTAACAGGTAAGACATGACATTTTGTGGGTATGCCTATTCTCTTTTGTAATTGCAAATAAAATTGATATATAGACTATGAGACACCAACCAATATATGAAATTAATGAATATGAATATGATAAACACGAACAAGCTGCTTAGGATAGATGAGGTTTGGAGAAATATCCCTTGTCACCAAAAATTATGTTCAAAATGTGATTGAATCATTTTTATTGATAAAAGTGATAATGTTGACTATTAAGATATCCATCTCATCTGAGTCTCGGTAAGTCTGCCTTAATTAGTGCCCTTATGGTTACAATTTGAAAAATATGGAAAGACAAGACTTTCTTTTGGTTACATAGAAAGACAAGCACATTATATACTGATTATAGGTAGTAGCAAGGATTTACTCTGAGACAAGATATATTTCACAATCATACCACCGGCCTAAGAACTGTTTGGCCTCTTTAAACAATGCTGATGTGTCTGCAACTAATTTATGATTTTCAGGCTGAGCATGGCCCTGATAGTCAGGTTGTGCTTGTGATTGCTGGTGAAAGTGTGGATCTGAATGCTATAGAGGAGGAACTCAGCAAGCAGTGCCAGAGTCTCCCAAGAGGAGAGTTTGCTGCTGAAGCCCTGAGCCACAGTTTTATTGTTTATGCACATGATATGCTTGAGGTCGGTACTGTTGTCCAAGTTCATCTATGTATTCTCAGTCCCACTAAAAGCAGAGTGAAGAGCAAAGAGGAAGAGAGAAAAAAATTTGTTCAGAAGCACTAACAGAGACTGTTAGGCTTCTCTATGCCTGTATTTATATATGTGCAGCAGCAGTAGTTGACACATAACATAACCATACGTGCTTAGTCCACTCCTGTTTTCTTAACAGACGTACCATGGTGCTATATGTATGTTGTATTAAATGCCAGCGTTATCTCTTGATATGTCATAATTCATAACTTTGTTTTCTTTGAATTTACAATTTTCACTGAAATCCTAATTCCTCTAGCTAGTTAGGTTTCAATTTATCAACATCTTTATTATGTCTTTGCTGGTGTTTCAGAACTAGAAGTTTCTTTTTCATGTTGCAGTCAATCAATTTCTCAAACTTATATGCACCCGAGCATCTAATTGTCAATGTGAAGGATGCAGAGAAGTGGGAGGGTTGTATCGAGAATGCTGGTATGGCTTTGTCTTATCATTAGTTGCTCTCTTATGATGTAGGGGGGTCGGGGATGAACCTTTGTTGCTACTTGCTAGTCTTATATGTACTATATCTGCAATCTCTTATATTGCTCAAAATTAAACTGATGCAAACACCCTTTCTTTTAAAAGAAAAAAAATAACCTGTCGAGAACCAATTTAGATGTGACTTGAAACATGATATAGTATGTTAGGCCCTTTGCTGCTTTTTCCTTGACGTTTAGGTTCATTTGATGACCTCATTCTGTCTCCTCGATCTCAAATCAAGATCATAGATTTACATGCCCATTGATTGCCTCTGCAGGTTCTGTATTTTTGGGGCCATGGACACCAGAGAGCGTTGGTGATTATGCAAGTGGGACCAATCATGTTCTTCCCACTTATGGTTATGCAAGGATGTATGGTGGTGTTTCATTGGATTCTTTCCTGAAGTACATAACAGTGCAATCTCTCACAGAAGAAGGCCTAAGAAAACTTGGGCCATATGTAGCAACCATGGCAGAAGTTGAAGGTCTCGATGCCCACAAGCTAGCAGTTACCCTAAGGCTTGAGGACATAGAAGCCAGGCAGGTTTCAACATGAGATGATAATTAATGGTAAACCTACTATCATTTGCTTGATTACTTGGCTTATGTAAAATTAGTACCAAAGCAATTGCCATTTTTAAGTCATGTAACTATAATGCGTTTTGAAATTTTAAATTTTGATGAAAATTTGGTTTTTGATAGAGTCAACGTTTATCATCGTTGAGTTTCTCAGGGATGGGAGAAAGTGATCGGTGCAGAGCAAAGAGCTTTGATTCCATATTTGAGATCTGAAGTTGAGGGAAACTAGAGAGAATGTGAGATAAAATTGAAAGAATGTTTTTCTATATTGAATCAGTTACAATAGTTGAGTAACTCATATTTACAATTGAGCTTAACTCAGAAGTACAGCTATAACCAACCAAAAAAGTCTCTTTGGAGGCATTGCCTCAAACTGCTAATTGCTACTCCCTCAACAGCGCATTTGTCCACATTAAATATGTAACTTAGCAACATATGTACAAAATAAATAAATAAACAACTGTCTTAAGTTTTGTTAGTTGATTCTTGACACATCTTGTGGCTGCTCGAGAAATCATTGGAGCATGGTTTTTGTGAGGGGTGATGGGTGAAAGTTTGGCAAGTGTAAGTTGTAGTAGATTACTTGGCATGATGTAAAGGGAAAGATTGACTAAATAAAGAAACATCCCATGTATAGTAGCTAGTTAAACAGCCGTACGTGACCCTCAGATGTTAATGAGACATTTCCTTGAGTTCAAGAACTTTAAAATAATTTACAGGAGACAAAGGCAAATATGCATAAAACGGAGCGTTGTGGAGCACGTAATAACTATGCATGAAATATCATCATAGCTTCCCAGAGATTTAGCTTATTTAACTAACTTCTTGGATGCTTTCTCCGCATCATCGATATCCCTGATACAGTCACAAGTCTCCTGATTTGTCGTCACCTGCGATAGAGGAGTCAATACTGTTTCTCAATATCTAGGTTCTTACATTTGCCAACATTGCATGCCAAGTGCTTAATTAATCTTACATCGTAAACATGGGTTTTCCCTCATAATTACATGAGAAAAAATTGTATTGGTTTTTCCCCCTTAATTAATATTACATCCTAAACATGGGTTTTCCTCGTAATTATATTGGTATTTTACATGAGAAAACAGGTCATGCACTGACAGTGTAAAGTAATTTTACACTGTCATCCAATTACAAACCATCATTTATTGTAGGTTTGTTGACTTTTATAATAAGTATTTTAAAAGTCATATCAACGGTGATTTTTGATTAGTTGACAGTGTAAATTTTTTTACACTGACAGTGCATAACCATTAAACTCATTTTACTTTGCTCTTGATTGAAAGAAAATAAACTTCTCCACATAAAAGAAAGTCTAAAAAAGAAAGATGAAATTAAGAAATTATTATCTAATCATTTAAGAAATGACTTTCATCACTTTTCCGTAGCAATGGTTCTCGTGTGTGATTAAGGAAAAAAAAACATCTATAATGGACCAAAGAAACCAAGGGTAATTTCCTACTTTGTGGATAGACAATGTTTCTGGGGATCTGCTATTCTCACCTTTTTTTTTTTTTTTTTTCCACTTTCAACTTTTACAAAAAATATATATAAAATATTCATTTTGACCTTACTTTCTTTTACTCCTTTTCTTTCTCTTACGTTTTTATTGTGTATCAAAGTTTGATACACAACAAAACGCATTTTTTTTGTATTAATTTTTTTTGAAAAAAATTAATTGAAATATTAATCATGATATAATTTATCCTTTTTAATATTAATCGAGTCAATTATGATATAAATTACCCTTTTTAATTGAAATTAAATTAATTATGATACAATTTGCCATTTTTAATAGTAATCGAAATAATTATGATGTAAATTTTTCTTTTTAATAGTAATCAAATTAATTATGATATAATTTTAAAAAATATACGATACAAGTTACCATTTTTAATAATAATCAAATTAATTATGATATAAATTACTCCTTTTAATAGTAATCAAATTAATTATGATGTAAATTATCCTTTTTAATAGTAATCAAATTAATTATGATGCAATTGCCGTTTTTAATAGTATCATAAATTGCATCATAATAATTTGATTACCATTAAAAAGGATAATTTACATCATAATTAATTCAATTATTATTAAAAATAGAAAATGATAATTTGTATTTTATATTTTTTAAAATTGTATCATAATTAATTTGAATATTATTAAAAAAATTGCATCATAATTATTTCATTTCAATTACTATTAAAAATGGTAAATTGTATTGTACTTCATTTAATTTCAATTAAAAATAATAATTTATATCATAATTGATTTGATTAATATTAAAAAAGATAAATTATATCATAATTAATATTTTAATTAATTTTTTCAAAAAAATTAACACAACAAAAACACGTTTCTGTTGTGTATTAAACCTCGTATTGTGCACAATAGAAACATGTTTCCATTGTGTTAGGGGATGTGACCTTCATACACAACGGAAACATATTTCCGTTATACAAAATACATAACAAAAACATGTTTTTGTCAGGGATATTTTTGGAAAAAAAATAACCAAACAAAATATGGGGTGAAATTAGCAAAAATTGGGGTGAGCATAGCAGCCCCCATGTTTCTGGCACTGCGCATAACAGTAAGAAAACAGTCCACGAATATGCAAATTCTAAAGTTTAGTTTGGTATAATTGAGCACATACAAATTGCATATTTCGGTATGATTGACATATAGATCAAGTTTATGCTTTTGACCATAAAAAATATGCAAATGAACATAGCATGACATGCAATGTATTTCATTTCACCATACTTAAGTTTCGCCGCGTATGAAACTAATATTTTGGCTAATTGCTTAGCGCATGTTTGTGTTACTGTTTACTGGCGCTTAGTAAATTTCACTCAGAACTGTTCCAAGTAATTCTGCAATAAGTTAGCAATTGATTAAAAAATTAAAATTATTCCTGTTCCTTTCAAAATTTCTTACCCTCTACATTTCTGGCTTTGAATCTCCTGTATCTTTCTTTAAAATTTAAAATATGTGGAACTTAGGTTTATGCATGCTCTATTTCAGCCAAGGTGTCCTCATCAGTAATTATAAGATACATGCAATATCCTCGTACCTTCCACAGACCATCACTTGCCAAAATGATGAATTGGGTGTCTTCATCAATCTTCTGAAGTGTCACATCTTGTTCTGCCGTAATGTGCTCCTTCAGTTTTCCATCTCCAAATGCTCGTGTCATTGCTAATTGGCCATCCACTCTTGGAATATTCCCTAATTAAATCATATATTTTTGGCAATTCAGTTTATATTCAGTACTGGACTTGAGTGGAGCAACCAAGTTCACGAATGGAAATGATAAAATAATAAAATCAAACGAAAAAAAATGCTTAAAACTAGGTGAAAAATTTGTTAGTTATCTATAACCCAAAGATAGAACTTAAAGTCACTGGTGAATGCAAAAAAAAGTGGAAAAAGGGGATCAAACACAACTTTCTCATATTGATTGGGTCCAAAATGAGGCACTGTAAATTAAATTCCTTGTAGAAATGTGCTTCACTGGACACACCATGGGTTACTCACTCGTGCTCTCTCCTTTTTGGGTACAAAGAGTTTAGGGGGAGGGAAGGCTTGCCCATTTTGAGGCAGGCTAAGCTACTAACGTTAGCAAAGATTTTTAGGTAGATAACATGTAACCTATCAAATGGGGGATTCCTGAATTGGAGCAAATTGTGCAGTTATCATAAGCAAAGATGTTGTCCCTCACACATGCATGTTGAGTCTGCGTGATCCTACTCATTATAGTAATTCCATGTTTGGATATCACAAAATGGTGCACTAATATCTTGTACAATAATTCTTGCAACTTGCAAGTCCTAGTTTGGCAGGTACTGCTGTGCATACACCCTAGGCATGATATGGTAATGGCAAATAAATGCAGCTCATGACTAGAAGTACGGCAAGCATGATCAGGCATACAATTTCAGGTTGTCAAGCAATAGTACAACTCTATATTTCTGAATACCAGGCTAAATTTTCTTTTACATTGTCTTGACAATGCAAGACAGACTTATAGTTATATGCCTCAATTTCACAGACATCAAGAATTGACATCATACAGAAATAGAAGTATCTAGTGGTAGAGTTATAGATTTTACCTTTTAAAAACAGGTATCATACTAATAATACTGTTTGTATGCACAAGATAGAAGGAACTATCTATATTGGCACTTTAATGTAAAATTATGCATATATCACGATTAAATTTTAAAATTTAAATATCAATTTTGAATTATCGAGTTCAAAATGAGAGAATTTTCAAAAATGAAAACTTCTAATATTTTATTTTGGCTCTGATATGACTACAAAACTGTGTATTCAATAATAATTGGCAGCTCTGATGCCAAGACTTGACTTCTAAGAGTAGTTTTTAGTTATTAAAAGATTAAATTGTTTTCTTAGATGCACAGAAAGGTGGAAGTTTTTACATTTATAGATGTTGACGAATTTATTTCATCATTACCAGGTTTCTTAGACACAAAACCCCCTCTTCTCTCAATAAGATCTTTTTCCTTCTCTGGTTCATGATCCACAGTAAGTGGTTTTGCTCGACCATTCTTGCATGATATTGCTCGAGAATCACCAACATTGGCTACCGGTAGCTTTAGTCCATTAATTAGTATTTCTGCAACAGCTGTTGATCCTCTACGTGAATCAGCTATGTTTTCCAAAATCTCATCGTCTGTAGCTTTACATGCTTTCTTAACGGCATGCCCTGAATTTTCCCAGAAATCAGGCTATCCCTGCATGATTAAGAAATCAAATATTAGTGAGAATAATAATAATGTTGACTGAAATATAACAATTACTAATGGATATACCTCACTCAGTATATTTTTGAATAGATGGCTTTGCAAGTATTTTGCAACTTCATGACCGGAGTGACCATCAAATATTGCATACAACCCTAAGTCATAACCATTGAGATTCCTGTGTTGAGCAAAAATATAGTCTTCCATTCCATGGTTCATCTGTCCTTGGATCAAGTGATATCCATGGATGAAATGTCGTGTAGAAGGTTTATTCTTTTCGTCTGCATCTTTTGTGAGCAGAACTTTGTGATGTTGCTCCTGTTTTTAGCAAAAATTACTTTGTAAGCTTCAAGCTTTCCTTTGTAACTTTTAGATTGTGATGATAAAATCCATGTCTTTTACTATATGATCATTTGATTTTGGTTAGAACATGCACAGAAATGAAGTTTTGTGGAGAATGAGAAGCTAAAATGGTTAATCAAGAAGTGTCAAGCTTCTCATAATCTGTTTACTGAGAAAAATCAAGTGGATACCTAATCTATTTCAATGATTGCACTTGAAAACAATGCTAGAATCCCTATAAGAGCTTGAAATGATTATTATAATCACAAGACATAAAGAGCTTGGTTATGTAACACACGACACTACAAGAAACTGGAAGGAATGATAGGCTAAGAATCATTGAAGAAAAATACAAACTTGAAGACATACTGATTACTGAACAATTCAAAGATTCCCTGGTAAGATTACATTGATGTTCTTTAGAGACATTGCCAGAAAAATGTACATAAATGAATTAGTAAGAATGCATATGATGACAAGATTTCCTTGGAGAAAGATAGGATACCTCTGTAGCAGTTGGACCATCATCCCCTGGTAAGTACTCTGCGTCCTCTTGATGGTCATCCACTGCACCGTCATCTCCTGCTTTTTCTGCATCCGCATTGTCGCCAACATCATTGTTATCCTCATCCTCATTATAATTTTCTTCTCTAGTAAAGTTATCCTGTGGCTGCTGTTAAATGCAACGTAAAAATTTGCTGGCTAAGACAATGAGGAAGGTGCACTACCAAGGAAATTAATCAAACTCAATACTTCGGTAATTAGGATATGCCTAATAATTTAGCCCAAACTGCAACTTAATTGAAATCAGCCAAACAAGTAATGGACAGGTAGGAGACAGATACGGATGACAAAATTTGGGATAATGTTCTGAAAATGTGGTAGAAGCTTTTGCAAGAATGTCTCATGATGGTGGAAGACATAAAATGCTTTATTTCTTTGACTCTAACTCGGACAATTCTAAAAGTAACTTGAATGTCCATATCACATATTCTGACTCAGATCTCACGAAGAAGTGAAAGAACCCCTGAGACTCCATTGTTGTAGTTACATACCATATAATATTAGCCCATCTTCCACTGTATACACACACATAACTACCCAGCATCATACTTTCATTTTATTGCAATGATAGTGCATAGAACAAGAATGAAAGAGGATTACCTTTCTTTCAAGAGAGTCCACATAGCTTCCCATTCTTGAACTCCTCTTCTATAATAAAGGGAATTAAATTACAACATCACTCCATATAAGCTTATAATATCAGTGAGAGAGGACAGAAAAACACAACCACTGTCGTGCTAATTTACTGCTGGATCATACTAACTTTTAGGAACACGTTATTAATTTATTCAAGTTCTTTTACGATTCTGATCAAGCAGAAGTATACAGACGCGCTGACAAACAAATGTTGATAAATGAAAATGAACTTAAATCCAATCTGGTTCTTAGACGTGACAATTTTCTTCAACCAGTAAAATAAACTCAATTAGATGAATTCAATTGCCACGGTTCCATATTGTCCTTCTGATGGCAAGCCTAAGAATACACATAATTATGAATTTACTTTTTACTCCTACGGCAAATGGTATGTTGGATGGAAGAGTTTTGAGAGCAATGTAAGGAGGGACAATTTTCCGTTTTGAGAAAATATTCTTCTGCTTCAAACTCCTCCATCCAAGCATACCCCATAGGACACATAGAAGTTGCATGCATATACCTTGAATGCAGAAGGATGTCCATCACTAATCAAGGTAGACTTTCTTTTCTGCAAGTTAGCATAGGCCTGCTCAAGACAAAACAAAATTACATATCAAGCACGAAATACTTAAAGGAGTGAAGACAAGATTTAAACGTCATATTCAATTATAATGCTGCACAAAGTCATCACTTGATATCAAGGAACTATTTGGATTACACTAACTGGAATTTCTGTACATAATCTTTGGTTGGAAACAAATGGAAGAGAGGAAAGAGATTCTCTTAAAACCTTTGAAATATTTGGATAGGATAAAGCTAAAATCCCTTCCTTCCCTTCCATTTTTGTAGTAAATTATCCTTAACAAATGATTAAATTTAATAATTTAATAATTATTTATAGATTGTACAAATATAATAATAAATTCTTTTCTTCTCTTTGAAATCAAAGAAAATGTTCCTCCTCTCTCTTTCCTTCCATTAAAATCTTTCCCCTTCCTTCTCCTCTTTTAAATCTACTAGCGAGTTTGGTTTTGCTTTTAGAACCACATTTGACATGATTTTTCACATCTTCACAGAAGCTACCATTTGTGGCTTCTGTGTTTTGGACTGCTTTGACACGATTTCCTGGCTCATGAACATGTTTCCAAACATGCATTAGGTGTCTTACGTTGCTTGGACATCTCCAAATTTTCACTTTCATATAGTCTTTTTCTAGTTTTTAGACAGAGCATATAATCTGCCGTTCACGTAATACATGACAAGTAACCGTGCAGGCATACGTTCTCCTTTTTTAAATGGGGTGTCACACACATATTAAGCCGCTTCTTGCATGAAAGCAGCGTACCTTCATATTTGTTTGTTGGATGACTTTCTTTTGGTTGAGTTCAGAACTTGGGCATAAACAAAGGGTGTTGAGACTTGAGACTCTGAGAAAGAAATGGAAGCATGGCGAATTATATGATGTAGATGATACTAGTATATGTTTAGTATGCACCATGTGCAAGTGTCGGGTGTGACACATAGCACACATCATCGAGAAAGAGAGAAGGAAAAAACTGTTGATCTTATTTTTGAAAAGTTCATCACCCAGTTTATACAGACACAATAGTATTTATATTGATATGACAATAGCTAACTAACCATTAACTAGTGACTAGTTAAAACTAATTGTTAACTAACTTTAACTAATTAGGGTCAGCTAACACCCCCCCTGCAAGCTGGAATGGATATTGAGCATTCCAAGCTTGTGATGCAGCGTTTGAAAAGGACCAAGATGTAGCGATTTTGTGAGGATGTCAACAAGTTGATCTTGCGTGGCAATAGGAAGGAGATGCAAGGATCCAGATTGAACTTTGTCACAAACAATGTGGCAGTCGATTTCAATATGCTTTGTTCATTCATGGAATACGGGATTATTGGTGATGTGAATGGCAGACTGATTGTCACAATAAATAACCACAGCCTGATGATGATTGATATGGAGATTATGAAGAAGGTATAAGAGCCATTGAGCTTCACAGGTACCTTGAGCAAGAGCCTGATATTCTGCTTCTGCATAAGAGTGGGATACAACAGTTTGTTTCTTGCTTTTCCAAGAGATGAGAGAGTTCCCAAGGAAGAAGCAGAATCTAAAGTCGATCGTCTTGTATCAGGGCACACTCCCCAATCAGAGTCTGTGAATCCTTTTAAACTGAGATTAGAATCTGTGGGAAAAAAAAGACCAAGACCAGGAGAAGTCTCGATATATCGAAGAACGCGATAAGCTGTTTGTTGATGAGTGGTAGTGGGAGCATCCATGTACTGACTAAGTCAATTCACAGCATAGCAAATATCGGGTCTAATATGTGTGAGATATAATAGTTGGCCAAGTAATCTTCTATAAGAGGACGGATCAGTGATTGGGGAACTAGATTGTTTGGTGAGTGTGATAGCTGGATCCATTAGTGTGTTACAAGGTTTAGAAGCTAACTGTCCAAAATCTTGTAGTAAATCTAGAGTGTATTTCCTTTAGCAAACATGGATGCTAGATTGAGATTGAGCTATCTCAAATCCTAAGAAATATTTGAGAGCTCCTAGATCCTTAATACTGAATTTAGCATGGAGGAGGTCTTTAAGTTATTGAATTTCAGAAATGTCATTTCCAGTAAGTACAAGATCATCCACATACATAAGTACTACTATGAAACTAGATGTAGTGTGCTTAGTGAAAAGCGATTAATCAACTTTGGATTGAATGAAACCGAAGTCAACTAAAGTTTGTGTGAGTTTAGCATTCCATTGGCAACTGGCTTGTTTCAAGCCATATAGGGATTTTTCCAGTTTACACACCATGTGAGAATCTGAGGACAAGAGGCCAGTAGGGATTTTCATGTATACATCTTTAGACAAGTCACTGTGAAGAAAGGCAGTATTAACATCTAACTGATATAAGTGCCAATTAAGTGAGGTAGCTAGTGACAAAATTAATCGAACAGTAGTCATTTTAATTATTGGGCTAAAAGTCTCCAAATAATCAAGCCCCGCAATTTGAGTGAAACCCTTGGCAACTAACCGGGCTTTATGCCTTTCAATAGAACCATCAGCTTTATACTTAATTTTGAATATCCATTTACATCCAACAACTCGTTTCTTAGGAGGAAGAGGAGTAAGAGTCCATGTTTTGCAATGAATGAGGGCTGCCAACTCACTATCATTGGCTTTTCGCCAACATTCATGTTGAATAGCTTCTGCATAGGTGTGCTTGGTTCAATATTGGTCGAGATAGACAAGGTGAAATGTTTGTGGTTAGGTGAGAGGGCATCATATGATATGTAGTTAGCAATAGGGCATTTAGTGGTGGATGTTGGTACAGTTGAGGAGAGAATAGAATGATGATAATCTTGAAGGTAGGCTGGTGGTTTTCGTACTCTAGTGGATTTTCTGCAGAGTAAAACTGGTGAAGATGGGTTTTCTGGGATTGGTGAGCTATTTGGTTGATTGTTCGAAATTTGTGTAGGCTGAGATGATGGGAATTGAAACCATGGATCAGGAATATTAATTGGAATGGGCAAAGAATTAGACGGATCAACAGGTTGAGCATTAATAAAAGGGAAGGATTGTTCATAAAAGAGACATCTCTGGACACAAAAAATTGTTTATTATCAACATCAAACAAGAGGTATCCTTTAGTACCTGATTTGTAGCCCAGGTGTACGCATCTCCTAGCCCAAGAATCGAGTTTGCCTCTGTGACTGCTCAAAGTAGTGGCAAAACTGAGGCAGCCAAATACTCTCAATGAGTTAATGTCTGGTAATTGTTGATATAAAGCTTGATAAGGAGATTTATGGTCCAAGTAACGAGTTGGCAGTCTATTTATGAGAAAGATCATGTGGTTGATGGCATGATTCCAGAAGAATTTTGGCATGTTAGACTGAAACATGAGTGCCTAAGTGATGGCCAAAATATACTGGTGTTTCCTCTCCACTATGCCATTTTGTTGTGGAGTTTGGACACAGGAAGTTTGATGGATGATACCTTTGTGATTGAAAAATTCATTTAGTATGAATTCCTTTCTATTGTCGGATCTAATAGTTTTAACCTTGGCACCAAATTGAATTTCCACAAGGTTAATGAAGGACTTGATATTGTTTGAAGTTTCATACTTGATTTTCATTAAGTAAATCCAAGTATATTTGGTTGCATCATCAACAACCGTGGGAAAGTATCTATGCCCAAAGGAAGATGTTACAGAGACAGGTCCCCATATATCAAGATGTAGTAAATCAAAACGAGAGGCAGACTTAGAATCACTATCTAGAAATGGTAGTCTTTTCTGTTTGGCAAAGTGACATATTTCACACGGATCAACATTCTTATTGCAGTCAATAACAGAGTACATTTTATTCAATTGAATTAATTTCTCATGAGATAGGTGGCTAAATCTCAAATGCCACGTATTACATTTATAGGAATGAAAATTGTTTATAGTATGAATGAGAAGCTATGATTGAGGTTGACAATTGATTCTATACAGTCCATCACTCAGGTTAGCTGCACTAGTCATCTTTGAGATATTGGTATCCTGTATAACACATCGATCATTGTCAAAAACAAGCTTACGCATAGCAGTGCTGGTCAACCTTGAAACATATACCAAGTTAAAGGTAAAACTTGGAATATACAAAACATTGGTGAGAATTAAGCATTCAGAGAGACATACAGTCCCAACAAAACTAGCAATCACTTGTGATTTCTTGGGCAATTTTATGATAATGGGTCTTATCCTTTTGTAACATTGAAATAGAGACAAGGAGTGGCATACATGATCAGTAGCTTTGGTGTCTAAAATCCAATCATAGAAGCCATCATTGTGCATAATATTACAAATAATACCTGATTTCTCACTGGGTTGAGAAGTCACAATGTGATTTACACTATGATTCACAGGTGTTTTCTACAGCATATTTAGGATGGCCTGATGTTGTTTGGGTGTAAAGGAAAGCTTGGAGGTGTCTCTTGGATCATGTATCACTGAGTGTTTATCATTAGCATCTTGTATTGGATTCTCTGTTGTGTAATTATTGACTGTAGTATTCTTTTGGAAGTTTTGAAAGTAATTTGGAGGGTAGCCATGCTTCTTGAAACATACATCCATAGTGTGACCAATTTTGTTACAGTAGGTGCATACTTTGAAACATACTTTGTCCCCTTCCTCTTCCAAAATCTCCTCTTCCTCTGCCATAAGTTTCACTGTTACTTATAAGAATTTATGTTTCGCCAAACTGTACATTCATTTGTCGTTCTTGTTGAATTAACAAGGAAAAGACCTTGTTAATATTGGGAAGGGGTTCCATGAGCATGATTTGGGATCTAACTATCGAGTACTGGTCACTAAGACCCTTAAGAAATCTAATCACATAATCATTTTTTCTAAATGCTAAAACCATGGGAATTAATTGACAAGAGCAAGGTACCTGACATGAACATGAAGGAATGGGTTTGAAGTTATTGAGTTCTTGCCATAGTGCTTTGAGACGAGTAAAGTACTCAATTATAGAAGAATTTCCTTGTTTTTGCTGATAAATCTCTTCTTGCAACTTACAAATGTGGAATACATCACCTTGATAGTATCGTTCTCAAAGATCATTCCATACTTCAGCGGCATTGTCCATCCAAATCACGCTTTGTGCAATGTTAGGATCCAAAGAATGAATGATCCAAGACAATACTAGAGTATTGCAGCCATCCCACGTCAAGAAACTCGAATCGTCACACACTGGTTTCGGCAAATGAGCGTTGATAAATTGGAGCTTATTCTTCAATTTGAGGCACATCCTCATCGATCTTGACCACTGGTGATAATTCTCACTGTTCAACAGAGATGTAACCAAAATGGAACTAGGATTCTCACTTGGATGCACAAAGAAAGGATTGGTGAAATCTAAACTTATATTAGGGTTTGCAATTTCCCCGATGGTAGAAGGGAAACAAGAAAAAGAAGATAATCAGAGGTGGCAGCGGTAACCAGAGCCCCTAGGAAAGGAGCTTTGATACCATGTGAAACATAGCGCACATCATTGAGAAAGCGAAAAAACTGTTGATCTTATTTCTGAAAAGTTCACCACCCAGTTTATACAGACACAATAGTATTTATACTGATATGACAATAGCTAACTAACCATTAACTAATGACTAGTTAAAACTAACTGTTAACTAACTTTAACTAATTGGGGTCAACTAATGACTAAGGAATTAGATGTCCTTGCTGGGATATCTATTTTGCAAACTTCACAAGTAACTATTTTGATTCCCCATTTGAGACGTGCACCACTACTTCTTGAAAAAGGAACCGGATTACTCTATCCTCAATAAATTTATCTGAAATATAATACGTGACCAAAAGAATAAGCTTATATTGTTATTCAAATGATAATAAAATTTTATAAAATTTATATTTTACATACAAAGTTGTAAACTTTTATATTCTTGAAAAAAATTCCAAAAAAAGAAGAGAAGATTTGGGCTCGGTATCCCAAGGGATTGTCTCGTAATTATGGACCGATTAGTCCAGGTCCATGATGCAACACTTACTGCATCCAAGTGTTGTTTGACATAATTCTGTGTTTTGAACAAAAAAAAAAAAAAAACCACAAATACCTATAATGCTTGCTAAACTTTTTCAGATTTGCATTATGTTTTGCAAGTATTTTAAAATAGTGTTTAGCTTAGCTGAAAAGTTTGTTTGGTTACATTAGTAATATTCGATAAACAAGTTTATTTTATTAGTTAGTAGTGCTTTGTGAAATGCTACTTTAACTAATGTTTTTTTTGGGTATAGTATCTAATGTTTAACTTCTAGTTTCTAATTTTTTATATTTTATTTTTTTTATTCTTAAAATATTTGTTAATTTATTTTTTATCCCTTTTTTACTCAAGGTAGGTTCTATTGTTCCTTGTTTCTCCACTCTAGTCATGTGCACGTCCGACGTTGTGCATTCTATTAGAACTATGCACTCTATTACAAGGATTGCTGGTCCATTCACTTGGTATTTTTAAACTGATCCGCAAACTTTATGGAAAGTTTGAACGCTTAACAATCACTTTACAATTAAAATAGGACTAATGAATCTGTGGAACTTAAGTCGTTAAGTGTAAATATCCATATTAATGTCTCAAGAATTAAGATGTGTTGTGCAGGAAAGGGAGGCCAAACATATAGTGATTCCAAATATTGAATGGGAGATGTCTTTGAATTGATGATGAGGTGCATTTTATGCTATCTCTTTCCTTTGTGTTTTTATAATATGCCTTGTGTATGAACTGATTTTCTGTTGGCACTTCTAGATTTATATACACTGGAATAGTAGACATCAATTTGGATATTGCTCTGGAACTCCTCAGTGCTGCAGATTAGTATTTTCTGGATGGTGAATATATTATTTCTCGGTTAGATCAAGAACTGAGTTTCACGGTTGTTTTTATTTCTTTTATTTTTGCAGAACTTTTTAATGGCTTAATTTAATCCCATGGCTCATCAACTTATTCTAATAGGATATTTATCTGGAAAATGTTTCACTAATATAAGAGATGTCGGAGGCTTCCAATGCTATTATATTAAAAATAAAAATGCATGCATACTGTTTATGGATATGTTAAACTCAGTGAAGTTCTTTTATGTAATTTTGGTCTTGAGTCTATCTTTGTCTCACCTCTCGAGAACCAATGGGTATATAGTACCTTTGACCCTCAAGAAACCAAAAATCATTACCCGGTATATTTCATTATTTAAGTGAAACTTGAAACTCTCCTTGTACTGCTCTCTATCTCTGTCAAGAAGAAGAAAATGAAGTCTTGTGATAACGGGTCTGTGCTCATATCAAACACAATACACTGTGTAAGGTACCTATCACCAATTGGTATTACAGTTATTGTGGGTATTATCCTGTCATCTCAGGCAAGCCAATATCTCGTGCTGATTAAAACGAAGCCAACTCAGTTTGGTAATCCAGTAAATTTTAATATCAGGCTTGTGTTTGGAATGGGAGATGTTAATCTTTAGCTTGTTACTATTATTTCATTTACTTTCGTACACAGTCATTGTATCCTAACTCTATCAACATTGTGAAGTATTTTCCTATGGTTATTTATTTGCATGTTAGCATAATGACATGATACTTTAAATGCTAAAAATTATTGACATAACTAATAGAAGTTAAAATCACTAATAGAACTTAAAACCATTGGAGATACGCTATGTACGATAATTTATACAACAATTTGTACAATAACATTTTTTGTGCTTATCGCTCTCCATCATTTTGAGAAATAATAAATCATGTGGAGGAGAGAGATAAATACAAAAAAGTGTTGTTGTACAAATTATTGTATAAATTGTTACACAAATATCATTTCTCAAACCATTGTGACTCACTTATCTATGTTGGAATGTGAACTTTCAATTTATTGGTAGGAATACATACATTCATAAAATTAAGATTAGAGGAGTGTTAGCGACACACTCTCTAATACAATCTTTCTAATACACACTCTATTATTAGTTAAAATTTATTGAAAACCACAAAAGTAAGAGAGACTCATTAAATTAGATGTGAGACACACAAAAATTGTGATTTTTAATAAATTTCAACAAATAATAGAAAATGTGTTGCGACTACTGCCTATGAGAAGGTATCTATTAGAACAAAAAAAAACGAATGTTTTTTTAAACTTTAATCTTGAAAATTATTTAAGGGTTATTGGCTTTAAAACTCGACAAGGACCACAGTTTTATGGTGCTTGACTTTTATTTTAGATTCTCTGAGAAATCACTTATTGGTAGTAGGAAAGCACTTTCTAACATTTCTGACTCGAGAAAGCCACATGTTCTTGAGATAAAAAATAAAAACACCCTGAAACTAAATTGGTTGGAAGAGTCTCTTCATTGCGATGCAATAGGTGAAGAAAAAATCTTGTTCAATCTTCACTCTTCCTACTCTCTCAATTTTGTCAATTAAATATTCTCAATATTTTTTCTCCTCTCTTTTAAACGTGCATTTTATATTATTTCTACAACTAGCTAAAATATTTCCCACTCACCCATTCAAATAACAATATTTTTATCTTTATTTGTATACTTTGTTCTTCTAAGTGTCTATCTCTTCTAATTTATCCTCTTTTATCTTTATTTCTAAATTAAAATTTAATATTTTTTAAAAGAAATTGTCAATTGTTAAAAATAAATTTATCACATTTAAATTGTTCATGAATTTTAATTATAATATAATTTATTTAGTATAAATTTTAATTATATAAAAATAAATATTTATATCCTGTACAACATACATGTTAAAATACTTAGGAACATATAAGTTGAGAAATGTAATCAACATTATTTTAACAAAAACTCTCTCACTATATAAATTAAAATAACTATATTTAATGAGAACATTTTTAAGAGCAATTATTCAATGAGAACGTTTTAAAGAGTTTTTCTTATTTCAGTGAGAGCGTTTTTAGATATTTTTTTAATCTTTTATCTCTTTTAATATATCCTTTTCATATTTATTTCTAAATTAAATTTCAGTATTTTTTAACAAAAATTATCAATAATTAAAAATAACTTTATATCATAATATAAATTATTTATCATAAATTTAAAATATAATTTATATGTTTAAAAATATTTACTTATTACAAATGTTAATTATAATATAATTTATATATTTAAAAATATTTATTTATTATAAATTTTAGTTATATAAAATAAATATTCAACATGTACTATTTATAACACTGATTATAAATGGAGATAACATTAAAAGCATAAAAGTGGCATATCTTTTTAATTATTTTCTAATATTTAGTAATAAGTAAAGATCTTACATTATGTTTTCTTTTTTAAGTCCAAACATACATTATTTATTGGAAATTTTTGTTTATCTTGCATATTGGTTGCTTAAACTTAATAGAAAGTAAACTCTACGACCTTTATGTACTTATAAAATCTAAATATTGTTTTATTAGTTTTTGTCGTACTCAATTTTGTTAACAATAATTTGTTTAAGTATTTTTTTTATAAATTATTATTATAATTACAATTATAATCAATGTCAATTTATAAAAATTATTTTAAACACATTTTGTAACAAAATTGAAAATATCTATGTCCCATGGCACTGGTCAGTCGCTAGTGACTTTTCAAATTTTGATACCAATATTTAGTATTTGTAAAATAATTCATATGACAATTTGTATAATAATTTTTTTTATTTTTTTAACACATTATTTATTATATTTCATAATAATAATAATAAAAAATAAACACAAAAAATATTATTATATAAATTATTGTATATATATTAAATCTCTAACCCTGTCCACCCCTGTCCAACTGCTAAGAATCGTGATTCATTCTCATAGGTAGGATATTTCACTGTAGTGTCAAATGCTATGCTATCTCCGTTGGATTGAACAATAAATCATATTATCGGTGCTGCTACATGGCCTGGATTCTCATCACCGCTTCTCTCTTTTTTCTATGGATCGTTTCTCTCTGCAAAGTTCTCCTTCTCTCTCGCATCCCTTTCGCCAAACATTTTATGCAAAACGGTATGCGTCGTTTTTCATTTCGCCTCAATTTCTTCTTCTTCTTGTTGTTCCCCCTCAATTCGCTCGTTTTTCAGGCAGAGCGTTTCGGAAGAGGAATGTCTTGTTGGTCATTGCTCATCCCGATGACGAATCCATGTAAGCTCGAAACCGCGATTTTGTTATTTCTAATGTTAATTCCTTGGTTTTCGATCCTTCTCCAAATTCAGATTCGAAGATAGTAGTTATTTGTTACGAGAAATGGCACGTGAACGTCGGTGTGCGTCAGCTAGGAACAGTGTTGTTTGCCTATTTGTTATTTGAAAAATTAAAGCTAATCAATGCACAACAGTATGACTGACAGAGGCCTCCAGAAATCGGAGAGAAAATTGGCAAATAACTTGTTGTGCATATGTTGAGAGGAAATTTATGAAGTGTTAGATAATATTTCCTTTACAAGAATCGCGAGAACTAAACAAACTATATTCCTCACGCTGATATTTGATTCAGGCATGTATATAACTATATATTCATCCTATCCTATTGTTCTCTTAACAGTTTGTTTGGGCCACTATTCTGGACTTCAACTTCTCTAGTGTGTGTCTCTTCATTTTCCATAGCTTGTGATGATGCATGAGGCCTGTCAATGAACAATTTTAAATCTTCATTCCTACCATAAGGCTAGAGTCTAAACTGCTTCTCTGATGCAAAACCCTATATTATTAGCTAGAAATTGGGATACCAGGAACATCTTCTGGATTTTATCCATCGTTGTACTGAGGCTAATCCTGAAGACTAAGTTACTATTCTAAATTGTATAAAAGTATGTCTTTGTTAACTTCAGGAAATTGCATGGTGTCAATGTGACTTTGTTAACTTCAGGAAATTATCTGTTCTTTTGTTTTTGTGTTTTTTTGGTGTTATAGCTATGGTATAATGAAGCCTTTTGAAGTTTGAAGTATATATTTTCTGCATTATGATTTAATATCATCTTGAAATTTTGTTCCATTTCTGCAGGTTCTTTACTCCAACTATAAATTTTCTGACTTCAAAGGGACATAATGTTCAAATACTTTGCCTATCTATTGGTGATTAGCTTTGGACAATCCGTTCTTGTCTTGTAAATTATAGCAGTTATGGATATGTGTGTTTATGTTGATCTTTTGTGCTTTTTGTATATCTCAATTTAGACTCATCTTTTATTAATTTTAAAATAATTGTATTTTCTTTCTTTCTCCCCATTCTGTAGTTGAATTTTCCTAAAGTTGACACCTTTCTAAATTAAGCAAGTTTAGTCACTGTCTTGAAAAAGAATTTAATCTTGAGCTATTTTCAGTGTATAGAGTTTTGCATTTACTTCATATACATTCACACATTGGCAATGATATTTAGTTAAAATAGATAATATGTAAAAATAAATTCAATATTATTGCTCATTTGTAATAGACAAATATTATAATCAAACTAATAAACTATTGTAGCATTATGAGTCTTGCTTTAGCTTGAGCAACACAACTCAGGTTATTTCTTGTTATCAGTTTTCACTGTTTACATTTGATAGGAATTTTCTTTTTCTTTTTCTTTTCTTCTCTATAATTCTATTCAAAAGGCTTTGATACACACTTAGCACATGTAATAGAAGAAAGAAGTATGGGATGGGAAAGAATGGACCTAGCAGAGTAGAGGGATCACTTTGGGGAATTGGTGAGAAGGTGATGAAGGAAGATTCTGTGAGTGAGAGAATAAGAGGGAATGATTGAGAATCAGCAAGGAGGGGGGATCAAAAAGATTGTGGGGAGTATGTTATGGGGATGCTGGTATTGAGAATTGAGAGAATTGAGGGTTGGCTGGGGGGAGTTTCCTGGTGTTTGGGACCCCATTGTTTGTGTTTCTATTTTCTTGTCCATCCTGTATTTCCTGTTTCTCGTAAATTCAGAGGATTACCTTTGAGTTCCTTATGAGGAAGTCTCCATTATCCATTATTATATACATATCTCAGTCCTTAACAGTCCTTAATTAATGGAATATTTATTTTTGCATGTTAGAGATTTATGGCAAGAAATCTGTCTTAGAATGTTAGCTATGAGATTTTCAATGTCACAAAATCAAAGCTTCAAATTTAGACTCTGAGAAAGATCGAAGTTTATATTTCAGTCCATTAGATAGTTTTTAATTTTTATTATTTTTCTGTAGGTGATGCAGATGGCAAAGGAAATATCAGAAAACAAGAGCTTTTTCAGGCTTGTGTAGCCCTCAAGGTGATTTATAAAATGGCATAGAATAGTTGTGGTTTCAAACATAATATCAGAGCTTCTCTATGCATAATTGTCCCTGTCAAGGAACTGTTTAATTTTTTTCCTGAGATCACTTAGTGGTCATAGCTTTCCAATCTTAGAACATAAATTTCTAGGGAAACCTATGGAGACTTTCCTTGATAATGTTCTGTACATAAGTTAAAGATGACAGTCTCTATCTAAAATTTAATATGTGTATTGTTTGTATGACATTGGAAATTGTGTACCCAGGTTCCAATGCAGCAAGTTAAGATTGTCAACCATCCAGATCTGCAGGTTTTGATCCAATAGGTCTCTGGAAATTATAACGTTTACTATTACTTCCAAATCTTACTGTTAGTTCCTTATATTGCCACTGTTTAACTTGTTGTGATAACTAGGATGGTTTTGATAAAGTTTGGAACCATAGCTTATTGGCAAAGGTTATTGAGGAAGAAATAACCAGTTGCTGCATTGATATGGTAAGATTGTGCTGCCCTAAGCATCCTTTGGCAGACTAGTACTTTCTGTGCAAATTATCTCTTGTAATGCCCCCTTCTTACTTATCCCTTTTTCCCCAGATTATTACCTTTGATATGTATGGTGTCTCGGGTCATTGTAATCATCGTGATGTGCATTATGGAGTATGGTAAGTTGAACTATTAATATTGATCAATATCAAAGAACTATAACTGGAAAAATCTGGTGATATAGTAGCATGTTTGGATGAGCTTAATTCAAGGGAAATAATGGTTTGTTTTTTAAATCCTCTCTCAAAAAGCTGGCAAAAACAAGCGATTATTTATTCAAAATAAGTTGAACCAAAAATGCACTATTAGCACTAACAATTGTATAGTTTGAGATTTATTTCACTTGATATAATTTTAAAATTTAAATAACAATAAATGAGTCATAATGGCACACACTGTATACTTTAAGCCCATTTCCCCCACCCTTTACCATGCTATAACAATACCCATTTTGAGCTGTGTGGTGTTAATTATTTAGGAGCAGCTTAGTTTGTTTACTTAAAATTTAAAAACACTTAAATACTCAAATAACCTTGAACAACTTTTCTAATACCTGTCAAAAGCTTTTTAAAATATTGAAATTTTGTTTTAAATGCTCCTCCAAGCTGCTGTGCAGTGGTGTTCAGATTATTTAACTTATTAAAATATGATATTGATATTTGAACATGCATGCTTCTTATAGCAACTGTTTAAATTTCATGAGTAATTTTTCTGTTTATTGTGCCTATGGTCTCATAACCAGTCCCAAGCCCGGGTAAATGAGAAGGGTTGTATTAGGCACTCGGCAGCCCACGTAAAACTTAATATCTCAAACATGGATCATTCACAACAGATTATGTATCCCTGGGAATTTGGTTTTTAACTGAGTCCAATGGCATCATGTGATTCATGTGGTCAACCTCATCTAGTGAGATAAGGCTTTTGTTGTTGTAGTATTGTGCCTTGCTGATTGTTAGAATTATCCTTGTGGATTCTTTAGCAGCTCTCTTTGTCCTTATGTACGTGATTTCTAGCACAGTATCCAAGAAAATGGAAGATTATGGGAGTTAAGTGCATGAGGACATCATCCACGATTTATCTAAGTAGACTAATCACATTATTTTCTCTCATTCTTATGCTGCTGTCTGACATTGAAATTTTTCCTTGTAAACAGCAAGCTACTACTTGATACTTTACAAAAGGATATTGAAGTTTGGGAACTTGTATGTATTTGCTTTCTTAGTTTTTTTTTTTTTAATCTTGTTTGACCAATTATTTTATTAGAACTCATCCAAATTGCCTTATTCTCCTGGGATGTCTTCATTATTCTTAGGTTAGCACTAATATATTGCGGAAATATAGTGGTCCTGTTGATATCTGGTTGTCCATGTTTTGGGCCAAGCTGCACTCAAATGGAACAATGCAGTGCTTGGTAAATGAACATTCTCGTAGGAGCTTTATCGCAATGGCCCAACACTCAAGCCAGTGGGTGTGGTATGCATGCTTTACCTTTTTACTATAAAATAGTAGACTAAATATCTTTCCTTGAAATTTGCAAATGTTGTTCAATTTGGATTTTCTTTCTATAAATGTTTTCTTCCTTTAATCTTTGTCCTTCTTGTGTCAAATATTGTGATCCATCACACATGACATCTATGTGGTAGATATTTAGAAACTTCAACTGAAATTATCTCAAAGAGGCATTGCACAACAGCACTTCTTTTTTTCTCCATATAAATAATTTCTGCAGGTTCTGCAAACTTTTTGTAGCCTTGTCCAGTTATACCTATATGAACACTCTTAGAAAGGTCAAATGAAGTTGCAACGCTGAAGGAGTTGTGCTGCTTGTGTGATCAGCTTTCATTTGTTGCGATCCTGCTCTGTATCTATCAACTTTCTTCCCGGTTCAAGCTATACATTATGTGGACTGTACCCTGCGGCTCAAGCAGCCATTCACTTTCCCATGACAATCACTGCAAATTTTCTTCGAATAATCCATGGTGCATGTGTCCATTAACAGTGGTCTATATTTGTCAGATTTTGTTTACTAAGTTTTCAATTCTTTGTGTTGGTATTTGGTAAAGTAGCACAATAAATATTCTTTACTACCGAAGCATTAGCAAATGGCCATGACTATCCTTTGTGATTTCTTTCTATCAATCTTGAATTACCCACAGGCTAATACTTGTTATTGTCATGTAATTATATTTGGCCAACCTTTTAATCGTGCGTAATCTAACATCTGAGAGCAATTGCACGTGCATGGACTGAAATTGATGGCATTTGATTTGGTGGGACTGCTTAATGTTGCACCCATGAATGATCGAGGTTTAAGATACAACCCAATCCTGGGTAGAGTTGAAAGGTGAATGAGTTAGAACCTTCAATTAAAACTAAATTATAATACCCTTCTGAATTGGATTATTAAATACTTGCTTTTTGGTCAAATAATAATTAAATAACTGATTAAGCAAGCATATGTTACTTGAAGTAACATTTGAATTTATAACTTATAATTTATTAATTTTTTATTTTATCTTCAATATTTTAATTAAATTCTTTATTTATTCTCTCTTTTAATACTATATTATTTATTTTAATAAATTTTTTCTGTAGTATTACATTATTTATTTTATTTTAATTAAAATATTTAAATTTCTTTTAAAAAAGTGATCAGAGTTTAAAATTAAATAAAAAAATTCAACCATTATTACATAAAAATATACTTTTGTCTACAAAATAAAATAGAAATTTATGTAAAAAATTATATAAATGTTTTTTTATGTCATTTTATATTTATTAACTAGTTTAATTATTAATTTTATTAAATACTTATAATTTAATAAACTGTCTTATCAACTATTTTTATCAAACATAACTCTTGAAATAGAAAATTAAAGACTAAAATTATTGATATTTGATAATTTTTTTGATTAGCATGATGTTTTTATAATTTTAGGAACTAAATTAATTGATATTCATAATTTAAGAAACTACTTTAAGATATTACTCAACAAAGAGGAGGAGAGAGATTTTAATAGAGGGAGGAAGGAAATAAATTTTAATGAAGGAAAGGGACATCTTGTTTGATTCACAAAGGGAGGAAAAATTAAAAAAAAATATTATTTAAAGTTGTTAAATTATGAATAATTTAGTATAATTAATATAAAGTTTTCTTTCCCCTCCAATTTTTACCAATTTTGAAGGAAGCCAAATTTACGTGAGGAGGAATTTTAACCCTTCACCTCCTTTATAATATTTTCAACCAAATAATAGAAGTTAGCAAAAATCTTACATCTCTTTATTTCCTTGCAAGGCTTCCACTAAACACTAGAAAATTTTATGGGAGTTCTTCCTTTATTAGGTTAAATACAGGAAGTATGGATTCGAACATGATCTTATAGTTGAGTTAGACCTCACTGAACTTTTTATTTAATATATCTGAATTGGTAGATTTATTTTTCTCCAAATAAGGTATGATATAAGTAAGAGGGCTGAACATATGGTTAATAATCTAGAAAAATGAAACCGAAACAAATCTTATCTTAATCTTATACAAAGGACCAACATAAGTAGGAGCCCTTCAAATAATCCACATGATGTACTGACCAGGTCTTCACGAAGTATCAATATCTAAATCTAGTGCATTCATTATAGGTCAAGTAAAATTTTCTTAGCAAATCATAAAGTATATTATTTTCTTAACAAATGTATAGAGGAAAGGACTGTCTAACTGATGCCTGTATAAAAGGGTTGGAAATTATAAATTGATTTGACGTCTATATAAACTTAGGTTGCATGTGCTTGTGTTTGCATGTACTAGTTGTTTTTCAAAAACATGACCTTGATTTTATTCAATGATGCAGCAACATTTGTCATATTCATTCGTTCTTTAGGCAAATCCGCACAACAATTCAGGGCTATTCCATAAATGGATGATATAGATGATATTATGTCATCAGCACGATGTTCTTCATCCTGTAACAAATTGGAATCCAGAACTTGGGTAATGGCACGGGGCAATGATTCACTAATCCAACCTTTCAAGCTCAATCCCGCAACAAACAACTCATCTGTTGGCTTCTTTCTTGAGAATGTTTCCATCAACATAATCCCAAAACTGTATACATCTCCTTTTGTAGAAATAGTCCCCTCGGATCCAAACTCTGCATGCCAATCCAATGTTGATTAATTTTTCTTACAATAAATACTTTATGTAGTGCATATTAATTTTAGTTTTAGTAATAGTAACATATATACAAGTTCAAACATAGGCTCTTACTGAAATAACCAAAAGCACTTATCATATACTATTACATTCCATCTATCTTAGAGAAATTGTATTTGCACAAGTATACAACAAAACGAGATACGAAGAGAAGAGAGAGAAGTTTGAGAAAAGATAATTAATGTGATAAAGCAAAATTAAAAAAAAATAATGTTGTAAAAAAGTATTGTATGAAATACAACTCTTTATTTTATATCCAAAACTTAATGGATAGCTAAGAGAGGGTATATAGGACGAGGACAGGTATAAGTAACAGACACCAGGCACTAAAATAGGAAGAAAAAAAATGGTGAGATATTGTCAGATCAGTAGAGATAAAATATCCAAAGTAATGGAAGTACCAAAATAACAATTTAAAGAACACATTTCAGAGAAAATGAGATTTTAAATAAAAACACCTTTTAATAAAAGATCAATAAGGCAATAAGTGATTTGAAACATTTTATTTTTGCAACCTGGTTTGGCTGTCTTCATTTGTGTTTGCATCATATGCAAAAAACATGGTTCTAATAAAAAAAAAAGTTAATAGAAAATTTTGTACTGATGTAGGATAATTACCTGGTGCAATGTAGCCAAATGTAGCTATGGTCTTGGTATACTCTTGGGATTGTCCTTCATCAAGCAGTTTGGCAATGCCACAGTCACTAACATGGGCAACCATGTCTTCATCCAACAAGACATTACTAGGCTTTACATCACAATGAACCACAGTTGGCGAAGGACCATGATGCATGTACTCCAATGCAAAAGCCACATCTATCATTATATTTAGTCTTTGCAAGAAGTCTAAACAATAGTTATGAGAATACAACCATTTTTCAAGGTTCCCATTGGACATGTAGTCCATTACTAAAAGCTTGTAATCAAGATTTGAACAAGAACCAATAATCTTAATGAGATTTCGGTGACGTAGATTGCGCATTACTTCACATTCCACACTAAAGCTCCTTGATCCTAGTTCAAGGTCTAAATTAAATAATTTGACTGCAACAACCATCCCATTTGGAAGTATTCCTTTGAACACAGAGCCAAAACTTCCCTTACCAAGCAAATTACTCTCATCAAATCCATTCGTTGCTCGTGAAAGTTCATTGTAGGAAATCATTCTTGCTGTTAGTAAGTTTGATGAACTCATTTCAGAAGGATCAGCACCATTATGATTTTTTCTTTGACGTTTTTTCAGAAGGAGTACACCAAAAACAACCACAATGGTTGACAACATTACAGGCAATATCCATTTGATGAAAAGCATACGTGCATGTGACCTTTTTCTCTTCATTTCACTGCATGGGGGGACTTGTAATCGTGCATTTCCACAAAGTGCTTTATTAAATATGAAAGATTGAGCAATGAAATTTTTAAAAGGTCCAGTGTTGGGAATCTCACCTTCTAACCTATTATAGGAAAGATTGATAAATTTGAGATCACGAAGTGACTCCAAGGATTTTGGAATCATGCCAATCAAATAGTTTTGGGATAAGTCCAAGGATGTCAAACTTATCAAACTACCAAATGAATCAGGAATATTCCCCTCCAATTTATTATGTGCTAAGTTGAGTGTTTGCAAATTTTGTAACCCTGTAATAGCCCTTGGAATGCCTCCTGAAATCTGATTGCTTGATAGATCTAATAATATCACAACCGTTAAATTCCCAACATTTGGTGGAAGAAATCCAGTTAAAGCATTGTCAGATAAGTCTAGTTCCAAAATGTCTCTGAGGCTCCAAAGAGAAGGGGGCACTTTATTCAATCTGTTTGAGTTCAAGTAGAGCTTTCTTAGAGAAGTCACATTACCAAAGCATGTTGGGATCACCCCAGAAATTTTCTTATTTTCAATTATATACAACTCACTCAGCCGGTTGATTGCGCAAAGTTCATCGATGATGGTTCCTTGTAGTTGGTTGTTTCCAAGATTCAGATATTGAAGAGACTGCAAACTACTGATTGTCGTTGGAATTGTTCCACTCAAATCATTATGGTACAAATCTAGTCCGAACAAATTGCTTAAGTTTCCAATTTCCAATGGAATTTGGCCACCAATTTTGCACCAATCGGCTATGAACTGTTCCAAATTGGACATGTTTCCAATTGATTTGGGAAGGTTTCCATGCATTGGATTCCCTGAAATTTGAAGAAATGTCAAAGAACTAGAGAAGCTTAATTCAATAGTGGAAGAAGCATCAGTAGTTAAATTATTGTGTGATAGCTGCAACCACCGAAGGTATCTCAAATTCCAAAGAGAACTATGTATGAATCCATTGAACTTATTCACACCCAAATCCACTAGCTCAAGCTTGGAAGCATTGGATAAACTACTTGGAATATTTCCACCAAGTTTGTTTTCAGACAAGTATAATTTTTCTAAGTTTTTGAGGCCGAAATGTAATGGAAGAAATCCCGAGAGGGAATTATTTTCCAATTCCAATATAGTTAATGATGACATGTTAAAAATATTTGAGGGAATAGATCCATTTAAATGGTTACTTCCCAAACCTAAACTCCCAAGCATAGGAAGATAACCAATCTCCTCGGATATAGAGCCTGAAAGAAAGTAACAATTCATAAAGTAACAATAACATAAATCAACATCTTTAGCTTAAAGCATGCTGATTTTTTTTTTTGGGTTATATGATGATGCAGCGGTTCATATCCAAGACCTAATATTATTTACAAATTTTACTAAAACTCATCTTAATTCGAGTTTAGTTGTTATGAATGTATAATAATTACATAGCTTAATGTTAAAAAAAATATAAAACTATTTGTAATTCTCCACCTCATAATTTGAACCTTTGAAGAATTAATTTTTGAAATAGTGTATATCGAGCCTCCCAACTTATTATGGTAATATTCTATAATATAATGTTATAAGACGCATGTAGAAGTCACATATCAATAAAAAAGGCCAAGATATGGTTAGCCATGAGACGGTCGACATTATTTCAAAACTACATAGCGCTTTAAGTATTTTAATGAAATTCAATAGACAAAATTATTTAAGATATACTGGATATATGGAAGGAGAGGTATACCTGTGAAAGAGTTGTCACCCAAGGATAAGTGTTCAAGCATCGTACAATTGCCAATAGACCTTGGAATTCTTCCCTCAAATTGATTATTATACAAACCCAATGCTTCTAGGAATGGAAGCTGATGAAACATTTCTTCTGTTAGGCTACCGTTCAACTTGTTTTCTTCCAGGCTGAGTACTCTCATGGAAGATATGTTAAAAAGAGACAATGGGATTTCTCCTATGAAAAAATGAACTTTATAATATTAATATATGCTTTGAGCCACCAAAAATCCCACTAGAAAAATTATATGGGTCAAATTAGAATCCTTGCTAGAAACAGTATTCTGTTAAATAAATTTTCATATCTTGTTGGAGAAATTGATTGAAAATTTTACTTTTGATTTTGAGGCGACTTCAATTATAATATAAAAAGTAATAACATGGAAACTTTAAAAATGAAATTCGTTAATATACACTAACATGTTTTTTGGGAAGAATTATGTTATTAGGTTATAACTTTAGTTTTCTTAAAATAAATCTAAAGGTATAGCTGACTAATAAATTCCTTTTAAACAACAAGCGTATAGTAGCACCAATTGTTATTAAATACACTTATTTTATTTTAGAAGTAGAACTTATAATTTTGATATTTTTTAAATACACCTAAAGTGTAATTTGTTAAAAATTTTTTTTTTAAATAAGTGAGTATATATGTTAACAAACTTATATATGTCAACTCCTGCAATGCAAAAATTTATTTTGAAAATTTTATAATAAATTTATTTTAAAATAGTTTGAAATAATTTTATCTAATTAAATATAATTAAAATAAATATCATAATTATGGATAAGACTTTGAGAGTACATAATGATATGTTTATATCTTTTTTCAAAATATTTTTTTTTGATTACACACATTTTGTAAGATTTAATAACAAATTTACTTTTCTTAATACTTTAGATGATTCAATCTCCAAAGTTTAAAATAATATAAATAATAGAGTATAGCTGATCTTTCTTTGGATTTGTAATTAGTTAGTGTTACCTTTTAACAAGTTACATGTTCGAAAGTTTCCTGTTCTGTTGCAATATTGAAGATTAATTTATACTAAATACATCTAGGATCTTGATATGTTGTAAACTCTCATACTAAATACTAAAAAGTTTACATGGAGTAATTAACACAATAAAATTTAAAATTAATATATACCTCATAATTCTCATACTCGTACCAAATTAAGAAGAAACACTGAAATCCTCTAATAATAGCATGCATTATCCTTTAGATTTCGATGGTATGTGAGATATCATTGTGAATTACTTGATCTTTTCTTTCTTAAAATTAAGTGAAATTTAGTGAAATTTGATAGTAACACTTGATAGGTAAAGCTTATCTTAAATCACTTAAAAATACAGAAATTACTTCAACTTTAAGGTTGCAACATTTTTTTTTTCCAAAAGAAATGAGAGTTCTTGCACTACATTTCTCTAATATTGATCCACTCATCTTTTTTAGTCCAAATCCAACAAACATTACAGACAATTCATCTAAGAAAAGATAAAACAATATCACACAGAAAAAATTCTCTCGCCCCCTCCCATACCCCATTTTTAATAAATGATAAACCTATAGCATATGGTATACATCCATTATAATTAGCTTCAAGAAGAATTGTCCTAATATTTTCTTTAGGTATGCTTGCATCTAAATCTTATTGCAAATGGTACAATTTTTAATAGTAATAGATAGTATATTAAAAAAAAAATCTAATATATGTTTCTATAAAAATCAATCTCTTTAGTATATTTTTACATGTTAAATCTATATTTGCTAGAATAAACACTACTAACAAAATAAAAAAATCAATTAATTTGAAAATAAAATTTTAAACATTTGAGGTTAGGCATTATGGTTGAATTCATGTTGTAAAATAATAAAGAGTAAATTACACTTTCCTCCTCTGAGATTATACTGTCCTCTCCTTTTATGTTGAAATATACAATTTAGTCCATTTAAATTAATAATGTTAAAATAAATTATACTATCCTCCCTTGAGAGATGCAAGTATTATACTACCCTTCCTTTTTATGTTAAAAATATAAAATAAATTATACTTTCCACTTTTAAAAATGCATGTATGACACTGTCTCTTCCCTCTTATATGAAAATATATAATTTAGTCTATTTAACTTACATCGCTAAAAAAATTCATTATAAGATTTTAAAATATATTTTTTTACTAAAATATATGTTAAAATATTTTTAATTTACTAAGTTATCATTAACTCACTTGGTAAAGATTTTTTAGAATATATAATTAAATTTGAAATAATTAAAAAAAATTTATTAAAATTATAATTAAAAATAGATATTATGAGATAAACTATATATGTATGTGTGTGTGTGAATTTATATATATTATATTAAATTTTGTAATAATTATATTTTATTTAATAATAGATTTCTAATATAAATGGATTTATTTAAAAATTTGTGCATTTAATATACATATATTAGCATTACATTTATTAAATTCAATAAGTATATTACATTTAATAATACAATACTTAGTAAAATTATTAAAATTAATTATACATTATATTTAATAAATGTAATAATTAATACTATATAAGAAAAATACCAATTTATTTAAATATTTATAAAAATACTAACATCAATTAAATACTAACTTAATACTTTTGTTTAATTTTATTTTACTTTTTTGTGTGTGTATACATATTATTTTTAATTTGATTATTTTAAAATATGTTTTGTGAAAATAATAACTAAAAATAATTTTTTTAACTTATAATTAAATTTAGCATAATTCATAATAATTTTTTAAAATAATAATTAAAGGTACAAATTAAGAGATAAATTGTTCTCTCTCTCTCTCTCTCTCTCTCTCTCTCTCTCTATATATATATATATATATATATATATATATATATATATATATATATATATGCATTTGTGAAGGAAAGATGATGTGTATTTTATCACAAGAGGGAAGGTGGTGTAATAATTGCATATTTGAGGGTGAGGTAGTGTAAAAGATGTTTTAGTAATAATTTTTTTTTTAACGGAAGTTAATGAAACTTTAACAAAAAATTTAAAAAAGGAGTAAATGTCATATATTTGAATCTATCAAGGGACGAGAGTGTATTTTTTAACATAAGAGGAGAAGACGGTATAATATTCATATATCTCAAGAAAGAGGAGTGTAATTTACTCTAAAATAAATGAAAGTATTATAGAACTTAAACAAATATATGTATATGTGTGTACATATATATATATATATATATATATATATATATATATATATATATATATATATATATATGTATGTACATATATATATAGAGAGAGAAAGAGAGAAAGGAAAAATCAAATTACATTGGTATAACTTTTACCAACTATTACACCATTTAATAACTTTCAATTACATAATGTTTTCTCAAAACACACTGTTAGATTAAAAGTTCCTTTCGCATAAATCATATACAAAAATTTTTATATTAAGCCAAAATTATTTGGTACCTCATTTACATAGATCAAAATCGATGTAATATATATTTTTCAAAATATACTGAAATATGAATCACTTGATAACCTGTTTATTGTTATTCAATTTTGATAAAATTTGACAAAAACAATTATGTTAATATAAAATTATAATTCAACAGTTGAATTAACAAAACTCATCTTTTATATAAAGTTATTGATGATATAATAGTTGGTAAGAATTACACAGGTATAATTTGATTCCTTCATATATGTGTGTGTATGTATAAAGTTATTGATGGTGTAATAGTTGATAAGAGTTACACCTATGTAATTTGATTCTTCCATATGTGTGTGTGTGTGTGTGTGTGTGTGTGTGTGTATCCAATCATTAAATTAAAGAATTTTATTGAGTAGATCAAGTATACATATTTTGATAAATTTTGAAAACTATTTGATACTTTATTAGATAAATTCAAATTAACATGTAATATACTTTTCTAAATTATAAATAAATGTCACATAAAAGATTAACTATTTGAAACTTCAAGGTTGGGAGTTCGATTCCCACCTTCAACACCTTTACATTTCAAAAAGAAAATTATAAATATCCGATTTATCTAAAATTTGGTGTGCATAATCATTGAGATAACATCAAAATATTTGACAGTTGAATCATTGAAATTTAATATCTATCAAGAGTTATTGAATGGAGTAACTTGATCGCCACCTATATATATATATATATATATATATATATATATATATATATATATATCCAATCATTAAATTAAAGAATTTTATTGAGTAGATCAAGTATAAATATTTAGATAAATTTTGAAAACTATTTGATACTTTATTAGATAAATTCAAATTAACATATAATATACTTTTCTAAATTATAAGTAAATGTCACATAAAAGATTAACTATTTGAAACTTCAAGGTTGGGAGTTTGATTCCCACCTTCAACACCTTTACATTTCAAAAAAAAATTATAAATATCCAATTTATCTAAAATTTGGTGTGCATAATTATTGAGATAATATCAAAATATTCAACGGTTGAATCATTGAAATTTAATATCTATCAGTGTGTGTGTGTGTGTGGGGATTAAATATGTCAAAATGGGTTATGGCCCGTGAACCAAACCCGACTCACCACAGGTTCGAGCCGGGTTGGGTTGGTAAAATTTGACTCGCCTGAATGGTGGATCAAATTGAACCTAGCTCACTTGGCTCGCTACTCACCCGGATTGAACCCATGGTGAGTCAGGTTAGCTCACGGGTTGAGGTTTTTTTTTTTTTAATATAGCTTATTATACTAACTTTGTAAGTAATTAAAGTAAGTAACATATAAACCCAATCATTTAGTTCTATTTCAATCATAATAAAGGATAGTAGTATACTAACTTATTCTTTTATATATAAATATAGAATTGGAATGTGAATATGACTTTCCAAATCATTAATATATATAAATTACGAGACATAATATAATAAACCTATTGATATTTTGGTTTTCATTAAGTGCATCAAATTTTTTATTACCTCAAATTTATTTTTGTATATTTTTTTATACTTTTTTATTTATGTATTCTATTTTTTTATTTTTTATTTTTTTTTAATTTTAAGTGAATCAACCTGTATAACCCACCAACCTGTGGTGAGTTGAGTTGGATTGGACATTTAGTGAGCCGAGTGGAGTTGGCTCACTTTTTGACCAACCTGTGATGAGCTAACCTAGGTGAGCCGAGTTGGCTCACTTTGATAGTCGGGGATCAAGTTATTCCAAGAGTACTTCACTCAATAACTCTTGATATATATTAAATTTCAATGATATAACTGTTAAATTAAAGGATTTTATTGATTAAATTAAGTATACAAATTTTTATAAAGTTTGAAAACTATTTGATATTTTATTAAATAGATCCAAATTGACGTATATTATACTTTTCTAAATTATAAGTAGATATTGACTATAAGATTAACTAGCTATAAATGTCCGATTTACTTAAAATTTAGTATGCATGATCTTTGACATAATATTAAAATATTTAACGGTTAGATCGTTGAAATTTAATATATATCAAGAGTTATAGAATGGTTGAATATTTTAATATTATTTCAAACGATCATGCACATCAAATTTTAACTAAATCGGACATTTGTAGCTAGTTAATCTTATAGTCAATATTTACTTATAATTTAGAAAAGTATAGTGAACGTCAATTTGAATCTATTTAATGAAGTATCAAATAGTTTTCAAACTTTATAAAAATTTGTAGACATGATCTACTCAATATAATCTTTTGATTCAACAGTTGGATCGTTGAAATTTAATATGTATCAAGAGTTATTGAGGGGAGTAACTTGATCCTCACCCATAAATATATATGTGTGTGTGTGTGTGTTGTGTGTGTATATATATATATATATATAATAAAATATATATAATAAATAAAATATATATTAATATATTAATTTATATATAATAATAATAATTTTGAAATGTAAATTTAAATTATATTACTAATTAAAATATTAAAATTAAATAATTACTATTCAAATATTTTTTAAATAAAATTATTTGAATAATAATTACAATTTTAAAAATCTTATATATATATTTTTATAATTTTAAGAAAAGTAACAACATAAATAAAAAAATAATATTGTATAGTTTAGTTAAAATCATAATTTTTGGTAAAAAATAAAAAATTAAATTAAAAATTACTTTTAGAAAATTATATGTAATTTTATGAAATTGTAATTTTATCATTTGAGCATAATTTATATTTTATCCTATCGTTATCTGGTTTATTATCTAGTGTGCATCAAACATAATATAAGATTATACTTTATTTTGCTCTTATCCTATCCTATTCTCATATCTTATCATAACTTATCATATCCTGACTACCAAACAAGCCCCAAAAATACATTACTCACATATAATCTATGTATAGATGTAATAAAGGAAGATATATTTATTTGTGGCCCACTGATATAATGTGTGTATAACAATGAGAGAAATCAATATTAATATGAACCATTAAATTTTGGCCTCATTATACTTCACATTAGGCTAATAAATGAAAGTGTGAAGGGAAATTTAGGTTGGAATAGAAATTAAAGAGAAACATTAAAATATCTCAAGTATAACCCACCAAAATGATGAAGATATGAAAGTGGTGTAAAAGAATATTTTTTGGACAAATTTAATTTTTTTTGAATGATTAATACATATATATTTGGTTTCTTTTTCTTTTCAAAAAAGGTCCACACGTTTTTGTAAAGAGCAGTACCATGTTACAAAAAAAAAGTGAAAAATTGACATCATTAACAAAAGACAATTACTATATAATTATACTCACCTTAATTTGAGGATTATATATCTAGTATTTTTAGGCAAGATAAATATTTATTTGTATATAATTAAAATTCATAATAAATAAATAATTTTGATGTAAATAAATAATTTACATGTAACTAGGACTTAATTGACAATTTAAAAGTACTTTAGGGATCAAAATGACAATAAATAGTTAAGTTTAAGGACTAAATTAAATATAATATATGTTATGACATCACATGTTGTGATAAAGTAAAAAAAAAAAGAGTCAATTTTTATTTTAGTCTAACTAACTACACCGCGACATGTACATCGTCAGCTGTCACATATGCAAATAACATGTCACATAGATATAGACGCTAACTTTAATGAAAAAAGCTAACAGCTGAACTAAAGTAACAAACATAATCTAATTCTAAGAATTTTTAAAAATTTTGTTTTTGATTCTACACTTTAATTTTTGGTATTTGCTAACTTTTTACCCACAGGCTGGACGATTTTGACAGTTCTACAATACGTGGGTCCATATGACTCCTATCTATGTCTATTTTTATATACTTTACAAAACAAAAAAAAGGTTTCACACTCCTTTACCTTTTATCTTATATTTTTTTGGTAGTGGACTTTTACCCTATCTATGTCTATTTTAATACGCTTTTTTTTCATAAAAAAAAAAAGTTTTACGCTCCACCTATTATTGTAACAGAATTGTTATAACAGTATTATTTGTGGCCCATTTTTATTTCTTATTTAATCTTTTTTTTAATTACTCAAATATGAAAAATAAATTTTAAAATTTTACATAAATAAAAAATATTTTTATATTATTCTGATTTTTAGATATTATTTAAAATTTTGTACATTAAAAATTTTAATGGTAATTTTTTGTTTTCAAATATAATAAAAATAAAAGAATAATATGGAAAAAATATTTTTAAAGAATAAAATTTAATTTTTACCTTATCTGATTTTTTAGCATTATTTAGGATTTTCTATATTCAAAACTTTATAATGTTAATATTTTGAGTTTAAATACAATAAAAATAAATAAAAATATTTTCTTTAGATCAAGTGAAAACTTGAAAAATAATTTTTATATTAGGTGATAAATGTGAAAAATAAAATTAAAATATGAAAATATAAAACATCTGTCTTCAGTTTGATTTATCTTTACCATTATTAATAATTTTGTATATGAAAAGTGACTTAAGTATGCTTTTAATATTTAAAACACATGATGTTTTTGGAATTAATCTATCATTAATTTTTTTTTTAATTTGTAGTTGTTAGGAAATATAATAATCATTTACCGTTACGTCCCCTCATTAAAACTTGTTATTTTAGGTTAAATGTAAGAAATAAAAGCGAATATATTTTAAAGAGAGACTAATTCTAAAATAGTCATATTTTCAGAAAATAATTTTTTTTAAATCCTACAATAATAATAATATTAGTATTTTATGTTTAATAATTAATAACATGCATATACATATATAAAATAATAAACCATGTAAGAACTTTATACCAAAAATAATGACTAAATTTTCAAGACATTATATTAATTACATATATGTTATTCTATGTACATACATGTAGGAATGAAAATGTGTCAGGCTATCTGACAAGAGCCTATGACTTAGCCTACACTAGGCCAGGTTAAGTGAAGCTTTTTTACAAGATGAACTAGGTCAAGGATTTTATAAATGAGTTTAATTTCCATGCATTGTCAGTATAAAAAATTTTATGCTATCAACCATTCAAAAATCATGGTAGGTATGACTTTTAAGGTAATTATTGTAAAAGTCAATAAACTTACCATACATGACAAATTGTGATTGGATGATAATGTGAAAACCCTTTATACTATCAGAGCATGAACTATTTACTCTTTATAAAAACTATTTAGTTAAAAAGGTCAAGCTTTAGGCCATTTAAAAAGTCTTTTAGACCTAATAGGCCAGTCTATTTGAGTATATATAAATATTAATTTTTGGTTGTTATTATTGTTGTTGTTGTTATTATTATATACATTTTTAAATATTAAACACGTTCACACACATAAGACCTCAAGCCTATAAGTTTATTGAAAAATAAATTTATGTCATATTAGAGGCCTGATTGCAAAATAAACTTTTAAATAAGTTATCGTGAAAATCATATTAGACAATAAAATAAGCTTATATTATATAAACAAATTAGACTTGACTCTTATAACGTCTAACTAACTTATTTTCGCCCTTGTCTCATGGCCTGAGTAGTAATAGTTTCCATTTTTGTAGTTTACAGTTTATTTTACATAGAGTTTTAGTCAATTAACATATATATCTAAGAATACATTATGTCTATCTAAAAACTTTAAATATAAAATAAGTCTTTAAATAGGTTAATAAGTTAAACCAAATCGACTTTAAAAAAGGTTAGACCAAACCTAAAAAAAGCCTATAACAAATAACAAATCATACTTAATCCTTGAATTTTTTAAAGAGACAAACCCTATTTAAATAGTCTTGTTCGACTTAATGTATTTTCATCCCTACATACCTGCAATTAAATCAAATGGAATGCATACATGTGAAGTTGTGTTTTTTGTTCAACACATGCAAAGTTAAAAAGATAAATTAATGAACGGTGACTGGATTACCATATGGCCACGTGTGTGATGCGTTGCAGAATAATATAAAAATGTTGTTTTATATTTTGTTTTCTACGTTCATGTTATATATTTTTATAAAATAAAGTATTTTTCTCTTTTTATCTGAAAAATAGTAAAATTAGAACGTGAAAATGAAGTGAAAATATAATTATTAGATAGCAAAATAAACACGTCTTCGTTTTTGGTAAGAAGAATGCTGTTTGTATGTGCTGCTGTCAAGCTCAACCAAAGCAGCAAAGACTTAAGTGAGAAAATAATTAATTTGGATGTATAGTAATTTTTGGAATAATAACAATTCATGATCGTAAGTAAGTATTGTGCAGATAGTCCCCATATATTAATTAATGTAGTTTTTACCATACAATATGTGGGATTTTTATTAACATGTTAAAACTTATACATAATATAGGCAGATTTTAATGCAAATCTTCCTGCATATATAAAGCAAATAATTATTTTGATCAAATTATATGAAGATAGATGGAACACCGTACCTTCCAAGTTGTCTTCAACAAGATAAATGGAGTTTAGCATAGGTAAGTTTCCAATGTCATCCGGTAGGCTTCCTCTGCTGAACCCATTATGGGACAAGTCTACATCTGTCAACACTTTGCACTGATTCCAAACAGTTGGCAATTTACCGGACAACTGGTTTTCAGTTAAATAAAGTACTTGGATATTTGGAAGTCCGTGGCACAAGTTTGATGGAAGACTGCCAGATAAATTGCTGGAGCTAAGTTCAATGCCTTGCAGCATTGAGTTATTGAAGATTGTTGATGGTATGGAGCCACCGAGTGGATTAACTCCAAGATACATTGTTTCTAACTGTGGAAGGTCACCGATCCCGCTTGGAATGCCTCCTTTATTTCACAAAACAATCAGTGAGAAGTAATTGATGTAGAGAGAAAGTTCTATATCGATTGTTAAAGCAACTGAATCTAGGGATAAAAAAACAAGGCAAGATAGAACGTGTGAGAACAAAACCAAAGTAAAACAATATATTAAAAAATGGGACCCAAGACTTCCACTTAATGGGGTCTAAGCAGAGTAGATATATGCAGTGTTGCTTCACAATCAAAGAATTTTTTTCTAAAAGTTGAACCCGTGACTTCAGGTTACAAGGCAGCACCAACCTCACCATGCGTCAAGACACACCATCAATAAACAATAGGAATATCGTAAACATACACCCCATATTTTGGGGGTGTACTGGTCAAATGAAGAGAGACACGGGGAAAAAATAAATGAAGAGAAAGTAATAACTATGAAAAATGAAAAGAATTAAATAAAAAAGTGAGATAAAAATAAAATGAAAGAATAAGTGAATGTACCATAGCAATAATAACTCTATAACATTAGATATGGAAAATTTGTCACTATTGGTGCACCTGGCCATTTTTGAGATACAGAGCAATTAGATATAAGTTCTGTTTAAATAAACTTTTTAGTAGGTATTTATAGGAGAAAAAAATTATTCAAACAAAGCCATAACATATTAAGTAAAGCTGTCATCTGCTAGCATTTGGAGGATCTGGGAACTAAAACTCATCCACTAGTCTATCACGTTGCAAGAGTTGCGATGTTTGAAGTACGAATAGAGAAGTGGACAAAGAGTGAAAAGGTGAAAATCAACTAAATTCATCATTTGCAGATAGCCATAACAAATGTTTAAATGCATTACCTGAAAGAGAGTTATAAGTTAAACTGATTCCTTCGAGGGAAGAGAGGTTAGAAATAGTTGGAGGAACGGTGCCCAAAAGACCGTTTGCAGCAAATGATAAAAGCCACAAGTGGGTCATTTTACCCACTTCGGGTGGAATGGTTCCTTCAATGAGATTGCAGCTCCAATCCAGGATCTCTAGCCGTGTCAGATTGGAGATAGATTTTGGAATAGAACCACCAAAGCTATTATTTCCAAGGTCTAAGTATCTGAGTGCAGATAAGCCTCCAATCCATGCCGGAACATTTCCACTAAATTCATTGAAGCTCAAATTGAGTGACTTCAATCTACGCAGGTGGACTAGTTCCTTTGGCAACTGACCATGAAATTTGTTTCCACTAAGGTCAAGTTTATTAATGAAGGTAAGGTTTCCCAAGTAAGAGGGTATGGTGCCACTAAGAGCCATGTCACCAAGATTCAAGGTCCTCACCCTTCCATGGTGAGCATCACAAGTGACACCAACCCAATTGCATAAAGAAGAGGAGGCAAACCAATTATGAGTGAGGAAATAGTAAGGGTCCCTAGTGATGGAAGATCTGAGAGCAAGAAGTGCAAACTTATCTGTGGTGAAGTTGGTTCCACCAGGAGCTAATATTACGGCCAGGAAGCAGTGGAATGAAAATGCGAAAACCCAGAAGCAAAAGCATTGTATCTTCTCCATGTTTCGAAGTTGGATGAATCTCAAGACTGCACAAAAGGAAGAGCGGAGTACTTTATATCAATCCTGGCTAGAATCAAGTCAATTGGTTTTGGCATCTGTACCTGTACGTGGGTTCTTTTATGTGAGAAATGATACATGGATATGTGCATAATATGTATTCTTAATTTACACTCTTCATTTTTTTTTCTTTTTGTCACGTCATACGGTTTATAGTGTGGAAAAGCAAAAGAAAAGTTATCAACATGTCCTCATTTTTAGAGTGTTAATGGCAGAAAGAAGAGGAAAAAAATAAAAAAAATAAAAAAAATAATAAATGTCACAAATGATGTAATAAAAAATGAATAAAGAAATGAAAAATAAGATAAAAGTAAGATAAAAAAAAATAGTGTACAATACAAATATCCCAGGTAAAAAGACAAGTTCAGGGAAAGTATACAAGCGAATTTCAAATTCAAAATTAAGTAGTTTTCAGAAAGATTTCATGGGACGTAGGTGCCTACTATTTTAACTCCGTAGAATACTTCTTTCTATATTTTTTGTATTCAAAGTTATACAAGATAAAAATGAGTTTTAGTTTATCAATATAAATTAAATAATTAACGTGATCAGTTCATTCAAATATACAAAACTAATATACTTAATTTCATCTATGGAAAAATATTAATGTGTCCATCAACAAATATTTATTTCGGTAGATATTATATATATAAATACTAAAAACTGACTTAAATAAATTTTTAATCGCTTTCTGTTTTAGTCTTCCTTGCATTTTTTTAATTTTAATAGGAAAATAATTAATGCACATCACATGTTTTTTAACATGCCAAGAGAGAGGAGACAAAATAGAAAGAAGTGTAAGTATGAGTATGTGATATTATGTTATAGAAAAAAAAGATAAAAAAAAATATTATTTTATAGAGATATTTATATATCTTTACCCCTTTTTAATATCTAATTTCTTAATTTTTTTTGGTTACATCTACTTTCTTATTTTATAATTGTTTTTTAATTTAATATCATAAAAAAATCTATTAAAGAGTGACGTGACTAAAAAAAGGCACTTTTTCTTGTGACAAGATAAGCTGAATAGCGTGTTTGAATCCAAATTTAGAATTCACATTTTCTAACAGATTCACGTCTAGCAACTCCCGATGACAGCGAGTATTTTTTGCCCAAAGTTGATCCATATTCACACCAAAAAATACCGAACTAAACAGGCTATTAATAAACTTGCAGTGTGAAATCTGAATCAAGCACACACGCGTGATATCCATTCAAATCGAGGAAGCATTGTACGGAAGGTGTGAATTACTAAACAGTCAAATAGTACTTCGATATCAATATATATTTTTAAGTCATATCGATATCAATAATTGATTGATGCTTTTTTAAAGGATTAACGATCGATGCTCAATTAAAGTGGTAAAGCATGATGGATGATCACAATGCAACTCCAAGTCCTCGACAGTCGACGCACAAGTTTTTCAAAGAATCCAAAAATGATTTTAATGACAATCTACGTAAAGACTAGATAGCATTGGTGTCACATTAACACCGCATGCTTCTGTCAGTTCTGTGACGGATGTACGGACTATCTGTATGAGTGGAAAATCAGTATTTGTAATCCGACACTGACATTCTATTTTTTTCTTATCGCTGTTTCTGAAAATGTCCTTCTACTGTTTCGACGGGGACAACGTGAAGGGTTTGGGGTCCAGTTCGTGGATCAGAGTTTCCACGTTCAGGGTTTGGTTTGGAGGATCAAGTTTGTTTGTGGTGGGAAAAAGGTGGAGGGGGAGGAAGATGCCGTCGACAAAGACATTTTCAAAAACGTAAAACAGAATGAGGACAAAAATGTAAAGGTAATGAGAACAAATCAATAAACATATTAAACTTTTAAAAAACATATATATAAAATCAAAATAACTCATGTAACCAGTTACAACACTCTTATCTGAACCATTGATTTTTATATTAATATATCTATTTAATGATCAATAAACTTGTTCACCATACATCATATGTCACCCCGGTACACAGTAGATTGAGTCTTTTTTTGATTAAAGAGAAAGTAAAAAAATTACATACAAAAATTTAAATATTCTTTTAACTTTTTGTTTAATTTAATTTTTTTTTTCTTTTCTCACTTTTTTCATTGTACTTAGATATGGTATAAGGTGAGTTTGTGCCTCCTGCCTCTGTCCTTGCAAAAGACAGGACATGTTTGAATTTAAAAAATGAGGATTTAAAATTTATAAACCCAATTGAGTTGTTTTGGTTTGGGAAAACTTGCCGAGAATTCGCCCCACTTTTTCTTAAAAAAATTAATGAACTTATACAATGTTAAATAAATCATATACTAAATTATTAATTATATTTTAATTCAAATAATATGTAAAAATTAATAAAAAAAGAACTTAAAAAAATTTAAGAATTAAATTACATTTTTAGTTAAATTTATAATTTTTTAATTAATATTATTATAGTTTAAATTATTTAACTATTAAAATAATTAATTTATATTTTAATAATAATAAAAATGAAAGCATAAAACAAATGTTAACTCATACACACCTGCACACACACCCACGTGTATTTAAAATTTAATGTCATTGTTAGTTAAAATATCATTGTTAGTTTTATTTAAAATTTAAATAGAAAGTAAAAATATAAAAAATAAATTACACTTTTCTTTCCTGAGAAATATGGATATTACACTGTTCTCCCCTCTTATGTTAAACAATACACCCCCCCTCCTCTAACAAATTTGAATATATGACATTTTATTCTTTTTTAAAACTTTTTGTTAAAATTCTGTTAACTTACGTTTATAAAATTACTAAAACATCCTTTACACTACCTCCCTTCAAAGATTGAAAATTTTACATCGCCTTCCCTTTTGTGATAAAGCATACACTTTCCTCCTTTAACAAATGCAAATATATTACACTTTACTATTATATGTGTGTGTGTGTGTATCTTAATTTAGATCTTTAATTATTATTATTTTTTAAATATTATGAATTTTGCTAAATTTAATTATACATTTAAAAAAAATTAATTTTAAGCTATTATTTTCACAAAGCATAGTTTAAGATAATCAAATTAAAAATAATATATATAAATAAGTAAAAAAAAATTAAACACAAGTATTAAGGTAGTATTTAATTGATGTTATTAATATAGTATTTTTATAAATATTTAAATAAATTGGTATTTTTCTTATATAGTGTTAATTATTATATTTATTAAATATAATATATATTTTATTTTAGTAATATTACTAAATATTATATTTATTAAATGTAATATATTTATTGAATTTAATAAATACAATGCTAATATATGTGTATTAAACGAACAACTTTTAAATGAATATATTTATATTAAAAATCTATTATTAAATAAAATATAATTACTTCAAAATTTAATATAGTATATATAAATTGACAAACACACACATACACACGTAGACATAGACAAAGATGTGTGTGTGTGTGCATATATAATTTATCTCATAATTTCTATTTTTAATTATTATTTCAAAAAAATATTTTTAATTATTTTAAATTTCGTTATATATTTTAAAAAATCTTTGTTAAGTGAGTGAATGATAACTTAGTAAATTAAAAATCTTTTAGCTTATATTTTAGTAAAAAATTAATTTTAAAATCTTATAATGAATATTCTTTAGCGATATAAGTTAAATAAACTAAATTATATATTTTGACATAAGAGGGGAGGGAAAGTGTAATACTCACATTTCTTCAGGAAGGAAAGTATAATTTATTCTATATTTTTACATAAGAATGGAAGATGGTGCAATACTTGTATCTCTCAAGAGGAGAATAGTGCAATTTATTTTAATGGTGTTAAGTTAAATAGACTAAATTATATATTTTATCACAAAAGGGAATGACAATGTAATACTCACATCTCTCAAGGGAAAGGAGTATAATTTACTCAAATATAAATGAAGGTAAAAAAAAAAATGCATGGTACAAAGTATCAAAAACTGTTTTTTCATTAAATTAACTTTTAATTTCTCAAACATAAAAATTTAAATATATACAGTGTTATTATAATTTATTTTCATTACCAACAATTTTTTTTTATATTTACATTACTTTTAAAAAAAAATTAATTTAATATTTTGTATTAACATATTTTAATTTAATATTTTGTATTTCATAAAAATATCATACAGGGCATGAGATATTTACAATCTTAATTTCAAAATACACACATAAAAAAATAGAAACGAACGTATTTAAATTAAATTTTAAATTTTCAAAATTAAAAATATAAAACTATCATACAACTTGTCATTAAAATAATTTTATCAACTAAATTAATTTATTTTTTAATTTAAAACTAAAAATTTCAACATCTGAATTTTTGATAATTTAAAGTTTATTTTTTTTACAAAGACTTGATTCAATGTCAAAATACATCTAAATTTAATTTTAAATTTTATAGAAAAAATAATAGTAAAATGAAAACTAAGTCCGACACAAATTATTATTTAAATACTATTTTATTAAAAAAATATTTTCGTATTTTTTGAAAATAAAAATTGTAAACATCTTTAAATAAGAATAATTGTAAAAACAAAAATTTATTACTCAATTCATCTCTAAATTTTTTTTATAAAAAATAATTTTAAAATTAAGAAGATTTAAATATATATTTTTATGTTTTAAAATTAAAAAGGTTCAAGTATATTATTTTTGGATATCTATTTATATCATCTAATAAAATGTTCGTACATCACCTTAAGAGTTGGCTTTTTTTAATAGATATTTTTTATATACATAAGTTTAAAAATTAAATCTTTGACCACAAACTTAAAAAATAAAATTATTTATCAACCATTCCACACTTTATCAGTAGATGAGCGAGACATTGTTTTTGTAAGTGTAAACACGTGATGCCCTTGAAATTGACACCTGACATAGGAAAAGCTGGAAATACTAAATTGATAGAGATAGATGAGAGGACTGCGTAGGCAGCGTAGCAACATGCTTACACAAAATAATAATAAATTAAATAAAAAAAAAACTACGTTCACATGCTGTGTGTGGAAAATTGCGGTCAGTCTAACAAAATTTTCTACTAGATTTGCAGGGTTGACTTTTTGGATCAAATAAGGCGTAAGGAGTAAGGCAAGGTGAGGTAGTAGATTGAGTCTCATTACAAATTAAATACTAAAATAGAATTGTTTTAAAACATATTATTTGGTACAGGATTAGTTTGACTGTTGAGCATATTAATTTGCTATTTTGATCAACGAGTATCATGCGACATCAGTTTTTTTTTTTTTTTTTTAAATTAGGATTGGATTTCATGTGTTACATGAACTCGCCAGTTAGATTGGTAAATTTTGAACTCGTCTATCAAAATTAGCGAGTTTCGCATAGCTTGTCATGTGGGCACCAACCCCTATTTTTAATATAAAAAAATTTATTCGTACATGTTGCACTAATCTTCATGTATGTTTTAGTACTGCTTCTATATAATATGGTTATATATAGTAAATTCACTCATTCGGTTCATGATTATTATATTCTAATTAGCTAATATTTATACATGTATATGTAAAGAATAAACATATTTTATGAAAAACTCTTAAAAAGTGTGTTTAACCTTGCTATTTTCTTAAGTTAGTAGAGAAATTTTTTTCTAACTTATATAGAGTTTATTTTTGTAGTCCTTTCTTCAAATCTCAACGTGACCAAAATATCATCTTTTTTAATTTTTAACAGTTTTTTCAGTTTGAGCACTTCACCTACTTTCCCGTTAAATAATACTTATATATATTAGTTTATTTTAAATTATGTTTATTTATTGTAAGGTTTTAATTTGCTTTTAAATTATTTATTATAGACAATTAAAAATATTATTTATTTTTTAACTTTTTAAATATTGTTTACATAAAATAAATTAATGAATAAATAATATAGTTAAATAAATTTTTAATATTTTAAAATATTTATAATTTTTATTCTTTAAATTTAATTTAGATGCCACATTTTTTAATTTTTTAATAAATTTTTAATTACAACACTATATTTATTCAATAATTTTTGAATTATTTATTAAATACTTTTTAATATCTTGATATTATTGAATTTTGTTTAAATAAATTATTTTTATCTTCAAAACATATTATTTAAAAAATATATAATTTTTTTAAATATTTTAACTTTTGTAATTAATACTTAAATTTATTTAATTAATGTTATATATCATAAAATATTTATAAATTATCTTTAAAACTATTTTTGTTAATTAAATTAATTTTTTACATTTTTAAAATTAAAAATTTTAAATGTATTTATTACATGCAGTAAAAAATTACTAAAATGAGTAAATAATATAGTTAAATAAAACTTTTATATTTAAAAATATTTATAATGTCTGTTCCTGAAATTTAATTTAGATTTTAGTTTTTTTCTAATTTTTAATTTGTAGTTAATTTTTTTCATATTTAATTACAAAAATTTATTTATTAAATACTTTTTGAATTATTTGTTAAATGCTATTTGATATATATTTAGATTATTGAATTTTGTTTAAATAAATTATTTTCTATCTTTTGAAAAATTTATTGAACAATAATATAATTTTTTTAATAATACATTTGTAATTAGTATTATATATAATAAAATATTTATAAATCAGATTTAAAATTAACTTTTATTAATTAAAATATTTTTTGACATTTTTAAAATTAAAAATTAAAAATTTATATATTTTAGTAATTTTACGTATTTTTGTTATCATTAAAATAAATTTATGTTGATTAAATTAATTTTTCATAATTGTAATCAAAAATTAACTTTACATAATATTTTTTATCTTGTCAATATATATATTATTTTATTGAGTGAGAGAATTAGTTTTAAGTAAATTTAAAATTTTAAAACTTTTTTATCAAATAGCTTTTGGCTTAAAAGGACCTTTAAAACTTAAGAAAAAAATTACCAAAAAATTTCTACTTTATTTTTAAAATTCTTATTTTGAGCTTTAACTTTAAAATAGCTTCTAAGGCCAAAAAAAAAAGCTGGGCCCAATATAACCTAAATGTTGTTTATTCTTAGTTTGCAAATGTAACAATCATAATATTTAAGCATACAAGAACTTTTATGGACAAAATAATCACCTTATAAGATTCAAAAAATGATAGTTGACCTCACCACAAGAACAATGCATTGTAATATATTTATTTGAATTATGACTATTTAACACTAAAAAATTTCATTAGTAAAGGCGATCAAGTCACTTATAAAAATATTTATTTACGAAAATTTATTTTTTGATATAAATTTAAATATCAATTTGAATTTAAACATTTTTTTATTTTAATAATAAATAAGGTGAGTAAATAACCAATATTTATTACATTTTATTAAATAAAAATTAAATTTCATATTCTTTAAGATCAAATATCATAATATACAATAATGTAATGATAATAATACTGATATGGTATTTAGAAAAGTTTTACATTTTCAGTATTAAACTACTTGTTTCCTTATCCTTTAACTTAATTAAAAAATTGATTAACACGAAAAGTATTTCATTAATTAATAATTTGCATATTATTAGAGATCAATTTTAAAATCAGGGGAGTTTTAAGGTGAGGAGTGAATTAAATAATTAATTTCAGAAAAAATATGTTGATTGTAATTGAAATCAATAAATATTGATTATTTTAGTTTACATGTTATATCATCTAAGAGCATACAGTCATTTTTTATTTGAAAAATTAAAGGTTAATTGACAAATTAGTTCACTCCTTAATTGTTTATCATTGATCCAAAACAATGTTAAAAAAATCTTTTTAATTTTCATTAATTAAAATATTTTAAAGATTAAATTTGTTTTTCAATCTAATAAAATATCTTTTCAAGGGCTAAAACCAATTGAGACTTAAGTGTTAATCTTATTATCAAAGAAAAATGTTCTATATCTGGTCTAGCCACAACAATCAGCACATACCAAAGATAAATATGTCATATTTGTAGCTAGTACACCCAAGACACGTTTCTTGACATAAGACATAGTAGCTCAATAGGCCTCATCTGCCTTCACCCTGACATTCTTTCAATCTAAAAGGGCTCAACACCTATAAAATAATTAACATCATAAAGCAACATACTTCTTTTGCTCTCAAGTTCTCCATGAACAAATGTTTTGACAGAAAGTATATCTATAAGGAGAAAATAAGAAGTGGCGTACGTAAAGAAGAGTGAAAGAAAAAAAGAAATGTAAAATTGACACCAAATATTAAGACATAAAAAATCTACAAAGCATGATTACATGTACCTATCATCTTTTTATTTAATCACAAATTTTTAAGTTGTTATTTGTCAAATAAATCTTAGATTTTGAAGGAACACCACCATCAAGATCTCCTCTTGATAATATCCATGACATTTAAGAAATCAAGGACCACTCCAAAGAATAGTACTACTTCCGTTTCTTGTTAAGTGTTGTTTAAGGTTTTTATACATATACCAATAAATGCAAAAAAAATTCTTGTTTTCCATAAAATAGTTTTTAAGTTTCTTACTATATCCTTTTTCATTTCTACTCTACAATAAATGCATATTAGTTATAAATATGTAAATTAATTAAAAATTAGGTGAGAAGAAAGGGTATAACTGACAATAAAATAATTGATGTTATCTTGAATTTTAAAACGATAAATAAATAGGAACAAAATTTTCTAAAAAATTGACAATTAAAAAGTAGTAGAGGGAGTATCATTGCCCAAAGACCACGAAGACCGTAAAACCAGGGAGCATATTATGACTCCCATCTGTTTCTTTTTCTACCCAACAACCAGATTGAAGCAATATTAGTATTAAAGCATATTGTAAGAAATCCCAAACTGAATCATAGTTAAAGCATTTCTTCTGTTATGTATTACAATTGAAAATAATTTGTTCTTATAATATATCACTTAGATACGCAGGTCCTCAGATACACAATTAAGGACATTGTATAATAACTAAAACATATGTATTCAAAAGTTATTTCATGTAAAATATTATATGCAGCCTTAATTGGTTGTTATAAGCCTTATTAAAAGAGCATATGGAAAGAGTATTGCAATAAATGACTCAACTTTACATGGTCAAAAAGTGACTATGTACGTATACCAATCAACGTGTGATAGTGGAATGTCACGTACTTCACAGGATCCTTGGTTTCTAATGGTTGCTCCCAACCTTAACCAATCAGTCCAATCTGTTATCTTTGACTGCTAAGAGCTCTTGAAAAAGACTCATCACTCACCTTCTTTGCAAGAAGAAGCTAACCGAAGTTGCATGCTAGTTGTAGCCTTTAGGGGCTTGATTTGCTAACTTGAATTATCAAGAAACTTCATGGTGAGCAACCTCGTGATAGTATCATATAGAGAGCTCCCTCTAATGCATTTTGCCCCACAACACCAACCTCTCAATGCCATTATGATGAGCACAACTTTCAAAGACCAACTCTCCTTCAAAATTGTGTTGGTCTTTGGTGAACTTCCAAATCTCTTGTTTAAAGTCTACAATTCAAGCTCTGGCAATTGGGGAGGTGAGACTGCATTGAGGAGAAAGATGGAAGATAATTTCATGGAATATGATTCCACTTATGACAATGTGGAATTAAGTGCCACCCAGGCCTCCATATTAACCTAATAATGGGACTCAAATCACTTGTCTCAATAGTGTGTCCCAATTCATACTCCACCAATAAAAACTGGACACGTAGATTAAAATATCCACATGTATTTCCCATCTACGGTCACGCCATTTATGCCTTTATCCATCCTTTCCCCACCTAATCAACATTTGCCATACAATCAATTGAGAGCACGTAAGCAATTGAATTCCATTCCCAATCCCTCTTAGCTTAAACTAATCACATTTTCCCTTTCTCAAATTTCAAATTGCACCCAACGGCACAATGGTAATTGGCCAAAGACTCGTTGTTATTCACGGACTAGCCTATGAATGGTATGCAGAAATTACTCCTTTCAAAGACTCATCGGTTCACTGACCATTCCAAAGTAGACTCATCCCTGCCTGCTATAGACTTATGCTCACTTAAATATGGATCCCTTATATTATGGATTTTTACCTTTAGCTTATTCAAAATATATCTTTAAATTGCTCACTCGTTTTGGAAATAAATAAGCCACTTAAAAAAATTTCAAACACTCATTTTGCAGATAAATAAGCTACTTAAACAAAATTCAATGCATACAACTTCCCAAGATCATCGTCCCATGCATTAGGTTGTTAGAAGACCCTATGATGATGCTGAGGATGAAATGGATATCAGTAACATGATCAGATCAATGTTTAAGTGAGATTTTTATATTTTTCACTGATATGCAAAATTGCAAATAATATTGAATTTTATCCTCTATTTTGAACCTAGTTGGGAAGACCTTTATGGGCTTCAAGGCAAAGAAAGCAAAATCTTGATCTAATTTGCATTGAAGCTAAATTTCGTTGAAACAATAACATGCTCTGAATTGACTGTAATCATTATTGGGAATGGAAATCAATTTTTGTCTTGGAGCTATTTTGTGTTGAAACAAAATCTTGCTTTGGTTTGATCGGTTTGTGGGAATGGAAGCCAATTGCTTACGTGCTGTGAGTTTAGCCAACCCCTTACGTGCTCTTAATCTGGCCAATTGCTTAAGTGCTCTCAATTGCTTGTATCACAAAAGCTGATTAGGTTGCGGAAGGATGGATAACGGTGTAAGGATCTGTCAAAGGCTGAGGGAAAAAAAAATGAGAAATACATGTGGATATTATAATCCATGTGACCAGTTTTTATTGGTGGAGTATGAATTGGGACACACTATTGAGACAGGTGATTTGAATCCCTAATAATGATGTTTTCATGAGCATTTATTTGATTCTAGACTCTAGTAACAAGCATGTTGAAGTCTAGCGATTATATAAGAATACAGAAAATTTACCATTTTTGTAAGTTAGAGACATTTATAATCGCATATATGATCCTGATGAGTTACCTGCTTAGACCAACAGGTATATGTAAATTCTCCAATCACAGATATAACATATTTTGCCTGCCAAAGTTGTGATTGCCTTCTTCTGACTGAGACAAGCTTCTTCTTCTCCTCAACAACTGTAATTTAACAAACTTGCAAGCTATTGCAACACTAAACGTTCACAATATGAACAGATAAATGGTCTGGTCTGTGCTAAATTGTCAGTCATTAATGTTAGAATCTTAAGTTTAGTGATTCTTATTAAAAAAAAAAAAAACCATTGAATAAGTGATAATGCAGGTAATAACTCATCATAAGCTAAATGAGTTCCAAATTTTCAATTTGGGTAGAAAAATAGTGACTAACCAAAAACATGCACGACCACAATGGTGCCATTTGGATTCGGTAGAACTCTTATTGCCCATGAGAGAAGCTCCTTGCTATCATCTGGGTTTAAGAGAGGCCAATTAGCATTTGGCAGGGGAGGGAATCACCATTTTCAAATGAAAATTGCTCAACAGGTTCAGTCACTATTGTGAGTTTGTGCAAAGAAATGGAATTATTTGCTCTGCTAGTTCTTGTCACCCGTGGATGAATGCATTCTCAACTTAAGAAGTAGTGTAAGGAAGAGCATGATTAAATTCAGTTAGGGGTGTGAGGCCAATGGCCAATTCATGTCCAATCCTATTATTATGGTTGGAGAAGCATAAAAGGCCTTTAAGAGTGGTAATAGGAAAATTGATTAGTCTCATTTCTCTTTGTGGTGACAAGTGTTGCAGTTGGATGCTTTGGGGTATAAACAAATGTGGTGGGCACGTATATGACTTACAAAAACGAAGCTCCCCTTCACACTTGGCCTTGTTTGTCCTCTAGCAAACCATTGCTTACGAGGTTAATATTGTCAAAGCGATATTGTCCTCTATCGCATCAATGTACATTCAGAACAAAAGAGTAACGATAAATCTTTCTAAATTTTGTATGGGTCTTAGTAATGTACAGAAAAGCTATTTCTTAAGAGTTTGACACTTGTCAAAACTTTCCTTTAAATAGTTTTGAAATATATATACTATAGATATTACATATGATATGTAAGCATTACAATCAACATTGCATTACATGTTAAGTAGTTTTCACATCCAAAATCATCAAGTTAAATGTATTTTCCTTGTAAATTTTGTGCTCATATGGCTCTGCTAATTTCGATTGGAAACTACTTAACATGTTATCTACTATAGTACAATGAGTGAATGGAAAAAGAAATAATAGAAAAGCAAAAATGTTATCTACTATAGCAAAGATAGTCTCCACATTCCTATTTTTTTCCATAGAAAAATGATATAAAAGGGAAAAAAAAAGTAACCTTATACTTCGTAAAAGGGTATAAATTACTTTTGTGAGTGTAAACACCTAATTTTGTTTAGGTAAATACAAATAAAATATAAAAAGAGGGGAAAATGAGAGAATTTTTGAGGGAAAAAGAATTGCATTTTTATGTTGAAAACCATGACAAGGCAATTTTATATCTTCAGCTATATTTGTTCATTTGACGTGTTTTTTTCCACTTTTTCTACAACTCATTTCCCGTCTTGAAAACTAAAATCAACTTCTATTTTGATAAAAATCAACCTCAAACTAAGCTAGTTAATCGTGTTAGAAACCCAAGTCTCATTCTCACATTTCCTTCACTTGAAAAGTCTCACATTGGATAAGTCATTCCCATGCATCCTCTCCTTCCACTATATAAGGAGGAGGTCACCAAGCAAGAAAGGCATCCAAAAAATATGGGCTTAGTACAATGCATGGAACTTGTAAAAGTATTTTTTATTTTTTTTATTTTTTTGTTTCTTAGAGCTTCCACTAGAGGTGCATGGGTTGTTTAGATTCCTTTATGCATTGTGCACGTCACAAATGTAAGTTTATCTATCTTATATATCCCTATTCTCTATGTTTATTACTTCTTTTATTATTGTTATTGTTATTATTTTTATTTCTTGAGGTACAAGCTGTGACAACTTGATATCTTTAAACTTCTCTCTAAAATAAAAAATGTTAAATTGAAATTAAAGTGGCTAAAAATAAAAAATGTCAAAGCAAAATTAAAATGTTCTGATTGGCTTGGGTATACACCTTTGTCAATTTATCTTTTAGAACGTATGAGCTGTGATAGTTTAGAAATTCTAAAATTTAATAAAATAAAAATTTAAAAACTAAAAAAAAATCAACACACAAATATTTTCTACCAAAAGAACTATGTAAATTTGATTCTGCATTATGCCAGAGATACTTATAGGAGCAGGGACCTCCTATTGAGCTAAAAAGATAAAAAAAAAATATATATCTTACATTAACCCTCCCTTCTTCCAAAAAATAATAATAAAATTAATCTTCCTTAAAAATAAAATGCACATATTAAATAAATAAAATTAATCTGTCATACCTAGTTTTCAATTATTTTAGGGTGGGTGAGATAAATATTTTAAAAGTTATAAATAATTTACTTAAGTAATTAGAGGTAATCCTTTTTATGGATGTTGTAGGGTGCTAAGACCTTCCCTGTGCATAATAAAATCCCAAACCCAAAATCTGATTCTATAGATCATTTTCTCTTTAAAGGATTTTCCCAATGTTTTCTTTTAATAAATATTGGTGGCGACTCCTTATCTTTTTAAATTATTTTTATCATCCCGTCGTGACCCCTGTTGCAACAATAAGAAGAGCCTCTCTGTATGTTGCTGAACAGTAACACCAATCTTAAGCCTCAATGCAACGAATGCCTATCAAATCAAAAAGCATAACAAAAAAATAAAAAAAATGTAATCAAAATGAATATGATAGGATTTAATTTGAGTTATTAATATCTTTAAAGATTACATATGGTCTCCTAATTGACTTTGTGATAGGATTTTCTATTTGGCCGCTTAAGTTTGGTTATACGTACCACTCAAATTTGGCTAAGTCAAAATTATTCTTCATCACGGATTATTCATAAATTCATATTTAATGAATTTATGTGCATGATTTTAATGAAAAATAAAATAAAAAGAAACATAAAAAGAAGAAAAACTTATAAAAGTCATAAAATTAATTTAGATTTTGGTTTAGTTATTTTTTTATTGTAAATAAAAATATTCATGAAAGATTTCCTTTAATTTAGTAGGAAAAGAAAGCAAAATACTTGCAAAAAAGAGGCAATGTCTAGGATGTTAGAGTGGTGTCTCATGCCCCAAGAGAAGGAAGTAAGAAATTTGCCTAGAAGCTCAGCAGGGGATGTTGAGCTTAAACTTAGTCATAGGCTCCAATGCTGGAGAACACTAATTTACACTATACACTCAATGTGGGAGATGCCAAGAAGGAAATATGTTGGAAGATACCCTAGGTCACATGAATTTCATTGGATACTCAGCATTTGAGATGCTATGTTGGCATATTGTATATGGCTTCAAGGAGATTCTCAAATACTTTCTGCCCAACGTCTTAGACGCTTGGCCCATATCAAATGCTAGCGGTGACTTATATATGGATTGTAACTGAATTTGTTATGCATTGAGGCCATTTCAACTACTATTTAAACCTTTTTGCAAGGCCCATTTGTCAAAATGTGTTGGAAGACAATTTCTTACATCATTCACCCCAATTCTCCCTGAGATATTCTTCACTTTCATCATTGAGGAAGCAACCCTTAGAAGAGGCGTTTGAAGAATTAATGGAATCACCTTCATCCATGACCATCTCTTTCTTAATTAGTTATATTTTCTCCATGTTTTACTAAACTCATTGTAGTTAAAGTTAGCTAAATTTTATGGGATATCTTTGTATTTGAACCATTTTAATTTAATACAAACTTTTGTGATTAGAGTTATATGCTCTGCTCTTAGTGTTTTTTGTCAACTAATCATTGATAAGATTGATTTAAGATATGTGCATTATAAGGAATCAAATGTATGTATTCTTGATTTGAGTAAATTGTATTGGGATGAGCCTAGGAATAGTACTTCTCGATGCATGTATTCTTGTATATTTCAAACTTAATGCTTGATCTGATTTAAAGTGGTTTTTTGGCAAGGAATTGGGTATTTTAATGAAACTTGGACTTTTAATTCAAAAGTGTGCTTATGTTGGATCAGGGTGAAAATACAGAGGTTGAATATAAGGGGATTCGAATTCCTAACTACTTTTCTTGAAAACTTTGATAAACATAGAAGTATATTTAATTTCTACATTTAAATTGTTCGTACTTATGTTCATCATAAACATAATTTGCCTTGCCTTTATAGTAATAGTTTGATTGAATTGTTCTCTATTACACCAATCCCCATGGGTATGATATCTGACTTAATTGTTGGTTTACTACTTGTCGATCAATGCGCATTTGCTGAAATTGAGCGAATTAATTACAAATTTTTATATAAGCGTCATTAAGGTCCAACAATTTTCAGATGTGATCTCCATACTTAGATTAATAAGCTACAAACCACCCACAAAGCATTAAATAAAAAGTTCTTGTGAATATTTTTTTTTCTCACACTCCACATTGCTATAGATTAGATGTATTAATTTGGTATGGTGAACATGCAATCCTCCCTCAGAAAAATAACTCAATGGACTTATTGGATTGTTAACCAAACTACTCATAGCTTAAACCTAAAATGAAAGCAAGTGTGTAAACAAAAACAGGAGAAATGAATGCTTCTAATATTAAAAAAAAATCTTAAAATTGGCTTTTCTCATTGTCTTAATAAGTTTGATCATTGTAAACTCACCTAGAATAAAAACTAAACATGGAAAAATGGGCCGACCTAAACTCTCTTGATAAAATGTAGGATTTAGGCTCTAAATTTTGCTCCCAAATTAAATGCTTGCCTTTTTAGCCTGATTCGATAAAGCTCATGTCATGATTGGACTTGGGCTAGACTAACTTGGCTGGGCTTGGGCTACCCGCTTCTTTTTTTTTTTTTTAAATCTTGTTGAGAGAGAATAGAACTAAAAGAAATCTAAAAGACTAAAAGTAGTCATTAATTCACTATTTGAAACTTTCATTTGTTTGACATAAGCTTTGATATTTGATTTTGACAATGGTTACTTACAGAGTTATAATATATGTTTCTAAATTGTATTTTATGTTTTTTAAACTACATATATTTAAGATGTTAGGAGACCTTTGAAACTTTAATTTGTTTGACATAGGCTATTTACATAATTACAATACATGTTTTCAAATTGCATTTTGTATTTTTTGAGCTACATATATATATATATATATATATATATATATATATATATATATATATATATATATATATATTTATTTATTTATTTATTTATTTAAAATGATAAAAGACTTTTGCAACGTTTACAAATGCATATCCGTAAACCATTAAATATATAGGTACTCTCACTGTAACTTTTATTTAATGATAAAAAAAATTACCTTATAATATATAAAAACTTTTCATATTAAAAAAATTTGCAGTGATTGTCATAGTATGGTTTTTCAATCTTTTTCCCAATGTAATAATAGAATAAAATAATTATTTATCTTTCATTTATTACACTAAAATAAATATGTCAATATAAATAATTATCAATCTTGAATTTTGGGGGAAAAGTTAAAAAAACCAAAAAAAAGAAAAATAAATAAAAAATATTAGTTAGCCCAAAATGCCTGCAACTCGCATAGGGCCAACCCGAAAAGCCTGCAGCCTCCCATAGGGATGAACTTATGCATCAAATTTAAAGACAAATTTAACATGGGCCTTTTTGGTGTAACCCATTATAACCCCTAGCCCGCAACAGGCTTACTCATAATGGGTCAAGTAGTTCATTTTGCCACCTTTAATAAAAACATGCTCAAATAAGTAAATGAGAGCATAGTAAACAAACATACTTTCCCAAAGTTAAAGAAGTAATGATACTAAAAAATAGGCCTTACAATAGAAATCTAACCTAGTTGTCCAAGGGGGCTGTTATTCCCACCCCATTTTTTGCTTTTTTTACCGTAACACGTGTTTGGTAATTTTTTTTCCAAAAATATCCTTTGACTGAATCGCATTTTCGTTGTGTAGTATACACAACAAAAACACGTTTTCATTGTGTAAGTAGGGGGTGCGGTATTGCAAATCAACACATAATGATAATGCGTTTCTGTTATGTTTTTAGGGTGCACCCCCCCACTAAAACAACGGAAATGCATTTCCGTTGTGTGTTGAATTACAATACATAACGGAAACGTGATTCAACACATAACAGATATGTAAGTTGACAAATTGAAGATTGCATATTAGACTAATTATATATCAAAGACAACCAGACAGAAAATGGGACCAAAACCAATATCAATTGATATGAAATATAAGTCATTACCATAACATTAATCATCATAAAATAAGTTTGTGTGACAAAGTAAATGATAAACTACACATTCATGTGATTACAATGAATCTCTAGTAATATCTACTATATATTCATCTCCTCTAGATACAAATAAGGAATTAAAATGTTGTATCTGATGCAAGTATGATTTTACCATGAACGAGTATCATCATTGCAGTACCTATGCCATTGGGGTGCGATAGGAGGTAGGAGAGCTATATCTTTTAAATAAACCTAGAAAAAGACACAATTGTATAGAGTTAGTAAACACATTAACACACTTACAATGCTAAATAATAGAATAATTTGAAAATGTATACCTGCAAAAAGTGACAACTGTGAACAAATCCAATAGCAATAAGCCCGTGATGTCCAACAGGTGGCGGTTGACTCTGAAGAGGAAAAAATGTTCAGCTTTGAAGCTTGGATAAATGAACCAACACAACATTATATCGACTAGCAATAACATAACCCATGTCGGGAATGGACATCCACTTATCATAACTTGCTATTGTGTGATGGTCAATATACAAAGATGTCTTAAGTTCATCCACTCGTTGTTCTGTGCCAAAGAGCTCAGCATATTAAACGTGTCATCGTTGAAGTTACCGAATCAAATCATCATGAATTAGAGGCCAAGACTCCTTATCCTTACCTAACAAAGATGTAATTGCCTGATAACTTCAATTTTTGCCTGATTTCACGTCAACAATATAGACAATATATTCACGCAACTCATACGAAAATTTATCTATAAATTGCACACTTCTTTAGTGTCACAGCAAACTTTACGAGGCACGGTAGAAGGTGATGAACTATCTACAAATGTGTGCATTGCATCAACTCACTCCCACATCGAAGGAAGATGTTAAGTGGATTTCTCAAACTTCGATGCTCCCTTCGTTTTTACCTTCTCTAAAAGAGGATATGTTGAAGTCATCCAAAAATGCTAGTTCACGGACTTTAGTTCTTCAATGTGATTTTTCCGAACATGTCAAGTTTTGAAAACCACTTTAACAATGCATCGACCTCATGTGTAAGTGATAAGTCCCCTCAGGAATCAGTCATTTCATCTGTAAAAAGTGATAACCTCCTCCAATGTACATGAATGGATTGTAATGGAATGAAATCGAACATATTGCTATATCTAGCAAGTTTGCATGCCTACAGTAGTCCATAAGTACTTCTAAGTGTGCAACCACATGCCAACTATCAGCACCAACAGTGCTAACACGTTTATATTCACGAAACATTAGGTTCTATGCTTCTGTTGATACAAAGTCTCGTAGCTTCTGGTAGAACTTGTTATTAAACCTGTGTTCCATTACATTGATGATCTTTTGAAATGATGCCTTTATTTTAGTGTGTTGCAATATGAACATATTATTCATTGCATCCCAGCAACTAAATGAGTCTCCCTTACTGTCTCGGAGTAACCTCTTTAATTTTGCATGTGCGCCCTCAACCCTATTAGGAAACAAAAGCACATTGTTATAAATAACATGACATATGTCAAGTCAATAAACAAGTTAATACAAATACCTATTAGTTGTTGTCACTACTGTAGATTAGACTTTTTATATTAGTTAAAATTGACTTTTTACATCAGTTATAGTGACGTTATAGATTCAGGTGATGTAAAAAGTATGGACCTTTTAAATTAGTTATTGAACCAATGTAAACAACATATTTTTACATCAATTCTTTCTTCTAACCGACGTGAAAAGTTATGTTTTTACATTAGTTCCATTTACAATCAATGTAAAAAGTCAAACTTTTTACATCAGTTATAACTGTAACTGATGTAAAAAGTTTTTTTTTTAAATAGTTAGTTTGTTTTGTTCCCTTCCTTCCCAGTAATTTAACAATATACCACATCAACCACACAAAATTATCTTGCAGCCAAATCAAATTGGAAATACATTCTAATTATTGCATACTAGCATAGATGCTAAACTAATATGCTTGCCAATAATTCTCAAATCAATATACATTCTAAACTAACATACATGCTAAACTAACATAGAAATAACTTAAGATTAAACGTTAGCTTATCAACTAAAAAATGAAAGTAGATTTCATACTTACAGGTATTCTAAAATCTAAATTACTTTCGTGTAGTCATGTCTGCAAAAAAAGTATTAAATCTAATATTCAACATGGGGTAGGATGTAAGAACTAGGAAAGATGGGACAATGCGGTATCTCATCTACCTTTTTTCATCTTTATTTTCATTTTAATGTCAAAAATTTCTAATAAAAATAAGGGAGCCCATTCACATTTGAAAATTCAATTAAATAAAGTAATGTGTCATTGTGTTAATTCTGAAGTTGGGTAATATCTTTTTTCTCTAAACTTTTCAACAATTAAAAAGATTGTAGATTTTTTTTAACCTTTTTCGTTGGATGCATTGCATATGTGTAGGTGTGAGAAAATATATTTAATTCTAATTTCCATTCATGATGTTTCCTTGATTTATTTGTGAAAATTTCAGCACAACATATCAAATATTATATTGATGAAAAATATTCAGTTTATTTGTAGAATCTAGAGTAAAACAATTAACAAACAATTATTTGTGATGACCTTTAAACAATAATTCAGGCAGTAAAAAATATAAGTCAAAACAAAAGGCTCAAATTATCACTTAAGTGACAATAAAAAAAAAAGATTGAAAAATGACACATTCAAGTTATCGTTAAAACATCAATAAAAAAGTTATCACTAAAATATCAATCAAAACTTTGTTTAATATATTGCACCATGGACCAAAATTTCAAGTCCGCCCTCCACCATTGCTCATGGAATTAATATTAGTGAATTAAAACAAAAAAAAAAGGTGCCAAGCATCTATGAGAAGTAATACCAAGCTCACAAGAAAACAAAGTAGATAAAATGGTTAGAAAGTAAACATAGGATACAAAGCACACTTAAGATTTACACTTCAAATGTGGGCGTGATCAAAAGGTATTATAATGTAAGCTTAGAAAAGATAATGAACAAAAACTATTATAATATAAGCTTAGAAAAGATAATGAACAAAAACTACGTTTCTATACGATGTAGTAACGATTTACACTCAATGTAATGAACAAAAACTATTATAATATAAGCTTAGAAAAGATAAGCATGTCATTCAATTTATGATACATAAGCATTATTTTAAAATTTATTATTGTTTTGGTTTTTTATTTAAAATTATTTCTTTATTTAAAATTGTTTGTTATTCATATTATCGTGTTGCTCCTTCTTTAGCTATTCGAACATAATGTGATAATGTTGTGGACTTTAGAGACTGGTTTTGGGAAATGGTGGATAAAAGGGATGCACAGGTGTTGAGAGAAATAGTGAATCTGGGGTGAGCAATCTGATATGCAAGAAACTATTGGGTCTTTGAAAAATAAATAATGAATGTAGAACAAATTTAATTTGAATAGAGTTGCTTCAAGAGAAATTATGCTACCCGAGCTAGCATAGCGAACGTAGGCACAGCTAAGCTACCAACTGTCCAAAATGGAGACCCCTGTTGCTGGTGCAGAAAAACTCAATTTTCAGCTAACATTTGGGTTTAGGATAAGTCAGTTGAATAGATCTAACATTGGATTGGAACCAAAATTCTATATTTCTACTACAGAATTATCAAATGGCTTTACGATGCTTCATACATTTGGAAACTACATTATGGTGCCATATTAGTTTCCAACATATTAAGCACCATTTTAAAATAGAGCAACTCAACCCACATAGAAATAAGCATAATGGGACACTGGCCTATGCATTCTTCCCACATGACTGCAAGCTCATTACTTTAGGATTAACTTAATTACAAGGGCACATGATATTCTATGACAAAGATAATTAATTATGATGCTAAAAATGAAAGGAGGAATGTAAATCAATACATAATTATCATCTTATTTCTCAGCACTTAGCTACACCGATTAGATTACAACAGCTGAGAAAATACCCCCTTCAATAGTAAAAATAAATTATTTCAGTACAGATAACATAGCTTAAATTAGTTAGCTAATTTGGTTATTTGTCAATTAGTTAAACTAAAATAAGAACAAATGACAGGATAATACTGTAAAAATGATGAAGATGAATATAAATCAACACTTAATTATCATCCTATTTCTTAGCACTTAGTTGCATCATATTACTACAACTAAGAAAACACCCACTAGCTACTAAATAAGAATATGTCATAGGCAAGATAGTGTTTGGTTATTGGATGACTCTGTGGCAGGATTTGATGATGAATTTAAGGAAGTGCAACCAGTAGCCATGTTGAGTAAAGGGATTGGTATTACCAAGTCAGGAAATGGAACAAGGGAGGAATTTGTAAGCAGGATAATAAGGAAAGGGAAGGTGGTTTTATGAAAATAACATCTCTGGATAAAAAGGACCTCCTCTATAGGTCATACAACTTGTAACCCTTGTAGCAAACAGGATAACCCACAAACACAGCAGCGGCTACCTAAGACCTGAATTTAGTCCTCTGAGTGGGTAGGGTGGATGCAAAAGCATAGACACCCCTTACATATACACATAGGAAAGTTAGAGTAGGTGGAACATGCAAGAACTATTAGTAATCAATTTCAAGCATACCAATAGGTAAAAGTAATAGTTGTTAGCTATCCATTTTGGAAACCACTAATTGTTGCTAGCATGTATGTGCCTCAACACCATGTACATGCCTCAAGACCAATTAATTGGTCTTCTTCCCAAAACTCAAAAATGAAGATTTTCATAAGTCATAACTAATGGAAATTCAACAAGTTATTGATAGCAACGAGCAGCAACATGGAAAAATGAACTTACTTTTACACATATCATTAACAATATCATAGTTGCTTCTGATTATTCATCACTCTTTAGTTGGAAAATCTGCATGGAAAGGGGGAAAGGTAAAAACCTCAAACATATAAGCACAACAATTTAAAAAAATGATGAAATTTCTTCCTCATCAACCTAGTATACAGCTTGCAATAATGGAAGAAAGGAAAATTGTAATAATGGAACAAGTTGCAGATTGCAGTAATATTAACTAAACCCTAAAGCTGAGTAAATTCCTTTACAAGTAAATAATTGGCCACACCCCAAGTTGAACCCCAAAGAACATGACAAAAATTTACCCAAACCATCCAACAACAAAGCAATTAAACCCCTACATGAAAGAAAATGTTTGATACCAACAATAAAATTACCCAAACTGTAAAATCTAGCCAACATTGCATTTGCCAATCAATAAAAACACTAGAAAGATGGGAATTTACTAATCTAAAACATAGACATCATTTTGGAACTTGAAACCAATGATGTTTGACAAAAAGGGTATAGAAAAATTAAAGAACCAACCTTGTACAGGGAGGTACCCCTTTTCTCTAAGGAGGCAAAAGGAGGCAAAAATAAGAAAAGAGGATGCCCCACCAGTTCTCAGCATAAGGCGCGGGAGCTTCAACTCATCGCAAACAAGTTGACTGAGATGAAGGGCAGCATCGACAATGAAGTAAGAAACAGGTTCCTGAGATTGAGACAACATTGGACCAATTTAACATTAACATAAATGAAAGGATATTACGGATATGAATATGGGGACAAGGAGGAGAAACATTAGGGATAGGGTTAGGGAATAAAATCAGTGAATGTATCTGATGGAGTCAGGAACACCGAATAGCCCTAACACGCAATGAACACGAAATGGTTGTCGGCTATTGACGAGGAAGTCAGAACATCGAACAACCCCAATGTAGCTTCAAATGTGATTTAAGATTTGAAATTTGTGAGGACGTCATCAGAGATAGGGTAGAGGTTCAACAGAGCAGTATAAAATAGTGGCACAAACAAAGGATGAAAGCTTGAAATGTTGAATTTTTTACATTGGTTAGTAAGAATAACCGATCTAAAAAACAAACTTTTTACATCGAGTTTAATTTTAATTGATCTAGAAACAAACTTTTTACATTGGGCATTATTTTAACCGATCCAAAAAGTTTCTACATTGGTTAATATCAAAACCAATCTAAATTTTTTTCCACTTAATTACAAAAATACCACCACATTTTTTTTTACATCGGTTGTTTAACAACTGATGTAAAAACCTATTGTAAAATCTCATTTTTGCACTAGTGAGTAGTACCCAGATGCATTACTCGATTTGTTCATTCTGTGACAAACTTCTCCTTGTGAGGTATCAACCATATATTTTTGACGTAATCAATGAAGAAAGGAAAGTGTGAACATATCTCCTCAAAGCTTGTCAAGCATTGTCTTGTAGGTGGAATCAATAAGCAACACAATGGGGAATGCATTTAAAAGCTTGATGAAATTTGGATGTGACCACAATATATCTCTGACAACATCTTCATCATCAACCCTTCTGTACTAGTAGATATATTCATCACCTTCCATCAACTTTATTAGATGTTGCATTCTAGTTCTTGAACCCCTTTGATGTCGACGATATTTTTGATGTGCATTATATATGGTTTTGATAGTGCTAACATTCATTTCATCTTGGCTTTTGATTGTTAGCAAAATATGACTTGACTTCACCATGTTTTTAGTCACTTCATCTAGTAATATTTTTTCTTCACCACTTAACTGACTCGCATATGCATGGCCCAACAATGTCTCAGCTACATCATGGTTATGATATTCACGAACAACAAAAAATCTCCATCCAATGCCTTTGACAAACTTTCCTTTCAGTTTAAAGGGACAATCACATTTTTTGGTTCCAGTGGACTTACAGGTTAACACGTCTTTATATTATTTATATTTTCTTCCCCTCTCATAAGACAATGATTGTTGTATAACGATAACAAAGCAGCACCTTTTCCTAATTTGTCGAACCTACCTCAACAAATCATCACGTTCTGCAAAAACTTGTATTCAACAATCCTTTATTAATTCAACATAATAACTATCAAACAAAATTTTAATCCTCAATAGTTAATTATTCGATATACCTCTGTAGTAGTGAAAAATTCACTATAATCGGGAAACATATCTTGTGGGTTCATATCCAACCTCTCCATCAAATACTCGTCATTTACTTCTATAGGATTTTCCAAAGCATTATCATATGTTTGAAACAGATGTTCAAAAGCATCATCGTATGCTTCATTTACATTCCCCCCAAACACTTGGTATATTAACTTTGCTCCATCACACAAATCCTACTGTTAATCAATAACTAATAAATACATTATTTAAATATATTAAACAAATAAAGGGAAAAAGTTAAAAATTTTAGATACATAAAAAAATCGCGATTTAATTATGTATGTAGGCGGGATACATAACACAAGCATGTATCTAGGTAGGATGCATAACGGAATCGTGAATCTGTCTAGATACACAACGAAATCATGATTCAGTTATGTATTCTGCCCAGATACATAACGAAATCATGTACCAATACACAATGGAACAACAGTTTTGTCGAATCTTGAGATGAAAAAAAAAGGGAGAAAAGCTTACCTACGAGGACAAAGACTAAAATGGCAAAGAGTGGGGACACCTTCAAGGTGTGGCAGTAAGAAAGTGACAGGTAGGGACTCCAAAAATAGCAATGGTGGTTAGAATAAAGAAATGGATGTGCAAGAGGAAGAGATGAAGAGTGGAACACGTAGGTCAAACGATGGTAAGAAAGATGTATGCGAAAAGAATAAAAAAGAAGTGAGGGTAAAATAGTAATTTCATCATTTTAATGGAAAAAGGAGGTGAAAATAGCAATAAATAGGTGGGAATAATAGAGCTTGTGTCCAAGGTTATATATACATACATATGTATGTATATATATATACATACATATGTATATATAACTTAAAGTATCGTAAGGAACAATAGCATCCAATTTTATTATTGTAATTTTGTTAATTTATGATCGAATTAGTTTGATTTAAAATTTAAATTTGATTAGATCCAATTTAATCTAAGACGGTTTGAATTGAATCGATTTTTGGTTTTAGTCTTACTTTTATATTTTAGGAGAAAATGTTAAAAAAATGGTAAGATATATAATAAAATAAAAAATAACTCAATATTAAATATCTCATTTATAAGCCATTATAGCTAATAATAGTATAACTCTTCAAACATATACTATTAAAAATAAAATTACACAACTTAATAACTATATTTATGTACTTTTACTCAAATAGTTACCAAAAAATTATCCTTAATTAAACATATTTTCCGTAAAATAAGTATAAGTTATGCGATAATTTTACAAATATATAAAAAATAAAAATGTAAACATGAGTGGTATCATAAATTTATAAATAAAAATATATACCAATATATAAGTTTGGTTTGGATTAGATTGAATTGATTTTCACAATCAAATTTAAAATCCAATCCAATATAATAAGCTTTTTTTATTTTCAGTTTGTTCAATTTTTGATTTATACTATCACAACCCATTCTAAGGCTATGACCAATGCACGGGCTAACATTAACTCAAATGCACTTTAGCCTAGTGAGCCTACAAATCATAACAAATGAGGAACACATACTCTAACAAGACAAAAAATTTACTAAAAATTTGACATAGTTTCCTTTGTATTTCCGACGTCTCAAAGATAACAAACACATGTCAATCACATAGTAGAGGTAGTTAAGGTTCACCAAACAAGGTCTTATAATTCAAACATAAGAATTGTTGTGAGTTCTCAAAATAGAGGTATCAAACCATAACATGTCAAGTCTAATGAATTGTATGTAGTGCAAAATAAAATAAAATAAAATAACCACTCTTATCCCTATAGCTACATTATATTGAAGTTGAACCAAATACTAGTCACCGTCCAAAATGGAGGGACCTATCATAAAGTGAAACTCTCAGGAATATCTACAAATCCCAAAAACTAGCTACTCTGCCACTTGTGAATATAAGGGAAAAGGAAAGAATATGGTAGGTCACATAGACTCAATCAGAGCATAATAAATAAAGTGGACATGAAGGAGAAACTAACATAGCACGAGTTTTTACATTCAAATAGAAACTTAAGGTAACAATTAATAAAAGAAATTAAAATACATTAACATAATCCATTTAGTAAACAGATATTTGTTCTCTTATGAACTTGTTAGGAACATAAAACAAAATCATAATCAAGAATAGAAGTTTTCTATGAAATTTTTAACATATACTTATGGTGGTTTGCACATGTAGAACTACATGAGTGCAAAATAAGGAGCAAAAATCTCAACCCATTAGGTTGAGTGTCATACATATCATTCATTGAGGGCCTCGCCTCACACATATCTCATCACACTGTGTGCATATAGACCACATTATCTCTTTGTTGTGGCAAACGATATTTACAGTGCTACGGGCACATGGCTAGTAGGTTGCATTCTCTCTTCCTTATAGCAAATAGTAATTATAGAAACTATGGTTATTCAACTTATAGGCTGCATTCTCTCTTCGTTGTAACAAACAAAGAACCCATGATGAGAAGTCAAAATCCACATTTAAATTACATTATCAAAATTATTAAGAACCATGAAAAATCAATTTCAAAAGCAGTAAAATAATATTATACAAATCTTCATTCTCAAGTACTCATAGAAACCATAGTAACAAAAGGAACCTATCTTGAAAGTTATTTGTTTCGCCTAAAAATACAAAATAAAAATGTCAGTAGGTAAATTAGCTACTCATTACTATAAAGAATCAACTTGACCTCAATTAGTGCCTTGAAGAGGAGCCACCAAAGCAATTTCCTCTAACTTTAAGCGTTTAGAAGTAAAATTTTTAACCTTTAGAATTTCATCTATGCCTTAACAAACAATGTGTAATATAATTTTTCCAAAACCCCAATGTACAAGGTCTAAACATTAAAAGGAACAGGTGAAAACCTAGGGTTTACCTTATATTATATCATACCCACACTTACCAACTATCTATGCCAAAAATAAAATTCTAAATATGAGTTATGGGTTTATCCCAAAGAATTTTAAATAAGAAAATTCCCAAGACTGAGTATTTATCAACTTAAAGAAGCAACCTTGACTTTTCCTCCTTATGGATGCATAGAATTTGAGGTGAGAACGTAAGAAATAAAAGAAAGTGGATAGAAGAAAAGACAATTGTAGAGTGAGTATGTCTCCTTCACACTCCTTTGTCCCTTACCCTTGCTACCATGGTGGACGTGGGAGTTTTCTAAAATGTGTGCTTTGGTATTTTGGGTTTTGGGGGACGGATTTTTTAAAATATGGGTGCTGGTGCTTTGGGGAGGGAGGGGCATAAGTTTTCATAATCCTCCCCTGACTCCCCTTTTATTTTATTTTTTTAAAAGAAAACAAATAAAATGGTGCATTTCATATTCAGTGTTTGATTTTTTGAATTAGTTTTTTCAATTTTTATTAACTTTGATCGGTTTATAAACACTCCTACTATACTCACTTGCTTTTGAAAGGAATATAGCATGAGATTAACTAGGACGCGTCTAGAGTGAAGTATATGACAAATCTATAAACTATACAATTGAAAGCATTCCTTAGCCACGTGTCACTTTGTAGATTTTTTGCTCATTTTTTCTTTCTTTTTGCATTAAGGGTATTTTAGTCTTACTAGAAATCATCTACTACACTACTCTAAGTCTAAAGTACGCCAGGAAGCTGTAAAAAGTATATGCCTCATCTTCAACTTTTGGCACCCACATTGCTGCATAACGCTGGCAGCATTAAATTTTGGGTACAAGCTTCACAATTGCAAAAGCAAGGCAAATCAATTTGATAAGCGAGAGCATCAGGGGAACTTCTTCGAGTGTTTTTTTTTTTCTTTGCACTTGGTATTCTGCTTTTGTGGTAGGCTCAACCGAAATGGGCTTCGGTGTAATTCCCTCTTTCTCTCCTTCTACAAAGAATATGTACTTGCTTCTTCAAGAGCTAATTAGCTTCAATTTTTTTATGCAGTTAGCAGAGCCTACATTCAATAACTAAAGTAACAAGGTCAAGAATTAAAAATTAGTGACGTGCAATCAAATGTGTTATCGTTTAGTCAATCAAACTTTTAAAGCACAAACACGTTCTAACAAGCTTAATAATTAAATGTAACATTACTAAAAATTGATAAAAGAACAATTAATGATACAATCACAAAAAAACAGTGTAGAAAATCTTAAATAAAATGATGTCAACTTAACTTCCACAAAAACATGGATAACAATTGTCAAATCCTAAATATAAATGACAATACAAGTCGCTCATGCCATGTCTAAAGACTACTCCAAACATGAATTTGATAATCAACTGAATAAATTAAAAATATTATAAAAATATAAAAATTCCTTGAATAAGAGGAACAACACCATCATAGATTGGCAAAGAAATAGGAGCCATCATAAGCACCACTCTAATTTTATTAAGCGACATAGTCACTAATTAAAAAACAATGACATGGAGTGAAATACGTTATTTAAAAAAAAATGACAAACACTTTTTTTAGAGTTGAATTGTTCTTTATTTCTTATTCTTATTATATTAAACTATTCTTCTATATACTTATGTCTTTTTCCATTGGATTATCAGTTCAAAGAAAAAACCATCTATTTAGTACTATTTGTTTGTTTTTGTTAATTGCTTCATTGTTGTTTGGGTATGATCCTAAATTTGGAGATTCTATGATATTTCTACTTGAATAGATGAATTATACTAATTATAAAAATTATACATGTAGGTGTTCTTTTAATACTTCTATGCCTAATTAGATACGTTGTAAAATTGTAGATAGTACAACTACTATTACATCTGCATTAAAAAAAAACTAATATTATGTCAACAAATGAATTAGACAATTTATTTCTTTTATATCTGCCCCTTTTCTTTTGGTTGATTAATTCTATTGCTTATTATATATGAACATATGTTAAATTCCTAAAAAAAATGCTGATGTTATGACATTCGCTATGTAAAGAAATGAATTATATTCAAATTACATAAATTATTTTATATAAATGAGTTATATATTTTGAAAATTATCTTGAAATATTAAAATATTTGTTAAACCAGAGTTTATTTGTTCAACTATTATAAGTTATAAATAATATATATAATTAATAAATTGTACTCCCTTAGTTCCTTTTTATTTGTCAATTTTTTTAAAAAAATTATTTCTATTTATTTGTCATTTTCAAAGTTTAAGATAAACTTAGTTACTTATTTGTCAATTATATCATTAATTCTCATCTAATTTTTAATCAATTTACACATTTACAACTAGTATGTATTATTATAGAGTAGAAATGAGAAAGGGTTCAATAGGAACTTCAAAACTATTTTATGAAAAACAACAAAATTTATTGCATTTCTTAGTTTGTTTATAAAAATCTTAAACGATAATTAAAAAGAAGTGGAGATAGTATGAAACGTAAATACAATTTGTCAGATTTTGATATTTTTTAATTTCAACTGAAAATAGAAATATACCCAGGCATTGCCGGGTAGAGCCACTAGTGAATGATACATTGGTGGAGCACAATTGCTTATCGTTAGATATATTAATATTATAATGAGTGGTTAAGATCATTTACAGGTAATTGGTAGTTTGGTTATAGAATATCATGGATAGATTCTCACATGATTTTCCCCCCACCCCCCCCTCCCACACACATATATATATTCCATGTTTAATTCCTCTTTCAATTGGCACCAATTAAATTGTCCTGCAATTATATTTGGCCAACCTTCTTTTAATTGATAAAATTATTTTTCTCTAAATAAGTCATGGTTTGTAGTCTAGAAAAATTAAACCAAAACAAATCTTAATCTTATAGAAGGCCCAACATAAGTAGGAGCCTTGCATACAACTCACATGATGTATTAACCACGTCTTCACAAAGTATCATTATCAAAAACTAAGTACATTCATTAAATATCAAGGAGGATTTTCTTTGAGTATCTCTAGTACAAAAACTCAATTTTGATTCTTAATTCTATTGTAGTAAGTCCTTTGCTGTAACATAAAATTTAATAACACTCACTAATATTTACTCTAATAATAGAACCCAACTTGAGTTATTAACTTTTTTTAGTGAGTCCCATTTTATCCCTCCACTTAACAATAACTCTCATTTTGACTTGAAAAATTATTTTTTTAATGATTAAACAATTTTGGTTGTAGTTGCTTATATAAGTAACTTTTGTAATAACTCATTTGTTCTAATGATATTCTCCAGTTGTTTAACTCTAAGAACCAATCTAAGCATATTTTAGGAGCCATGCATACAACTCAGAGGTTGTACTGACCAGGTCTTCACAAATTATCATTATCTAAATCTAGGTGCATTCATTAAATATCAAAGAGGATTTTCTAGCAATTCAAAAAGTATATTATTTTCTTTACAAATGTGTGGAGAAAAAAACAAGAGGTTTTGAAAACTATAAATTGATTTGGTGGCTATACATTAACTTAGGTTGCATGTGTTTGTGTTCGCATGTACTTGTTATTTTTCGGAAACATGACCTTGATTTTGTTTACTGATGCAGCAACATCTGTCATATTTATTCGTTCTTCAGGAAAATCCGCACAACAATTCAAGGCTATTCTATAAATAGATGATATTATGTCATCAGCACGATGTTCTTCATCTTGCAACAAATTGGAATCCATAACTCAAGTAACAGCATGGGGTAACGATTCACGAATCCAACCTTTCAAGCTCAATCCTGCAACAAACAACTCATCTATTGGCTTCCTTCTTGAGAATGTTTCCATCAACACAATCCCAAAACTGTATACATCTCCTTTTGTAGAAATAGTACCCTTGGATCCAAACTCTGCATATAACAATCCATCGTTGTTTAATTTTTCTTATGATACTCTATGTAGTGCATATTAATTTATATTTTAGTAATAAAAACATATCTAGAAGTTCAAACATAGGCTCACACTGAAATAACCGAAAGTTCTTATCATATGTTGCATTCCATTTATTTTAGAGAAATTGTATTTGCATAATTTTTTGTACAACTAAAAGGGAAAGAAGAAGAGAAAACAGACAAGTCTAAGAAAAATCTGGTTAATGTGATGAAGAGAAATAAAAAAAATAGTATTGTAAAAAAGTGTTGTATAAGTAATATAACTCTTTCCATTATATCCAAAGCTTTAAGAATAGCTAAGAGATGATGCATAGGACAAGGACATGTGTAAGTAGCACACACGAGCCACTAAAATAGGAAGAAAAAAAATGGGGAGATATTATCATACCAATAGAAATAAAATTTCCAAAATAATGAAAGTACCAAAATAACAATTTAAAGAACGCATTTCAGAGAAAATGAGATTTTATTTTTAAAAAAATTAATAAAAGATCAAGAAGGCAATAAGTGATCTGAAACATTTTATTTTTGCAACCTGGTTTGGTGATCTTCATTTGTGTTTGCATCCTATGCAAAAAAAATGGTTCTAATAAAAAAAATTTAATAGAAAATTTTGTACTGATGTAGGTTAATTACCTGGTGCAATGTAGCCAAATGTAGCCATGATCTTGGTATATTCTTGGGATTGTCCTTCATCAGGAAGTTTGGCAATGCCAAAGTCACTAACATGGGCAACCATGTCTTCATCCAACAAGACATTGCTAGGCTTTACATCACAATGAACCACTGTTGGGGAGGCACCATGATGCATGTAATCCAATGCAAAAGCCACATCTATCATTATATTTAGTCTTTGCAAGAAGTCTAAATAATAGTTATGAGAATACAGCCATCTTTCAAGATTCCCATTGGACATGTAGTCCATTACTAAAAATGATCTTAATGAGATTTCGGTGACGCAGCTTGTGTTGTTGTAGCTGTCCATAATCACGATCTCTCCATCAAATTGAACCCTAAATTTGAATGATCACGAACCAAGATCAACCACAAACCAACGAGAATGAATAAGTCACGAACAAATTAAACCTGAGACATGTGATCTCACACTGTCCTCAAGGACTTATCCGCATGATATGCAACTCCCCCAGGATATAATAGGCTCATCCCAACCATTCCAAAAATAATTGAGGCAACAAAATTAGCAAGCCTTCGTAGACTGACCTAGATAATCACAGATGAGAGAAGAAAAAAATAAGGATGTGGGAGAAAAAACCCTATCTCAAAACTTTTGAAATATAGATATTTATAAATAAATAAAAAAGATAGAGCTTCTAAAACTATCTAAGACCAAGTTAAAGGATAACGCTAGACTCAGTCTCAAAGACCAAGTCAACAAGACCAATTTAAAGTAAAAAATCTATTTTGATAAGTCACCAAATTAATTTAAAATAATTTTCTAAATTCAATTAAATCACAATTTTAACCTTTTGAAATACTCACTCAAAATATACAACAGCTTGCACATTACTTCATATTCTACACTAAAGCTCCTTGATCCTAATTCAAGGTCCAAATTAAATAATTTGACTGCAACAACCATCCCATTTGGAAATATACCTATAAACACAGAGCCAAAACTTCCCTTACCAAGCAAATTACTCTCATCAAATCCATTGGTTGCCCAAGAAAGTTCATTGCAGAAAATCATTCTTGTTTCTAGTAAAGTTGATGAACTCACTTCAGCAGGATCACCATTATTATCATTTTTTCTTTGATGATTTATCAGAAGGAATACACATAAAACAACCAAAATGGTTGACAACATTAAAGGCAATATCCATTTGATGAAAAGAAGATGTGCATGTGACTTTTTTCTCTTCATTCCACTGCATGGGGGGACTTGTAATCGTGCATTTCCACAAAGTTCTTTATTAAATATGAAAGATTGAGTTGTGAAAGTTTTAAAAGGTCCATTTTTGGAATCTCACCTTCGAACTTGTTATAAGAAAGTTTGATAAATTTGAGATCATGAAGTGACTCCAAGGATTTTGGAATCATGCCAATAAAATAGTTTTGGGATAGGTCCAAGGATGTCAAACTTATCAAACTACCAAATGAATCAGGAATATTCCCCTCCAATATATTATGTACTAAGTTGAGAATTTGCAAATTTTTCAACTTTGTAATGGCCCTTGGAATGCTTCCTGAAATCTGATTCTTTGATAAATCCAAAAATATTACAGCCTTTAAATTCCCAACATCTGGTGGATGAAATCCGTTAAAGCATTGTCAGATAAGTTTAGTTCCAAAATGTCTTTGAGACTCCAAAGAGAAGAGGGCACTTTATTTAGTCTATTTGAGTTCAAGTAGAGGTTTCTTAGAGAAGTAAGATTTGTTAGAAATATTGTTAAAAAATCAAAAAGGAAAGGAAATACTATGTCGTGGCAATAGCCACTTCCCTAAAAACAAATTTTGTTGGACCTCTAGTGCAACCCAAAATCCAATTTGCTCCCTAAGGTTTATATAGTAGCGTGCTTGAACCCATGCACTCGAGGCCAAAACATGTTGGAGCCTTATGAAGAATGTCCAAAAAAATACAAAGGAGAAGCAAGAAAGATTGAGAAGTAGAGAATTGCTTTCTTGGTGTCAAGACTCTTGTTGCTACTCCTTATATAGTGCCTAAGAAATCAAATCGTTGGAAAAAAAAATTAAATAACCTTTAACACAAAAACAAAACTGATAGGTATAAATGAATGGCTGATTAAAGCAATTAATATGTCAACAATAACAAAGCAATTAATATGCCAACAGTAACAAAAAAAAAATAGCACTTACATGCCATTATTTCAACAATCCTCCACTAATGGTAGATAAGTGAAAGAAAAGAAAAATTTGGGCAAGGAAAGGTTTTTATGCTTAAGTGTTAATGTCCTAAGGATTGAATTAACACGTAGTGAGGTGAGGCAATACATTACGTCCAAGAAGTGAATTACTCTTGCACTTAATGGACTTAAGACAAGGCCCTCACAACACACACTTTTACCTTTTAAATCATGATAGCTCCACGATTAAATTTTTTGCACAATAATTGAGGCCTTTATATATATGCACGTTGGGTTGCTCATGAGTGCTCTAGAAAGATAGCCTAAGTCTTACATGGAAGGTAGCTTGTGCCTTCACACTCACGTAGGTAGATACATCAAGTGCGTCTTTATAGCACCACCCATATTAAGGGCTATGTATCTATTAAGAGCTTATGGCTCAACCTCACATTAAGCATTATCACATGCCATAGGGATGAGAACTGTAGTGCATAGGAGTATTCATATGGCTTCATTTGACCACTAATTGGGTGTCTACCATACTTTCCTCCACTCATGGCTTTAAGCCCATCCCCCTCAACATATCCAAGACAATTTTCTTGGGTAATCCTTTTATAAAAGGATCGATAAGATTTTTCTCACTTTTCACATACTCAAGTGAGATGTCACCATTTTAATTATGTTTCTAACAATATTTTATCTCATATGTGTGTGCCTTCTCTTACCATATAGGCACCATTGTTATTAGCCATACCAATTGTAGCTTGTGAATCACAATTGAGATATATAGAAGATGTAGGTCTCCCCCACAATGATATATTAGCCATTAGGCTTCTCAACCACTCTACTTCTTGACCCACTAGTAGAATTTGTTTCATCGTTGTCTGGAATTCATTTTGAGTCACAAAACCCTTTTAAGATAGCTGAAAAAGTTATTGAAATGTAAACTCTAATCCATAGTACCCTTTAAATACTTTAGAAGACATAAATCATTCCAATGATCACTATTAGGATTATTAGAGTATCTATTCAATCGCCTTACAACATATGTAATGTCAGGTCTAGTATAATTCATAAGATAAATGACATTACTAGTTATTTTTGTACACTTAGACTAAGAGACATAGGTTCTATTATTTTTTTTTCCTAATATGAATACTAAGATCAAATGATGTTCTAACAGGTACAACATCAAAACTATCAATTTTTTTAATATATTTTTTTCTACATAATGAGCTTGACATAGAGAGAAACCATTTTTAGTTTTTCATATTTAATACCCAAAATCACATTAGTTTCTCCTAAGTCATTCATCTCAAGTTTGGGGCTTAAAAACTCTTTAATTTTGATTACTACTTTCAAAGACGTTCCACATATCAACATATTATCCACATATAAACATATAAGGGGAGGCATCAAATGACACTGGTGTAACTTATACCAACTATTACACCATTTAATAACTTAATATAGAATATGATTTTTGTCGGTCCAACCATTGAATTATAATTTCATATTACCAGGATTTTTTGTGTCAAATTTTTTCAAAATTGAATAATAATAAGAAGGTAATCAAATAACTCATGTTTTACTATATTTTGAAAAGTATATATTTTGTCCATTTTAATCTATATGAATAAGATATCAAATAATTTTGGATTAATATAAAATTTTGTACACATGATCTATGTTAAAGAAACTTTCAATCCAAAGGTGAGTTTTGAGATAAAATTATCTAATTTAAAGTTATTAAATGGTGTAATAGTTGGTGTAAGTTACACAGGTGTCATTTGATCCCTTCCCAACATATAATAACACAATTTGAATATACCATTTTTACATATACACAAGACAAGTGTTTACTACAAACCCATGATTCACCAATGTGTTATTAAAATTTTCATTCCATTGCTTTGGTGCATGTTTTAAGCCAAATAAAGATTTTTCTAAACTTACATACTTTGTGTTCTTGTCTCAACACAATGAAGCCTTTTAGTTGCTTCATGTAAATTTCATCTTTTAAATGTTCACTTTGAAAAATGGTCTTTACATCCATTTGATATATAACTAAGTTATGGATTGCAACCTAAGCTATTAAAGCACGTAAAGTAGCAATTTGGTTACTAGTGAATAAATATAAAGAAATATATACTCTTTTTCTGAGTAAAACCCTTGATAATTGCTAGTACACCTTTAGCCAAACACCCCCACACTTTTCTCTAATTTCTTATCAGGGATCTTGATTAATATATAGCATGCAATTAATATAGCTTCCCCCACATATAGTCAGACATACCAGAATTAATTATGATGAAATTCATCGTATCCTTAAGTGTCCTATTCTTTCATAACTTTCTTTCTTATATTTTTTTTAATGATTGAACACCCTTTAATATTAGCACTTTTATACTTACACTTCATACATTATTTATGCACATATGTAACACAATTTTGATAATGTACAAAATAATCAAGACAAGATTGTTCTTAACAAGTACAACTAATTAAAACACCAATATATATTAAAATAATAAATCAATTTTTCCAGATAGATTTTGCAAGTTTGCTTGACACAAAAAGATTGAAAAAATTATTTGGCATATGATTAAAGGGATGACAACATACCCATTTGTTGTGTTTTCCATATTTTTCGATTACCTTATTGCGATCTCCATAGCCTCATTGCTTCTCTAAAAAGGAACTATTGTTGCATCTTTGAAACATAGCCAACCTCAAGTTGCTCGAAGATGATGAGTAGCCTTAGTAACCATTCTATAGTTGGTTCCATTAAGGAGTTCAAGTTTTGACATATCAAACAAGACATTCTTATTGAGAAACAAATCCATTATATCAACATAGTCAAAAGAAAGAAAAATAAATTTGCTTTCAGATTATTAGAAATATTGTTAAAAAATAAAAGAGAAAAAAAAACACTATGTCATGGTAATAGCCACTGCCCTAAAAGGAAATTCCGGTGGACCTCCAGTGCAACCCAAAATTTAGTTTGCTCCCTAAGGTTTACACAATGCCCAGAAGAATACAAAGGAGAAGAAACAAAGAAAGAAAGATTGAGAAGTATAAAATTGCTCTCTTGGTGTCGAGACTCTTGTTGCTACTCCTTATATAATGCCTAAGAAATCAAATCGTTGGAAAAATTTTAAATAGCTTTTAACACAAAAACAAAACTGATAGGTATGAATGAATGGCTAATTAAAGCAATTAATATGTCAACGATAACAAAGTAATTAATATGATAACAGTAACAAAAAAAAAAATAGCACTTACATGCTACTATTTCCACAAGATTACCAAAGTATGTTGGGATCACTCCAGAAATTTGCTTATTTTCAGTTATATACAACTCACTCAGTTGGTTGATTGCACAAAGTTCATCAATGATGGTTCCTTGTAGTTGGTTGTTTCCAAGACTCAGATATTGAAGAGACTGCAAATTACTTATTGTCGTTGGAATTGTTCCACTTAAATCATTGTGGTACAAAGTTAGTATGAACAAGTTGCTTAAATCTCAAATTTCCAATGTAATTTTGCCATCAATTTTGCATTCATCGGCTATGAACTGTTCAAAATTGGACATGTTTCTAATTGATTTAGGAAGGTTTCCTTACATTGGATTCCCTGATATTTGAAGAAAATTCAAAGAACTAAGAAAGCTTAATTTGATAGTGGAAGCATCAGTAGTTAAATTATTGAATCCCACATCCAACACCTGAAGGTATCTCAAATTCCCAAGAGAATTGGGTATGACTCCATTGAACTTATTTAGCTTCAAATCCACATAGTTAAGCTTAGAAGCATTGGATAAGCTACTTTGAATATTTCCACCAAGTTTGTTTTCAAGTAAGTATAGTTCTTCTAAGTTTTCTAGGCGGGTGTGTAATGGAAGAAATCCTGAGAAGGAATTGTGATAGGTTTCACACCTGCTTACACACACTCACCAAAGAAAATGCAGAGAAGGGGAGAATAACTGAAAAGAGAGAGAAATGTTATAATATTCTTCTTAAGCCATTACATCATCCTGCAGCTACATATATTCCTGAATACGTATCCTAACCAACTTCTATATCCACGGCCCACTACTACATAAGCAACAAAATATTCCTCCACACACATAATTCTCTAACATGCATAATCATCCAAATAAGTAGGTTTCTTAGAGGTACGGATGGGCCTCATAGCCCCTGGGCCTCCCCTTATATATTAGGCCGATCCTCTTCGTTCTTATCAAATTGCTTCCCTAATACATGTAAGTTAATGATGACATGTTAAAGATATTTGAGGGAATAGATCCATTTAAATGGTCGCTTCCCAAACTTAAATTCGCAAGCATAGGAAGATGACCAATCTCCTCGGGTATAGAGCTTGAAAGAATGTAACAATTCATAAAGTAACAATAACATAAATCAAGATCTTAAGCCTTAAAGCAAACTGATTTTTTTTTTGTTGGTTATATTATGATGCAGAAATTCATATCCAAGATCTAATATTATTTCCAAATTGTACTAGAAGTTATCTTAAATCGTGTTTAGTTGCTTATGAATGTATAATAATTACATAGTTTAATGTTAAAAAACATAAAACTATTTGTAATTCTCCATCTAATAATTTAAATTTAGAAGAATTGATTTTTGAAACAGTATATATCTTGCCACCCAACTTGTTACGGTAATCTATTATATATTATAAAAAAAGGTTTTACAATATGGAAAGATCTCACGTGGCAACACTATATTCATTCTTTTTTTGCCTAAATTTCATAGATTTTTTTATTCATATAAATACACTATTATATTTAATTATAGCAATTAAGATGTTTATAATAAGTATATATTCTACTTATATTCATTAATTATGTAATTAAATCTTAAATTGATTTTGATTTTATATAACAAGAAAATCAATTTTACAAATTTTATTGAATGTTATTTAATCACAATAATTATAATAATTATGGTAATATTTTTATCATGTTAATTAAAGCATTTATAATATATAATAAAATCCTTTTCAATTTATTAATTGACGACTCCCAATACAATTATTAAGTTACAATTTTTTATTGCAAATAGAAAACGAATTGCTCTACATATTGTAATACAAGATAATATATTATTATCATGTTTGTAAAAAATATATGATTATCATTTTTTTATTTTGATCAATCATTAAATCTTAAATGAATTTTGATTTTATATAACAAAATAATCAATATTCAAAATATATAAAATGTTATTCATAATTATAGTAATTAAGACATTTATAATTAAGGTGTTTATAATAAGTATATATTATACTTAAATTTATCAATTACATAATTAAATCTTAAATATATTTTAATTTTATAAACTAATGAGATGTTACAATTATGAATTATTGATAATATATAATTAATAATTAATAATTATAGATTCTATAAATAAGCGTAATAATCCATTTAATAATGATTCAGATTAAGATTTTATATATTATAATGATTATTAATATATCAAATTTTATTGATATATTATAAACTAACGGGATGATATATTATTTCCTTAAATAATTTAAACAATTATTTCATTCTATTATTATTGACCTAGGTTTAAAATTACTTTTTAGTTACTTTTTAAAATAAATAATTTTAATATTTTTGTCACTAAATAGAAATATATTACATTAAATTCTAATACTAATGTAATGAATAATAATGGATATTTTGATTTTGTTATTTGTTAATTCATGAAAATACATAATTACAGTAATTAAGTGATTTGGAGTGATATATAATTTAATTTTAATTTTAATTAATAAAGGTAATTACAACTAATATATTGAGGATTCTTTCTGTTTTTATTTTATTAGTGTTTTTCTCTATGTTTATATATCAAAAAATAAAAACCGAACACCTCCCATATGTCCATATTTTTCAATTTTGTGCTTTGATATGCTTAGGGCATGACACTAAAAAGGCTAAACTCCCAGTCTATTCTATTGACGTTATAAATTAATGTTTCTATTATTCTCTCATTCCATTTGATTTAAAAAATTCTTTCTTCTTTGTGTAGGAAATGTTTTCCTGACCCTGATGAAAAAAGGTAAGTAATGAGTCTATTTTATTGTTGTCAATTTATTTATCATTTTTTTGTTTTGTTTTCAATTTTTGTGGTAATCTCTCGCTTTTTTGATTGCATTCTTAAACCATTTTTAAATTCATGTGTCATGAAATTCTTCATACTTTGTGTTTGATACATATTTTTGTTGGTGACGAAAAAGGCAAGCAATTAATTAGTTTTATTATTCTTCATTTTTTTCTTAATTTTTTGTTTTCTTAATTTTTCAACTATTGTGGTGATCTTGCACTTTTTTGATTGCATTCTTAGACAATATTAAAATTTACATGTTTCATCTCCAATTAGTATATAATGGATTTGATCATCACAATCTTGCTTATACATTGTATTTGTTTTCGTAACTTTAGCTTACTATACTTTTTATGACATTGTCTCATATACATTCTATGTCTGTTACTATAATGGATAAAAAGAGGAAGAGTTGTTTGACTTTGTCCTTCAAATAATGATCAGAGCAAGATTAAGATTTTTGATTTGTTATGTAGAATATTATGTTTAAATTCAATTGTCTTTTTAGAAAAATTTTCTGTTATGTTGATAATTATAAATGTTTGTAGGAAACGTAACCCAAGTTGTGTATTTATCTTTTAATTTCGATGGATAGGATTAAAAATTAGTAATTTTAGATTATGAAAACCCAATCCTATACAATGCACTTACTTTTGTTATACCAATTTATTTATTTATTCACACTTAGTATAAGATAATTTAAATCCAAATAGTGTCATAAAACATTTCCTCCCCTTTCTTTTTTTATTTCTTCCTTTGTTTATTGATAGGAATTCTTTACCCAACCTTAATATCAATAAAATGACCCTATACAATCATATTATATATAATTTAAAAATATAAATATAACAAATAATACGCTATTAAAAAATAGAAAAATATAACGTTCATAATTTAACTCATCATCAAATTAATTTATATATTTGTAACTGAACATTTTTTTAGTGTTAATATTATTCATGTTAAAATATAAATTAAAAAATAATTAAAAAAACATTTGTCTACGAATCGAAATATCATATATGACAATAAAAATAACATTTTTTAATTTAAAAAAATAAAAAAACGTTTGTCTATGAATCAAAATATTATATATGATAATAAAAATATCATTGTTGCTCTTTAAAATTATGATCTACATAAAAAATGATCATCGTAGAAATGTGTAAAAATTTAAGAAAAAATATTAAAATAGATAATATGTAAAAATAAATTCAATATTATTGCTTAGTTGATAATAGACAAAAATGTTAAAATCAAACTAATATATATATATATATATATATATATATATATATATAATATTTTTTGTAAACAAATTTATTAAACAGTATGAATAATTTTTTACTTTTTATGATAAAAACTTATAATCGTAAAATTTACATATTAGATTTGACCCATGTAATGCACGGGCTAAAATGCTAATGTTATAAGCAAATTAATAAACTATCATAGCATTATGAGTCTTGCTTTAGCTTGAGCAACACAACTCAGGTTATTTCTTATTATCAGTTTTCACTATTTACATTTGATAGGAATTTTCTTTTTCTTTTTCTTTTCTTCTCTATAATTCTATTCAAAAGGCTTTGATACACCCTTAGCACATGTATATAGAAGAAAGAAGTATGGGATGAGCAAGAATGGACCTGGCAGAGTAGAGGGATCACTTTGGGGAATTGGTGAGAAGGTGATAAAGGAAGATTATGTGAATGGGAGAATAAGAGGGAATGGTTGAGAATCAGTAAGGAGGGGGGATCAAAAAGATTGTGGGGAGTATGTTATGGGGAGGCTGGTATTGAGAATTGAGAGAAAATTATGATGGTTGGCTGGGGGGAGTTTCCTGCTGTTTGGGACCCCATTGTTTGCGTATCTATTTTCTTGTCCATCCTGTATTTCCTGTTTCTTGTAAATTCAGAGGATTACCTTTGAGTTCCTTATGAGCAAGTCTCCATTATCCATTATTATATACATATCTCAGTCCTTAACAGTCTTTCATTAACGGAGTATCTATTTTTGCATGTTAAAGATTTAGGGCAAGAAATCTATCTTAGAATGTTAGCTATGAGATTTTCAATGTCACAAAATCAAAGCTTCAAGTTTAGACTCTAAGAAAGATCGAAGTTTATGTTCCATTAGATAGTTTTTAATTTTTATTATTTTTCTGTAGTTGATGCAGATGGCAAAGAAAATAGCAGAAAACAAGAGCTTTTTCCGGCTTGTGTAGCCCCCAAGGTGACTTACAAAATGGCATAAAATAGTTGTAGTTTCAAACATAATATCAGAGCTTCTCTATACATAATTGTCCCTGTTACGATACTGTTTAATTTTTTTCCTTAGATCACTTAGTGATCATAGCTTTCCAATCTTAGAACATAAATTTCTAGGGAAACCTAGGGAGACTTTCCTTGATAATGTTCTGTACATAAGTTAAAGATGATAGTCTCTGCCTAAGAATTTAACAGGTGTATTGTTTGTATGAGATTGGAAATTGTATACCCAGGTTCCAATGCAACAAGTTAAGATTGTCAACCATCCAGATCTGCAGGTTTTGATCCAATAGGTCTCTGGAAGTTATAACGTTTACTATTACTTCCAAATCTTACTGTTAGTTCCTTATATTGCCATTGTTTAACTTGTTGTCATAACTAGGATGGTTTTGGTAGAGTTTGGAACCGTAGCTTATTGGCAAAGATTATTCAGGAAGAAATAACCAGTTGCTGCATTGATATGGTAAGATTGTGCTGCCCTAAGCATCCTTTGGCAGACTAGTATTTTCTGGGCAAATTATCTCTTGTAATGCCCCCTTCTTACTTATCCCTATTTCCCCAGATTATTACCTTTGACAAGTATGGTGTCTCAGGTCATTGTAATCATCGTGATGTGCACTATGGAGTATGGTAAGTTGAACTATTAATATTGATCAATATCAAAGAACTATAACTGGAAAAATCTAGAGATATAGTAGCATGTTTGGATGAGCTTACTTCAAGGGAAATAATGGTTTGTTTTTTAAATGTTCTCTCAAAAACCTGGCAAAAACAAGCGATTATTTATTCAAAATAAGTTGAACCAAATATGCAGTATTAGCGCTAACAATTGTATAGTTTGAGATCTATTTCACTCGATATAATTTTAAAATTACAGTAACAATGAGTCATAATGGCACACACTTTATACTTTAAGCCCATTTCCCCCACCCTTTACCATGCTACAACAATTCCCATTTTGAGCTGTGTCGTGTTAATTATTTTGTTCTTCTTACCGTCAAGAGCTGCTTAGTTTGTTTACTTAAAATTTAAAAACACCTAAATAACCTTGAACAACTTTTCTAATACCTGTCAATTTCTTAGTTTTATTTTATTTTTTTATCGTGTTTGACCAATTATTTTATTATAACTCATCCAAATTGCCTTATTCTCTGGGGTGTCTTCATTATTCTTAGGTTAGCACCAATATATTGCGCAAATATAGTGGTCCTGTTGATATCTGGTTGTCCATGTTTTGGGCCAAGCTGCACTCAAATGGAACAATGCAGTGCTTGGTAAATGAACATTCTCGTAGGAGCTTTATCGCAATGGCCCAACACTCAAGCCAGTGGGTGTGGTATGCATGCTTTACCTTTTATTATAAAATTGTAGCCTAAATATCTTTCCTTGAAATTTGCAAATGTTGTTCAATTTGGATGTTCTTTCTTTTAATGTTTTCTTCCTTTAATCCTTGTCCTTCTTGTGTCAATATTGCAATCCATCACACATGACATCTGTGTGATAGATATTTAGAAAATTTCAACTGCAATTATCTCAGAGAGGCATTGCACAACAGCACATCTTTTTTTCTCCATCTAAATCATTTCTGCAGGTTCCGCAAACTTTTTGTAGCCTTGTCCAAAGTTTAATAACAAATTTAAGGCATTGCACATGACATCTTTTTTTTGATTACGCACATTTTGTGAGATTTAATAACAAATTTACTTTTCTTAATACTTTAGATGATTCAATCTCCAAAGTTTAAAATAATATAAATAAGAGAGTATAGTTGACCTTTCTTTGGATTTGTAATTAGTTAGTGTTACTTTTTAGCAAGTTATATGTTTGAAAGTTTCCTGTTCTGTTGCAACATTGAAGATTAATTTATACTAAACACATCTAACTTCTTGATATGTGGTAAACTCTCATACTAAATACTAAAAAGTTTAAATGGAATAATTAACACAATCAAATTTAAAATTCATATATACCTTATAATTGTCATGCTCATACCAAATTAAGAAGAAACACCCAAATCCTCTAATAATATCATGCATTATCCTTTAGATATCGATGATATGTGAAATATCATTGTGAAATACTTGATATCTTCTTTCTTCAAATACAATTGAGACTATAAAGAGAAATTAAGTGAAATTTGATAGTAACACTTGATAAGTAAAGTTTAGCTTAAATCACTTAAAAATACAGAAATTACTTCAACTTTAAGGTTGCAACTTTTTTTTTTCTCCCAAAAGAAATGAGAGTTCTTGCACTACATTTCTCCAATATTGATCCACTCTTTTTTTTTGTGGGTCCAAATCCAACAAATATTACAGACAATTCATCTAAGAAAAGATAAAACAATATCACATGGAAAAAATTCTCTCGCCCCCTCACATACCCCATTTCCAATAAATGATAAACTTATATATGGTATAAACTCATCCATTATAATTAGCTTCAAGAAGAATTGTCCTAATATTTTCTTTAGGTATGCTTGCATCTAAATCTTATTGCAAATGGTACAATTTTTAATAGTAATAGATAGTAGGCTTATATATGTTATTAGTTTTTGTAATGTACTATTTTTTTTATTTTGGTCGTTATAATTTTTTTTAAAATAGTCTTTATAAAATTCTTTTTTTTTTGGTCCATGTTATTTTATTTTAGTCCTTATAATATATTTATTTTTTCGTTTTTGTCCTTGTAATATATAAATAATTTGCTTTTAGTCTTTTGTCATTTTTTTTTTCAAAGGGACTAATTCAAAATGAACAAAATATTATGCAGATCAAAACAAAAAAAAATAAATATATTAAAAGGATTAGAACAAATAAAAGGACCAAAACAAAAAAAAATAATTTTACAAGGATCATTTAAAAAAATAATTTTAAAGGGACCAAAAACCAAAAAAATTGATATTTTATAACGACTAAAAACATATTTAAACCTAGATAGTATATTAAAAAAATAATCTACTATATGTTTCTATAAAAATCAATCTCTTTAGTATATTTTCACATGTTAAATCTGTATTTGCTAGAATGACACTACTAACAAAATCAATTAACTTGAAAATAAAATTTTAAATTGAGGTTAGGTATTATGGTTGAATTCATGTTGTAAAATAATAAAGAGTATATTGAACTTCCCTCCTCTGAGAGATGAAAGTATTATACTGTCATCTTTTCTTATGTTGAAATATATAATTTAGTCCATTTAACTTAATATCGTTAAAATAAATTACACTCCCCTTCATTGAGAGATTCAGGTATTACACTACCCTTTCTTTTTATGTTAAAATGTAAAATAAATTATACTTTCCTTCTTTTAGAGATGCAAGTATTGCACTGTCTCTCCCCTCTTATATTAAAATTTATAATTTAGTCTATTTAACTTACATTGCTAAAAAACATTCATTATAAGATTTTAAAATATATTTTTACTAAAATATATGCTAAAATATTTTTAGTTTACTAAGTTATCATTAACATACTTGGTAAATATTTTTTTAAAATATATAATTAAATTTGAAATAATTAAAAATAATTTATTAAAATAATAATTGAAAATAAATGTTATGAGATAAATTATATATGTATGTGTGTGTGTGTGAATTTAAATATATTATATTAAATTTTGTAATAATTATATTTTATTTAATAGCTGATTTTTAATATAAATAGATTTATTGACAAAGTTGTACGTTAATATACATATATTAACATTACACTTATTAAATTCAATAAATATATTACATTTAATAATATAATATTTACTAAAATTATTTAAAATTAATTATACATTATTTTTAATAAATATAATAATTAATACTATATAAGAAAATATGAATTTATTTAAATATTTATAAAAATACTAAAATCAATTAAATACTGCCTTAATACTTTTGTTTAATTTTATTTTACTTGTATATATATATATATTATATGTTTAATTTGATTATTTTAAAAGATGTTTTGTGAAAATAATAACTAAAAATATTTTTTTTTAAAATTTATAATTAAATTTAGCATAATTCTTAAGAAATTTTTAAAATAATAATTAAAGTTACAAATTAAAGATAAATTGTTATATATATATTTGCATTTTTGAAGGAAGAAGGGTGTATTACCAACTGTTACACCATTTAATAACTTTCAATTAGATAATGTTTTCTCAAAAACCACTATTAGATTGAAAGTTCCTTTCACATAGATTATATACACAAAATTTTATATTAATCCAACATTATTTAATACATCATTCATATAGATCAAAATCGACGTAATATATACTTTCAAAATATACTAAAATATGAATCATTTGATAACCTTTTTTTTGTTCTTCAATTTTGATAAAATTTGATACAAACAATCATGGAAATATAAAATTATAATTCAATGGTTGGATTGACAAAACTTATCTTTTATATAAGTTATTGTTGGTGTAGTAGTTGATAAGAGTTATACTAGTGTAATTTGATTCCTCCCCATATGTGTGTGTGTGTGTGTGTGTGTAGAGAGAGAGTTACTTCAAGAGTAACTCTTGGTAGAGTTACTATGCTCTAACTCTTAATATATATTGAATATCAATTATTCAATCATTAAATTAAAGAATTTTATTGAGTAGATCAAATATACAATTTTTTATAAAGTTTGAAAACTATTTGATATTTTAATAGATAAATTCAAATTAACGTATAATATATTTTTCTAAATCATAAGTAAATGTCACTTGTAAGATTAATTAGCTACAAATGTCTGATTTATTTAAAATTTGGTGTATATAATCATTGACATAATATCAAAATATTCAATGGTTGAATCATTGAAATTTAATATATATCAAGAGTTACTGAATGGAGTAACGAATAACTCTTGGTAGAGTTACTCCACCCAATAACTTTTGATATATATTTAATTTCAATGATCCAACTGTTAAATTAAAGAATTTTATAGAGTAGATTAAATGTACAAATTTTTATAAAGTTTGAAAATTATTTGATATTTTATTAGATAAATTCAAATTAACGTATATTATACTTTTTCAAATAATAAGTAAATGTCGCCTATAAGATTAAACAGCCACAAATGTCCAATTTATTTAAAATTTGGTGTGCATGATCGTTAACATAATATCAAAATGTTGAACGGTTATATCATTAAAATTTAATATATGTCAAGAATTATTGAATGGAGTAACTCTACCAAGAGTTACTTTTGAAGTAACTTGGTCCCAACCCACATATATATATATATATATATATATATATATATATATATATATATATATATATATATATATAGGGCTTATCATATGAAAATGACTTTTTTAGGTGAGAATGTAAATGCTGAATCTCAACCGTTAAATTAAAATGAAAGGTCTATATTAAAAGACTTACTTAATAATTCAATAAAACCTTATGTAACCATCAAATCTCCAAAATATTTCAATTATCACGTTCTAAAGTATTCCAATTATGACGTCAATCTTTTTCAAAAATAAGAATGGTGAATCTCAACCATCAAACTAAAATGGAAAACCTAGATTAAAAGACCTACTTAATAATTTATTAAAACTTCACGTGACCATCAAATCTTTAAAACCATCACAACTATTATGTTCTAAAATATTTCTATTATCAGACCAATATTATTCAAAATTATTATCTTGAGATAATTGGAAAGAGAATTTTAAAATCTTCTTCCTATTGATATAATATTGGCATGATAATTGAAATATTTTAGGATCTGATAATTGGGATCTTTTAGAAATTTGATGGTCACATGTGCTTTAATGAATTATTAAGTAGGTTTTTTAATCTAGGCCTTCCATTTTAATTTAATGGTTGAGATTTGTCATTCTCATTCTCACTTAAGAAAGTCATTCTCATATGATACGCCTCAACATGTGTGTGTGTGATTAAAATCTGTTAAAAAGAAAACTAAACAAACACTTAATTAAGAAATAAGAACGCGTGAAATTTACTTAGGGCTCATTTGGGGTGTTTACGAGTTTTTAGTTTTTGGTTTTTAAATGCAATTTTAAAAACAAAACACATTTAACTAAAATAGAGCTGAAATAGTTTTTAACTCAATTTCAAAACACTTTTACATTCATTTTGAAAAAGAAGAAAAAAATAATTGTGAAATTAGTTTTTAGTTTTTAAAAAAATATGCTCTTGTCGCATTTGACAATGACCTCTCTTGCTGCCACCACCACTACCACCATCGACTCTATCACCGCTACTACTACTACTATCGTCACCACCACCACCACCACTATTGCCACCGACACTGGTACCGTTGTCGTTGCCGCCACCACCGTCAACACTAACACTGCCACCACCACTACTATTGTTGCCGATACCGACATTGTTGTTTTCACCACCACTACCACCACCATCGATACCAGCACCGCCACTACCACCATTAACACCAGCACCACCACCACCAATGACATTGCAACCACCACTGACATCAACATTACTACCACCAGCACTGCCACCACCATTGTTGTCAGCACTGCAACTACCACCACCATTATTGTTGTCGTCACCTCCACCACCACCACTACCATCACCATTATCACATAAACATACCCTTAAACTAATTTTAATAGGATATGAAACTTTTAAAATGAGTTTATTTTGAAACTAAAAATTAGAAGAAAAAAAATAAAACTAATTTTTGAAAATTAAAAACTGATTGAAATTTTTGAAACTTACAACTAAAAACCACCCCAAACGACCTTATATAACATGATAGAAAATTTAAAAACTTAAATAACTTCCTAACAATTTATGTCTTAATTTTTATATATATGTAATAATAAATTTTGAAAAGCATTAATTTTGCAGATTGGTTCAAATAAAATGGACTTTTAACTACAGTGATTCGTCACATTAGTGTATATCTTTTTAAGCTAGGCCGACTTGGCCCAATTTGGGGGCAACTATTTACACACTTCTTTTTGCTTTTTGTATCGTTTGCCTTTTTTTTTTTAATTTTTTTATAAAAATATTCTTCACGAAAATTTGTTATATGTCATAATTAAATATACAACAAAAACTATTTTTCATGTTCACCTTCACCCTCACCTTCTCCTCCTTTAAACGGAAACGAATTTTTGCACTTCCCAATCTGATGTGAGGACACTAGTTTGCTAATGTTTTGATAGTTTTTCTTTTATCCTCTGTGAGTGGATCCCATAATGGAGGATTGTGTGTGTTGTGATGCGAAAGTGTTGCGTAGTGGTGTGCAACCTTAGGTGCATTTGAAATTAGTGAGGGAGGGTTACTTGGGACCTTAACCGTAGGATCATCTCATCCCCACAGTTATGTGGTGCACTATTTGCACCAAATTTTTCCTTTTTCTTTTCCTCTTCCCCATTTCTCCCTCTCCCTTTTCTCAACCTCGTGCTCGGCAATAAATTCTCCCTTGCATTCATTCACCCATTTATGCATTCACCAGAACAATGAACATTCTCTCCTTGCCCCACTTTCACATCACCAAATCTCACAACCCGCACCGCCATGGAACATCGAAGCAAACTCCGAGGCATGTTCTGACCCAACTTCTTCTTCTTCATAAGTCACTCACAGTGCTATGCAAATCCTCCTCCGCGAGCACCAAACCTGGTTTGGATGATTTCGTGAGCTAGGTTCTAAAGGAAAACTTGAGCCAAGTGCAACCTAAGTACCTAACCAACGACAAGTTCTACACTTTGAAAGAAAAGGAGAATTTGGGTAAATCATCCAATGTGGGTATTTTCGATGTGTTGAAGAGGCCAAACCCAACAAAGCCTTAGAGCCAAAGTGAGAGTAAGGTTTTGGGAGAGAGAGACTATGTGTTTTGAAAGATGCTTCACGTCACTCAGAGGTGGTGGTGGTAGATTTGAACTGCAACGCACAACGTGCGATGGCATATCTAAATCCTAAATTTTCTTCCATGTTTTGGATTCGATTGCGATTAGCATTTTGAGTTTTTGTTTTGTTTTGCTTGTCTTTGGCTTATTGTAGGTCCTATGAAGGTTGTCAGTTTGGGTGGAGATTGTCAAGAGAAAAAGGAAGAAGAGGGAAGGTGTAGAGAGGTTGTCGAAAGAAAGTCATCAACACTGATAAGATCATCGGAGAGGAGGGAGAAGAAGGTGGAGGTGGCAAGGAAAGTAGAAAAAAAATCGAAACACTACCATCAGTAATCGCCTCCGATGGTGGCAGCGAACGATGGCAATTGAATGAAAGCATGGAAAGTATCGCCATTTTTGTGATTTGGGGATAGATCTAACCCAAACCATTGGAAAGGAAGGTCGGTGATGGATTTTTAGGTGCACCACCTTTGGCAACGGCAAATAGTGATCGACGGTAGGAGTTATCAACATCGCTGGTGGCCGGAGTAAGGCGAAGGAGGCGGTGGCAATGGAGAAATGACAAAAAAAATGAAAACGAGATCTAGTATGAAAAAACCTATGATAATAATATTAATCGAACGGTTAAAACTTATGGTCCGCCGTGGACCACCTATGGTGGTCCACCCTAGCCTTGGTCTTTATCCTATAATATGCTCTCTTTTTTTTCAAAAAAGAAAGTTTTACACTCCACCTATTATTATAACAATATTATTTGTGGACCATTTTTATTTCTTATTTAGTCTTTCTTTTTTTTAATTACTCAAATATAATAAAATAAATTTTAAAAATTTTAAACTAATAAAAAAATATTTTTATATTATTCTGATTTTTTGATATTATTTAAAATTTTGTACATTAAAAAATTATAATGCTAATCTTTTGTGTTCAAATATAATAAAAATAAATGAATAATATAGAAAAAAATATTTTTTAAAAATAAAAGTTAATTTTTATCTTATCTGATTTTTTAGCATTATTTAGGATTTTCTATATTCAAAACTTTATAATGTTAATATTTTGAGTTTAAATACAATAAAAATAAATAAAAATATGAAAAAAAAATTCTTAGATCAAGTGAAAAATTGAAAAACAATTTTTAAATTAGGTGATAAATATGAAAAATAAAATTAAAATATGAAAATATAAAACAGCTTTCTTTAGTTTGATTTATCTTTACCATTATTAATAATTTTGTATATGAAAAATGACTTAAATATGTTTTCAATATTAAAATATATGATGTTTTTGGAATTAATCTATCATTATTTTTTTCAATTTTTAGTTGTTAGGAAATATAATAATCATTTACCGTTACTTCCCCTAATTAAAACTTGTTATTTTAGGTTAAATGTAAGAAATAAAAGCGAATATATTTTAAAGAGGCTAATTCTAAAATAGTCATATCTTTAGAATAAAAACTAATTATAAACCCTGCAATAATTATAATATTAGTATTTTATGTTTAATAATTAATAACATGCATATACATATATAAAATAATAAACCATGCAATAACTTTATACCAACAATAATGACTAAATTTTCAAGACAGTTTATTAATTACACATATGTTATTCTATGTACATACATGTAGGGATGGAAATTTGTCAGACTGTCCCACAAGAGCACATGACTTAGCCTCTATACCAAATATAGGAAGATTTTAATGCAAATGGGCTCATGCATATATAAGGCATAGAATTAATTTGATGAAAATATACGAAAAAGGAACACCGTACCTTCCAAGTTGTCTTCAACAAGATAAATGGAGTTTAGCATAGGTAAGTTTCCAATGTCATCCGGTATGCTTCCTCTGCTGAACCTATTTTGTGACAAGTCTACATCTGTCAACAGTTTGCACTGATTCCAAACAGTTGGCAATTTACCGGACAACTGGCTCAAACCTAGTAAAAGTACTTGGATATTTGGAAGTCCGTGGCACAAGTTTGATGGAAGACTGCCAGATAAATTGTTGGCGCTAAGTTGAATGTCTTGCAGCATTGAGTTATTGAAGATTGTTGATGGTATGGAGCCACCAAGTGGATTAGCTCCAAGATACATTTTTTCTAATTGTGGAAATTCACCGATCTCGCTTGGAATGCCTCCTTTATTTCACAAAACAATCAGTGAGAAGTAATTAATGTAGAGAGAAAGTTCTATATTGATTGTAAAAGCAATTGAATCTAGGAATAAAAAAACAAGGCAAGATAGAACGTGTGAGAACAAAACCAAAGTAAAACAATATTAAAAAATGGGACCCAAGACTTCCACTTAATGGGGTCTAAGTAGAGTAGTTATATGTAGTGTTACTTCACAATCAAAGAATTTTTTTTCTAAAAATTGAACCCGTGCTTCAGGTTGCAAGGCAGCACCAACCTCACCATGCATCAAGACACACCATCAATAAACAATAGGAATATCGTAAACATACACCCCATATTTTGGGGGTGTGCTGGTCAAATGAAGAGAGACACAGGGAAAAAATAAATGAAGAGAAAGTAATAAATATAAAAAATGAAAAGAATAAAAATAAAAAAGTGAGATAAAAATAAAATGAAAGAAAAAGTGAATGTACCATAACAATATTAACTCTATAACATTAGATATGGAAAATTTGTTACTGTTGGTGCACGTGGCCATGTTTGAGATGCAGAGCAATTAGATATAAGTTTTGTTTGAATAAACTTTTTAGTAGATATTTATAGGGGGAAAAATTTATTCAAACAAAGCCATAACATATTAAGTAAAACTGTCATCTGCTGACTTTAGGAGGATCTTCGGAACCAAAACTCATCCACTAGTCTATCACGTTGCAAGTTGCAATGTTTGAAGAACCAATAGAGAAATGGACAGAGTAAAAAGGTGAAAATTAACTAAATTCATTATTTGCAGATAGCCATAAAAAATGTTTAAATGCATTACCTGAAAGAGAGTTATAAGTTAAACCGATTCCTTTGAGGGAAGAAAGGTTAGAAATAGTTGGAGGAATGGTGCCCGAAAGACGATTTGTAGCCATTGATAAAAGCCTCAAGCGGGTCATTTTACCAACTTTAGGTGGAATGGTTCCTTCAATGAGATTCACGCTCCAATCCAGGATTTCTAGCCTTGTTAGATTGGAGATAGATTTTGGAATAGAACCATCAAAGCTATTATTTCCAAGGTCTAAGTATCTGAGTGTAGATAAGCCTCCAATCCAAGCCGAAACATTTCCACTAAATTCATTGTAGCTCAAGTTTAGTGACTTCAATCTACGCAGGTGGACTAGTTCCTTTGGCAACTGACCATGGAATTTGTTTCCACTAAGGTCAAGTTTATTAAGGAAGGTAAGGTTTCCCAAGTGAGAGGGTATGGTGCCAATAAGAGCCATGTCACCAAGATTCAAGGTCCTCACCCTTCCATGGTGAGCATCACAAGTGACACCAATCCAATTGCATAAAGAAGAGGAGGCAGACCAATTATGAGTGAAGAAATAGTGAAGGTCCCTAGTGATGGAAGATTTGAGAGCAAGAAGTGCAAACTTATTTGTGGTGAAGTTGGTTCCACTAAGAGCTAATATAAAGGCCATGAAGTAGTGGAATGAAAATGTCAAAAGCCAGAAGCAAAAGCAAAGTGGCTTCTCCATGTTCTGAGGTTGGATGAATATCAAGATTGGCCAAAAGGAAGAGTGGAGTACCTTATATCAATCCTAGTTAGAATCAGGTAAGTCAAGTCAAGTCAAGTCAATGGTTTTTCTTGACTTCGGTGGGAGGTATAAGAATTGGTGTGGAAAGTTAAAAAGGCAAGTTCAAGGAAAGTACATGAGTGAATTTCAAACTCAATTTTAAAAAAGATTTGACGAGGACTGACTGTTGAAGTCTAGCGTGCGTGACCTGCTGAAGTCTTGCACCGTCCAAAACGTATGTGGACCATCAGATAAAGTATTATAAAATTCAATGGATGAGATGATAAATAATTAACATATTTTTAAAGTTAGTAGTAGGTTTTTTTTTAAAAATAAAAAAAAAAGCTACGTGGATTGCTGTAAAAGCTGTACTCTCAATTTCAAACCCTTTAATCTACTGCATTTGATCGGAAGTTCGCTGTTTTGGAATCCCCATTGTTAAATGTTGAGTGCAAACCCACTTTGTCCAAATGGAATCTTAGTGGTGACCCATTCTACCCACATCATATCACCAGGTCTATTTGCTGTCGACGCTGCAACTATTGCAAACTCTTTTAGGTTAGAACTGTTAGAATTTTTCTATAAATTCAACGCTACAATCAATTGTGAAACTTTGTTTGTTAAAAAAGGGCTAATATTATAATTTATTTGATGATACTTAAACCCACTTATAATGTGATTGATTACTAATGGGCTTTGGACATTTAATACTAATCTATGTGAAAAATAGTATGAGCCTAACCATTAAGTCCATAACATGAGATGTCTAGGGTTAATAAATAGTGTGGTTAGGTCTCATTTGCCATCACAACAACATATAGTTGCTCTCTAGGTTTGTCCCATTGAAAACCTAGATTTTGGAGCGTGTAATTAGGTAAAGGAAACCTTAGTTTTTGAGTGCAATCCTCATCATCCTTGATTATGTCTTCAACAAGTAAATAAATTTTGTAAATATGATTCGGTGTTCTAAACTCATATAAAGTATGTGCCATTCTTATTGCATTAGTTCTTACATTTGGTATATATACCTAGTTTTATATGATTTAGGGATAGATATTGTTATGCCTTTTTATTAGATTATTTTCCAAATTCAATCTTAATGATTTTGCAACACTAAATCATAAGGTGAACATAATCAATTATTTATTTATTTGTTATTTTGTTTTTCAATTTCGATCCAGGGAATTAGATTGAATTTCAGTTGTTGCACTATCGTGAATTGAATGGTTGCACTATCATGAATTAGATTGTTATTTGGTTTCATAGGATCTGTTACATTGTTTTTAATACCAATCTGTATTAGTAATTGCTGTGAGGAATGTCATGTTAATACAATCAAAAGGAAAGCAGAATGTTAGTTATTGAATTTAAAATTAGAATGCTTTAAATATAGCTTTTGAGACTGTTTAAGTGCAAATCGTCTTAGGAATGCTATTGATAATTTATATATGACCAGTAAGGATGCTCCTTTTATAATGCATTTTGTAACGCTTGGCCGCTTTCAGGATGAGTGACTGTCCCCACAAAACAACACAAGACTTTTCAGTGTGTTTTCTCCTCACTCACACGCTTCCTGGGAAACTTCGCAGTAGGTCACCCATCCCTAAATTGCTCCAAGTCAAGCACGCTTAACTATAGAGTTCTTAAGTAATGGGCTATCAAAAAGTAGATGCATCTTGTTGGTGTAGGTAGCACTTATTAATTCCTTTAAACTATCCTCAACTGTACAGTCTCATACCTGCACAGTCTTTGGATCCCTCTCGTTCTAGTGTGTATTTGATTTATTCATGTACCCCTCCTGCTAGAAGCCTACCAGGAGCTACTCCTTGTCCATGCCTCATCTCTTTTGCACCGACGATCACTTCCCGCCCTCATCAGCGCCCAGGATGTTACACATTTGCCTATGGACTGAGTCATATTTTAGACAAGAGAAAATTGATTCATGTACAAAAATTTTTATGAGTTGCTATAAGTCGTTACTGCCAAAGTAAGACCACTTATATTGGTTCATGGAAATTTTTGTATTTTGAGGAATGCTTTTGATCTTCACGTGCAATTGCTTGCCCAAAGGGGCTTATTGTATGTTTAGGTTAAAAGTTAAGGATGGATGGAGTTATTGAAGAATGCACTGGATTAAAGGATTTGTCTGCCTAAAGGGGACAATTTTTTGGATTTAGTGTGTGCTTATGGATTAACCCATCTGAGGTTTTGACCCAAGTTGTGACCTTGGTTTATGCATTCTGCACAAAAGGGAATATGCTATTATACTGGCCTCACTGTGATAGCTTGTTTCGTTTTGAGTTATATCTTGTCTTGTAATATGTTCTAATGTATCCATGTTTTGTCTTAACAATAAATTTTTCTGTTAATAACTATTATGCTTCCATTGAGATCCTGATTGGATTGAACTATGGGAAATAGAAGTAAGATCTGGAATTCTCTTTGGGAATTACTTATCTTGATTTAGCTTTACGTAAGGAGAAGCCTGTGATCAATGCAGAGAGCACGCCTGAACAAAAGAAGCTTTTGGCTAAATGGGAGAGATTTGATAGGTTGAGTCTGATTGCTATCAAGAGGACTATCTCTAAATATCTTTTGAGTGGTCTGTCGGAGAAAAGGACAACTAAAGAGTTCCTTACTACTCTAGGAAAGAGGTACTAGGTATCTGATAACGCTAAGTCTAGATGTCTAATGAAATAGTTAGCAAACATGAGATATGACAACATTGAGGGCGTAAAGGAATTCATTATGAAGATGGTTCACATCCAAACCAAGCTGAAATCTCACCAAATTGACCTTAATGAAAAATTTATTGTTGAACATGCCCTAGACTGCCTACCCGCTGATTTCACACAAATTAAAACTGCCTACAATACCTTTGGTCAAAACTAGAATGTGAATGACCTTATTTCCAAGTGTGTTGCTAAAGAAGAGAAATTTAAGAAAGAAAAGAGTGACGTAGCCCTATTGTCTATTCATGGCAAACCCATTTCTGGCAAGGGAAATTGGAAAAATACAAAATCTAATGCTTCTCATTGATATCAAGGTTCAAAGAAACCAGGTAAGAGTCAGCGCCACAATGTGGGAGGTCTTAAACCAGTTCATAAAAAAGCTTATTTTGGAAAATTCAAGGCTTGGCTAGAGAATATGCAGAAACCAAGAGGTAATAACTTAACTTTTGTCTGTCTAAAGTCTAATTTAGTTGAAGTCCCTATAGATTCTTGGTGGCTTGATAGTGGTTCCATAACCCATATTGTTGTGTCATTACAAGGGTTCAAAAACCTAAGGGAGCCCAATCTGAGGGAAAGCAAGCTAAAGGTAGGAAATGATCTTGAAGTCTTCGTATAGAAAGTCGGAGATGTTAGCCTAGTTTTAGGTTATGGATTTGAACTAATTTTAAAGGATACCTTTTATGTACCTTCTTTTAGGAGAAACTTGATTTCTATTTCTTGTTTAGATAAACTTGATTTTAGTTTTACTTTTGGTGATAGGAAATTAAATTTGACGTTGAACTCCCAAATTGTTAGTTATGGATCTTTAGTGGATAGTTTATATAAATTGTCTTTGGCTTCTGACAATATTTCTTCATCTCTAGTTGTTGGGAATTCTGTTGTTGAAAGGTCTAAAGTTGAGGAAAAATCCTTTATGTTCGCTTAGGTCATATTTCTAGGGAAAGGGTTGAGAGGTTGATAAAAGTAAACATCCTACCTTCCTTGAATTTTGATGATTTGGGTACTTGTGTGGATTTATATTAGGGAAAAGTTTACTAAAACCAAAAAACAAGGTGGAACTAAAAGTTTAAATCTTTTAGAGACCATTCATACAGACATTAGTGGACCCCCTAACTCTTACAATTTATGGTAACAAGTTTTTCATTACATTCATTGATGATTTTTCCCGATATGGCTATCTTTATTTGATTAAATAAAAATCTGAGGCACTTGAAAAATTTATAGTTTTTAAAACTGAAATGGAAAAGCAATTGGGAAAAATGATTAAGATTGTAAGGTCTGACCGTGGTGGAGAGTATTATGGTAAATATGGTGTCACAGGACAACATATGGGACCATTTGCTTTGTACTTGCAAGATTGTGGAATAGTTCCACAATACACCATGCCTGGGAGTCCTGGAAAAATGGTATAACTGAAAAGCGTAATAGGACACTTAAGGAGATGCTGAGAAGCATGATGAGTAGATGCAACTTGCCAGAATATCTGTGGGGTGAAGCCTTGAAAACAGCCCTTTACATTCTCAATAGAGTTCCCAGTAAATCTATTCCCAAAACTCCTTTTGAACTTTGGATAGGACGAAAACCTAGCTGAAACCATATTTGAGTCTAGGGTTGCCTAGCTAAGGTAAAAATTTATAATCCCTTGCAAAAAAAGACGGACCCCAAGACGAGTCATTGTTTTTTCATTAGATATCCGAACCGCGCTAAAGGAATAGATTCTTCTATCTTGGTAAGGGGAGTAGAATTGTAGAGTCCATGAATGCAAAATTTTTGGAGCTTGATGTAGTAGATCCTATTGTTTCATCTGATGAGATTGATATCTGTTCACCTAAAGCCGTTTCTTTGCCACTGCTTGTTCCTATTGTCAGTGTTCCAACAGTTGTTCCAGTTAGGACTATGGTTCCAATTGTTCCAGTTAAGACTGGGATTCTGACAAATGATGTGGTTGGCCCTCAAGCTAATGATGTGTTTGATCCTTTTGTTGTGGTTGATAATCCATAATCTATTGAGTCGATTACAGAGATTCCTTTAAGGAGGTCAACTAGACAGAGGCAACCTACTATTGGTGATGACTTCATGATCTATCGCAGTGAGGATGCGTATGACACTGGAGATATTGTTGATCCAAAGAGCTATCAAGAAGCTATTTCTTGCCCTCAACCTGAAATGTGGAAGCATGCAATGAATGAAAAGATGCAGTCTATGTCAGTTAATGGCGTTTGGGAGCTTGTTAGGTTGCCTAAAAATTGTAGGGCAATCGGTTGTAAATGGGTCTTCAAGACAAAGAAGGACTCAAAGGGCAACATTGAAAGATTCAAGGCCAGACTAGTAACAAAGGGTTTCACACAAAAGAAGAGCATTGACTTTAATGAAACTTTTTCTCTTGTGTCGACAAAAGATTCCTTTAGAATCATTATGGCTCTCATAGCTCACTTTGATTTGGAATTGCACCAAATGGATGTGAAGATAGCTTTTTTGAATGGTGATTTGAGTGGGACAGTATACATGGAGCAACTTGAAGGTTTCTGTGTTGATGGTAGTAAAGACCTGGTTTGTAAAGTAAATAGGTCAATTTATGGCTTGAAACAAGCTTTTAGACAGTGGTACCTGAAATTTGATGAAGTGGTGACTTTTATGGGGTTTGAAGAGAATAAAGTTGATCAGTGTATATATTTCAAGGTTAGTGGGAGCATATTTATCTTCGTCATGCTATATATGGATGATATATTGTTGGCTTATAATGACCTTGGCATGCTACATGAGACAAAACATATGTTGACTAGATCTTTTGACATGAAGGATCTAGGCAAGGCTTCTTTTATGTTGGGAATTGAAATTCACAAAGATAGATCACGCCATACACTCGGGTTATCTCAAAAGGCTTACATTGATAGAGTCTTAGAGAGATTCAATATGCAGAATTATAAACCTAGAGATGTCCTAGTTATCAAAGGTGACAGGTTTAACAAGGATCAATGTCCTAAAAACGAGATTGAGCGAGCAGAAATGAATGATAGACCTTTTGGGAGTGCTTTGGGCAGCCTCATGTATGCTTAGGTATGCACTAGGCCTGACATTGCCTTCATACTTAGTGTTCTGGGTAGATACCAGGAAAACCCTGGGAATGATCACTGGATAGCCACTAAGAAGGTGATGAGGTACTTATAGAGGACCAAAAAGTATATGTTTGTATATAGGACAGTCGACAACTTGGAGATCGTAGGGTACACAGACTCAAATCTTGGTGGGTGCCCTAATGATAAGAAATCGACTTCTAGATACATTTTTATGATGGCTGGAGGTGCGACATCCTAGAAAAGTAAGAAACAAGCTCTTGTTGCCTCTTCTACTATGCAGGCGGAGTTCATTACTTGTTTTGTTGCTACTACTCATGCTATTTGGCTAAGGAATCTTGTGCTAGGACTTCGCATTGTGGACTCCATTGCTAGACCACTAAGGATTTTCTATGATAATAGTGCTGCAGTGTTCTATTCAAAGAACAATAAAACTTCTAGTGGATCTAAGCACTTGTGAAAGATGGTCCTATAGTGGTAGAGCATATTGACACAGATTCCATGTTAGCTAATCCTTTAACCCAGGGACTCAGACTCGTTGTTTTCAAAAGACATGTTGAGAACATGAGCATTGTGAGTTCTTTTGATGTGTTCGGTTAGTGGGAGCTTTAGTTTTATGTTATTTCCTTTTATGTTATCGAACTATGATTTTGCATTTAGGAAATAAAGTATTAATGATGCTTGATGCGCTAAAAATACGCTAAAGGGCAAGCGTACCTTTATCGCAGTAGTAACAAAAGGACGTGAATTCCGATATCAAACCCAAAGGACTAAATGGTGATTTCTAGTTTCTAGAGATTCTATATTGTTTAGGTGAAATTAAATAAGTAGTAGGTTGATTCAATAATGATAAACGCATAACAGGAATTACAAAACAAGTAGTGGCAAGTAGAGAAAAATTCAAAAGAAAATAGGCTTAGGGTTGTGGTTTCCTTCGTGCTCTTAAATTCCTTTACATCTAATTCTAACTAAACCTCATACTATTCGTCAATTACCAATATTTTTCTATGCATTTTATTATCAATTATTGGTCATAAATTGCAATAGTCCTTTTTAAGTTAATTTCTCAATTGATCATATGAGATATTAAAACCCTAGAAAGGCATGAAGAATAAAGGGGGGATTAATTAATTATTTAATCCTATTAGAAATTAGGAATGAAGGTTGATCATACGACAAAACCTAATTTGATTACCCTACACGTTTACCAATTAATTGTGGTACGACTGTCGTTCAATTAATCAATTCAAAGCATACAAGGGACGATAATTCCAAGTAAAAAAATAAAAATAGTAGAGCAATTTAATTGATTGAATAGAAACAATAATTCAACTAAAATTAAACATTTAGGGGTTCCAAACACTAAGTACACTACAACCCTAATAAGAAATTTAGCTACTCATGGCAAGAAGAGAAATCGTAATCTTAAAGAAATACATCAAAGGAAAGAGAAGAAGAAATCTTTTACAAAAAAAGGTTTTTTTCCCAATTTTTGACTCTGAGTATCCTATTGCCCTCCAAGAATCCTTCTCCAAAAGCTAAAGATAAAAAGAAAAACTGGAAAAAGAATAAAGATAAGATAGAGGTAATCCCCCTTGTGTTTCGCTCCTTACAATTTGTAATACAACTTTAGAATTCTCGAACATGAGGCTTAACCTGGTGTATTTTGCACAATCTAGGCCTAATAAAAATTAAAATAAAATTAGGACTGACGAATTATGCCCATAGTCGACATCGTTTTGGAACTAAGGCATGATGGTCTCATAATGAACCATGTGATTTCTCTAACTTTCAGGCATTTGAGAGGAATTGAGGACTGATGAAGAAAATGATGGTATGGCTGTCTAATCACACCAACACATCATTTTCTTATTACACTCCACATTGATGACTAGTCAACGAAGTCAGTGATATTTGTCCATGGAAGGTGTTGCATCAATAAGGAATGCAATTACCGTCGTGATTCAGTTTTATATGGCTTTTGTTGGATAAAGTCTTAATTAGGTGTTGTATCTTGGGATCATATGTTATGTGGCTACAATATGTTATTAGCCCGAGAGTCATTTTTGAAAATGTTTTTCAAAGTTAAAAACTACACAATTGATTTTGCCTAAGTGGGAGAATGTTAGGATTTTCCTATAAATTCTTATAGGCTACAATCAATTGTGCCATTTGTTTTGCCAAAAAACGAGCTAATATTATGATCCATTTGATGATACTTAAGCCCACTTATAATGTGATTGATTGCTAATGGACTCTGGACACCTAATACTGATCCATGTAGGAAATAGTATGGGCCTAACCATTAGGCCCATAATGGGAGGTGCCTAGGGTTAATAAATAGTGTTGCTAGGTCCCTTTTGCCATTACGACAACACATAGTTGCTCTCTAGGTTTATCCCATTGAAAACCTAGATTTTATAGCGTGTGATCAGGCAAAGGAAGGCTTAGTTTTTGAGTTCCGAAAGGTTGTGCAGTGCACAGGCAATCCTCATCATCCTTGATTATGTTGTATATTTTGAGTGAGTATTTCAAAAGGTTAAAATTGATATTTAATTAAATTTAGAAAATTATTTTAGATTAATTTAGTAACTTATCAAAATAGATATTTTACTCTAAATTGGTCTTGTTGACTTGGTCTTTTAGACTAAGTCTAACCTTATCTTTTGACTGGGTCTTAGGTAGTTTTAGAAACTCTATCTTTTCTTTACAAATATCTATATTTTCAAAAGGTTTTTATGTGGAGTTTTCTCTCCTATATACTTACTATCTTCTCTCCTTTGTAACTATCTGGGTTATCCTAAGAAGGTTTGCTAGTTCTGTTGTCCCAACCATTTTTTGGGAATGGTTAGGATAAGCCTATTTTATCCTGGGAAACTTGCTTATCACGCGGATAAGTCCTTGAGGATAGTGTAAGATCACACATCTCAGGCTTAATTTATTCGTAACCATTCATGTTCAGGGGTTCGTGGTTGATCATGGTTCGTGATCATTCAAATTTAGGGGTTAGATTTGATGGAGAGATCGTGATTATAGACAACGAGGACAACAATCTCAAGGACTTACTGTTTTCCATGACAATTCCTAATTCAAATCGTAATGAATCTATACTCCCAAATCCCTAATTTTTCCCCTTCTCTCCATACCCCAAAACCCTAAATAGCAATACTTCTTTGTTGCTCGATTTATCAAGTGAATTGTAGAAAGCAAAAACCTGTTGGTGTTGGTTCCTCATGATGTCCCTTCGAAAATTTTTGTATTCAACAAAATCTCCATTCCCTTATTACTTTCATGAGCATAATATGATTATGCAATTGCACTCATGGTAGTGCTTGGCGTTTTGTGATGATTAGGGGGAGTTTTGGTGCTGTTTTGGGCTCTATAGGCTCAATGGTGCGTTGCACTTCTTAAGGCCATTAAAAAAAGGGGGGGTTATGTGATGCTTTCTAGTTGAGGAGGTATTTGAGTCTACAAGAAAAAAAAAAGATTGAAAAGACGGGTGATAGCAGGTCAAGTATGTTTGACACAAGATAGGTAAAGAATTAAAGATTAGCAAGGAAAGCAAAAGAAAAGAAGCAACTTGGGTGTTAATAATAAAAGCATACTCAAATGTGAAGAAGTAAAGGTAGAAATAGATGGTGGAGAGTGTATGGTGGCGGCATTCCTCTTAGCCACTCTCATTCTGTAGCTGGGTTCCCTCAGACTGAGGTGAGGAACATAACAATGCAAGGTATGCCTTTCCTTTTAATATTTGTTTTACTGTTATGTATAATATTAGGTGGTTGGCATTTGTGGCTTGCATTGAGAGGCTTTATATATTTGTTAAGTTAGAAGCCTTTGGGGATAATTAATAATTAGTATGACACTAAGAACACTAGTCCCCTTTGATGAGATAAGACTCACCTTTAGACCAATTTTTTTTTTTTTAAAATAATTGTTTTTTTTTTTAAATGCATGGAAGTATTAGAATTTTCTTAATAAAGTGTGACAAGAAAGCTTTAGATTTAATGTTGGTACATAGTTACTTCAATGTACTGTAGTTGAGCAGAACGTATGTCTTGCCTAAAACAACATAAAACTAGAGTTTGCTATTCTGTATTTGTATCATTGTCTGAGTTCGCTTCATATGACTAGGCACTAAGATTAAGTCATGGTTTAAGTAAATATATGTGAACGTGTGGACTCCTTTCTTATTAACAATATTAATATTTAGTTAGCAAATTGGAGAGTGATCATAAGAACTTGAAGTGCTTATTGAGTTGTATCAATAATTAGTTCTCCGTGACGAAAACAATAAGATCTAAAAGTGCTTTTTCAAGTTTCAGCTCTTCAATTGTGAATGTAACACGGAAATAGAGCAAAGCCAATCAAAAGTTCAAGACCTATTAAAATGATAATAAAGTTTGAGCTTAAGTTCTTTTAATATTATCCTGTTTTTCATTTGATTTGCCTATAGGCATTGTGCTCTTGCAACTTTAGGGAGATATTGTATGGATAGGTGAGTAGAAGAAGCATAAGACAACTATGCCTCACAGATGTTTATTAGAATGATTGTAATTATTAGAACTGTTCGTGTGTGGTAGCCGTTTTCTTTTCTTAGACCTTATGGACTTCTTCTTTTTTTGCCAGTAAAATACCTTTCTTGGTCTTGTGAAATGTGAGTTCTCTGAATTTGACTTTTGATAGCAAATGTCTTTTGTGACATGAGAAGGGACTGTGTGAATTGTTAACAATATTCTAAGTACTTTGTATGTGTTTATAATGTCAAGTGTGATGTTTTCCGTATTATAAAATTTGCATAACATGAGATGTTTGAGAGATACCATAAATTATGGTATTAAACATGGCAAATTTTCCACTGTATTAGAAAATATAGTGACGTTAATTGGATTTTTGATCCAAACAAGAAAAATCCACTAATGACTGTGTCACTGCACTTAATTGTGGTGTGATTACTTGGAGATAAGTCAAACAAAATATTATTGAGTCAGAGTTTATTACTTTAGAGATGACTGATTATGAGGCTTAGTAGTAGAAAAACATTTTAGCAAATACTCCTTTGGAATATAAATTGAGAAATAATGTGGTGAATTAAAAGATAAAAATCTATTGATAACATGAAGTTAATAATGGATTTGGCCGATCTTCTGACTTAAACCCCTAGGAAAGATATTATGATATGAAAGATCGAGAGAAATGAGACTTAAGCCACTTGAAAACAAACAAGTAATGGTAACCCAACCTTTGAGATTGGAGATCCCATGAAGAAGATTCAATGAGAAGAACAAGTCACTTGTTTGTTCTGCTAGCACTAAAATCAATTTATTCAATTTTAGTCCCCTCCTATGGTGTGAGAAAGTGCTAGACACTGCATTAATGAAAGGTTAAGCTTTAAAGTAAAGCTTTATGCGGTTGAGAAAGCTTTACAGCTTATAAAGCTTTTAAATGATTTTCATATCCTTTATGGCCTGTGTATGATTTGCAGCATACACTTGATAAAATCACCTATATGAGTGTCAAGTGGGGCCGTTTGTATGGGATCTTGGTGAGATCTCTAGAGCACTCATGAATACCGAGCACGTGCATGACCTAGTAGCGTAAAACAACGATAACAGCGAGAATTGTGGGATTGTAATGTGATTGATAGACCACTAACACACGTCAAGTGTTTTAGGTTCAATAGCTTGCTACACCAACTATGTTGTGTGTTAAGTCTTATCAGTCTAGGTCTGGTTCAATAGCTTGCCATACCAAGTCCGATGTGTTACATCCTATATGAAAACCCAATAATTTCTTATATTTTCTTAAAACAATTTCTTTAACCTTTTGAAATATGTGGGGATTGTTATATATTTTGAGTGAGTATTTCAAAAGGTTAAAATTGATATTTAATTAAATTTAGAAAATTATTTTAGATTAATTTCGTGACTTATCAAAATAGATATTTTACTCTAAATTGGTCTTATTGACTTAATCTTTTAGATTAAGTCTAATCTTATCTTTTGACTTAGACTTAGATAGTTTTAGAAACTTTATCTTTTCTTTACAAATATCTATATTTTCAGAAGGTTTTTATATAGAGTTTTCTCTTCCACATCTTTACTTTCTTCTCTCTTTTGTAACTATCTAGGTTATTCTAAGAAGACTTGCTAGTTCTGTTGCTTTAACCATTTTTTGGGAATAGTTGGGATGAGCTTGTTATATCCTGGGGGACTTGCTTATCATGCGAATAAGTCCTTGAGGACAGTGTAAGATCACACATCTCAAGCTTAATTTGTTCATGACCATTCATGTTCAGAGGTTCATAGTTGATCGTAGTTTGTGATCATTTAAATTTAGGAATTTAATTTGATAGAGAGATCGTGATTATAAACAACGAAGACAGCAGATTATGCCTTTAACAACTAAGTAAATTTTGTATATATAATTCAGTGTTTTAAATTCATATAAAATATATGACATTTTTGTTGCGTTATTTCTTACAGGAACACGCCACCACCTTAAAATTAACTCAACCCTTCTTTACGAGGAACACTGCTGCTCCACTCCACTGTCACACACGCACGCACGCAACAAAATTCAGACACTCACTGAGATTTCATCTCCCTCTTTCTTCTTATTCATTTCTATAGATCTTCATATAGCTTTTTTTTTTTTTTGGAGACAGTACGGATTTTGATTTTGTTTTCTTGCAGCCAATTGGATTTTGATCTGAACCCATTAAGCTTTTTTTCCGTCATTCTACTTTATTATGTTCGTTTTGCTTGTGTGTGGTGTGGGGGTTGTGATGGATCTGGGACGTTTTGCAATATGGGTATGTTTGATTTGGTTTGTGATAGTGCCCGTGGTGATGGTTACTGCCTGTTGAATGCACCTTGGTCCATATTTTTTGATTCGTTGTTATTAATGAGTGTTACGCATTTTAATGCTAATGATGTTTATTTTGCATTGGGCCAGATCGAAAAGCAGTACCGGAGATTCTGAAACGACAAACACTTTCATCCGCTGCCTCCCCTTCCGGTCAAACGCAATTGATTGAAGGGAGAAAGGTGGTTCTTATGTCCCTGTGTTAAAACAGGACATAAAACCAGGGTGGTAATGGGCAACGTCCCCAGCTGAAAAATATTCCAGCAATCCACGTGGCTTTTTTTATTTTTAAAAAAGTTTAATTGTCTTTTTAGTTTTTGTAATTGTGCAAACTTTGCTTTTTAGTTTTTATAGTTAAAAATAATCTGTTTTAATTCCTATACATACACTTTTGATATCACTTTGATTCCTGCCGTTAAGTGTGTGTTTACTTCATGAAATAAAACTATCCTAAAATAAAAATTGACAGTGGTAAATTGTCACAAATTAACATTTTTTGAGGTTTTTTATTCACTTTGTGACAACTTAAAACATTATGAATCAAACCGATATTTAAAGTGTATGTATGGAAACTAAAACAGATTATTTTTAACTATAAAGATGAAAAGGTAAAGTTTGCATAACTATAGAGATTAAAATGATAATTAACTCTTTTAAAAAAACACTGACTAATAACTTTAACAACATGTTAATTACTTACCATCTCACCCGTTGAATTTTATAATACTTTATCTGACGGTCCACATATGTCTTGCACGGTGCAAGACTTCAGCAGGTCACGCATCGACGCACGGTAGACTCTGTCGGACTTAAAATATTTTAAGTCCATAGAATACTTTTTTCTTTATTTTTTATTTTTTGTATTCAAAGTTATACTATTTATTTATAGCATTATTGAAATTTTAGTCTTTATCTAGCCATGACATCGTATGATCATGCAACCAATTTCATGGAATAAGATAAGACTTTGTTATTATTATTGTACACAGTGGCAGATCCAGGACCCTAGGTTAGTGGGGGCAATCTATTTTTAAAAATAAAATTTAATTATAATTATTATTATACATAGGAAGATAAAAACATTAATGTTGAAATCATAAAATTTTAATATATCTAATCAAATAAATTACATACCTTAAAATTATCTTTTACGTGATTTCATATTTTAAAATCGTTGAATGATCAGCTCATTATCAATGTTATTGAACACATCTCTGAATATAAGTCATTAAACAATCATTCATTCATGCATCTCTCATTCGATTGTACAACCTATTTTTCACAATTTTTTTAGCCAAAAAAAAATCTTTTTATTGTTGTTGTGGCAACGGACAAAATCATTGGTAAGTATATTATTAATTAAAAATTAAATTTAAATAATTATTATTCAAATATTTTCTTATAATTTTAAAAATCTTATATATATATATATATATATATATATATATTATAATTTTAATAAAATTAACTACATAAATAAAAAATAATTTTATACAACACAATAATATTATCTGGTGACTAGTATGCTCTCATATTTTATATCTTATCTTATCCTATTTTATTCTTATTCTGCTCTCATATTTTATATCCTATTTTATCCAATCTTGACCATCAAATGGGCTATTAAATTAGATACTTAAATAAAAAATAATAAACACATTAGATGAATGAAAATTTTGGAAGATTTGGGTAGTATATATTAGGTCATAGGTTTTAACCTTAGTAACATCATTGTACACAAAAAAAAAAAAGGGAACTGTGGGTTCAAATAGATAAAATTAGAGGGAGCAAAATATAAATATTTAAGATATTTACTTGTAATTTTTTCAAAGTGGGTGAGTGCATTTGCACACCCTCATTACTATATAGGTTCGCTCATGATTGTAAAGTTATACAAGATAAAGATAAAATTTAATTTATGAATGCAAAATAATTAATGTCATCAGTTAGTTTAAATATAAAAAATTAATAGAATTATTTTGATTATGAAAATATGTTACTTTGACCATCAATAAATAATTTGATTAGGTTCCAATGTTGTTGTCACCTTTGTAAAAAAATAAATAAATTTTCACCCAATGTTTCTGTGCAGGATGTATGGATGATCAGTTTGAGTGGAAAATCAGTATTTGTACAAAGCAACGGTGCCAAAAGTTAATAGTGTGTTTGGATGACAAGAAAAAGATTAGGAAAATAATTATAGATAATGATTAAATTTCATTTTTTAAATTGTTATTTAATTTAAATTTCAACTTTTTTTCTCTTTTCTCACTTTTTTTCATCGTACTAAACATTTCGTAAAGGTGTTGCGACACCTAATAAAAATAAAAAAAATATTAAATCAATAAATGATTTTGTTTTTCAGCTTGATAATTTATACATTAAACAACACTCATTATCTAGTTCAAATTCTAATTTTTAAACTATGGCCTCCATTTTTGACAATGAGAGGACTGCGTACGGAGTGAGTAGCGTCGTGCTTACACAAAACAATAATAAATTAATTAAATAAAAACTATGTTCACATGCTGGCTGTGTGTGGAAAATTGCGGTCACTTTAACAAAGTTTTCCATTATATTCGCAGACTTTTTGGACTATATGCAGGGAGCAATAAGTTCGAAGAAGTGGTAGTAGACTGTAGGGGTGAGTAACAGGTTTATCTTTGTCTTTAAGTAACCCAAAAATTGGACCGGTCATTTATGTAAACCTGATCCCAATCCGATTAAAACCTGAAATATATGGGATAAAACTGGATCAACCTAACTTTTTAACATAATACATCAATCTTATTATCATGTATATTTAAATCGTAAAATAAAAAAGTATAAAACATAAATTAGGATATTTTTTACAATATATATTTTAAAAAAATAATATCATTATAAATATAATATCATGTTATATACAATATGTATCCTATATATTAAATAAGAACATCTATCTATCACTAGAAGAACTCACTCTTCCTACTCTCCCTAACATTTATTTTCGTTTGAATATTGTTATGTGGTGAAGTGGTGTAATTCACTATCTCACAGTGCAATGCTTCTATTTTTATTTTTTCTTTCTCCTCCTTACCACTTCTTCTCCCTCTCTCAACAAAATCAGCAACAGAAAATCTCATATCATATTTTCTAATTTTTTTTATAATCATTGTCTATAAAATCATCTTTGTAATTCGCCATTTATTCTTGTTCATCTATTCTTATTCTTATTTATCAACACCCCTAAGATCAAAACAAATCCTCAATTTTTATCTTCATCAATCTTCATCTCTTAAACTTTTCAAATTTTAAATGGTAGATAGTAATTTTAGGAACATGATTGACTATAAAAATAGGGTGCTGAAAGACTTTCTTTACATTTTCCACTTGCTAGAATTGTTCTTCTTGTTTCATTTGTCAATTTGGTATGAGTTTTGATTTTCTTTATTTCTTTATATTTTTTATTATCTTCAACTGTTGCTTATAAAATTAAAGTATCATTAAACCCTAATTTGATTTTTGAAAAGCCATGAGTGACCAATACAGTACTATGTTCTCTATCTATTTTTGGTTTTCTTTAAAATTTTATGATCATGAAATGTTGATATTTTATGAATTTGGATGTTGTGCTACATGAGTTGTTATTTTTTATTCTTTTACAATGGTTGATGTGAACACTTAATTTTATCTGGTTTTAATTAAAAAAGAAAAAAGAAAGAAAAAAAAATTTTAAGAGATAAAAATGAAAATAATAAAAAAAAGAAGAAACGGAAACAAATAAAAACTAAATAACAATAATAATAATCATAAGTAGTCATAAAATGATTAAAAGAAAAAGAAAGAAAAAGGGTTGGGTTTAGGCCCAAAATATTTGTTGTTGGGCTACACACAAAAAATGTGTGACAAAAAATGAAAATAGAAAAAAAATGTCTTGGGCTTGCATGTGTAGCCCATTCATAAAGAGAAAAGAAGAAGTAAAAAGGAAACATTGGGCTAGGCTAGGCCCACTTTAAGTAAAAACAAAACATAAATTAAAAAATAAAAATAATAAACGTCGTGGTATTTATAAGAGTTCTGCCTCTTGGCCCATTGAGTTAAATGTGCTTCAAGCCCCCAAAAGAAGAGGCCTAAATCTGAGCTAAAAATAATGATAATTGAAAATGTGTATTTTGAATTTTAATTTGAAAATAAAAGAAAAATAAGTCACGTTTTGCTTTCTCTCACACATGTTTCTTGCTACTCCTTCACGTTTTAACCACATCATCCACAGCATCATACATACATTGCAGACGATACACAAAAATAGTCAGCTTCTTATTCATTTCACTTGATCCATGGTCATACATCATTATTAGATGTTCATAACAAAAAATAATAAATGAAAAGGGAAGGATCAAGAATTAGGGGAGGTAACAGATTTGCGTTGCCCATAAATAAAAGGGGGGATTCACACGGAAGGGGGATTCACTCACATCCTTGTATGCTAGCTTGGGGCTCACGTTTTGGATTAAGAATTAGAGGAGAGTGGAGAAGCAGGGGGCTGTTGGATTAAGACTTAAGAGGGAAGCGAAGAAGAAGAAGAGGAGCATATTCCTACTCCATTGGAGAAGCTACAGAGGTATTCTTCCTGTTCATTGTGTTAATACAGTAGCTTGGCACTTCATTGCTTACTCTGCTTTGGCTGTATTTGAATTGATCTTGAATTTTCATCCTAATTTCTCTGTCACTTGAGTTCTTGCTTATGATCCATTGTTGAGTTTGGGGAGGCAGGGTCGGGTTTGCTATTGTTCACTAAGAGTGCATATACATAATTAGATTGGTGATATCCACCTTCAATTCAAATATAACCAATACCTGCGAATCATCACGAGTATCATATAGGTCATATAAACAGTACCATATACAACCATCATTTTAATAATATAGAACCAAATCGTGTTCTGATGCACATTCAAGTCACGGATCTTACTAATGTAATGATATTCGCTTGACTCATTGAACACATAGGGGTCCACGAAATTTCAGAAATATGCCTGCAAATATTCAAAGAAAGGAGGATTAATTCTCAGGCAGAGATTGGCTCCCAAAGTTAATCAAATAAAAGTTGTAAATAGAAGCTGGTTCCAATCACGATTATGTGTTCATGCTAAACAAAAAATAAATCGTTCACTCCCTTTGTTGACAACAAATTCGTATCCTCAAGAGCCAATATCACCATTGACCCGCAAACCGTCGAGCCAGCAACACACTTCATTGCTGCCACGCGCCACCGCGCCACGAATCACCGCGCCACCCCTGTGCAAAACCCTCACTAAACGCGAGCCTCCTCTATCCTCTCCGCCCAAATCCGCAAAACCAGAGCACCACCGCGATGCCGGTCTCAATCGAGCCAGGCTCCGCTTCCCCCCGCGTGTGTCCTTATGTGCCTCCCTCGTGCCACCGCCGCCTTGTCACCGTCCCTGCGCGAGGCATCTTCGATCCGCACCGCTGTCGGAGCAGCATCGCCGTCGCGCCGCTGGGGTTCTCCTGTGGGCCTCGCAGGAATTTTTCTTAGATCTGAAATGAGAAGTTTCTGAGGGGTTTACCCCTTTCCTGTGTTCTGAAGTTGGGTTATGGGCCTGGCCCAGTCCCAATTCGTTTATCACCAAAAATGGAGACAGCTTCCTTTGTTCATTGGCTGTGTCTATACAAGTTTGGGCCTAGCCCAGTATTCATTTATTTTGTTTTTTTAAATCTAATTTTAGTAGCACGTATTGTTGTTTCAAATTTTATGTAAATAAAACCAATATTTTAGTCAAAAAATTTTGAAGGTTTAATTTCTAAAATATCTTAAAAAATATAAAATAAATAATAACATATAATACTAAACAATAAAATAATATGTAAGTATATAATTCTTTTCCCTTATTTAAAAATAAACATAATCTAAACTTAATAATTTGGTTATCTTTTTTTAATAATAATAATAAAATAATAAAGGTTTTAATGATAGTCATCTTAGATGCACTTCCTATTTGACTATTATGAAAATCTTAAAAGGTAAAACGATAACCATTTTAGATGCACTTTCTAGTTGGTTATTGTAAAAATTTTAAAAAATTAAAACAAACTTTTTCTTTAATAAGGGTTTTAGTAATATCCATTTTGGATGCACTTTCTAGAGTATTATAAGAACCTTAAAAGGTGTATTGATAATCATTTTGGATACACTTCCTGTTTAGTTATCAAGAAAGCCTTTTAAATATTAAAAACTAAAATCTACCAACAAAACCATTTTCTACTCAAAGAACTACGTGAGTCTGATTTTTCATTGCACCAAAGGATATGTAGGAGCAGGGGCCCACCTCTGCCGATCTCAAAAATAATAAAATTAATTTCTTTTCAAAAATAAAATATTCTTTTTAATTAAAATTATTTTTATAAACAAAAATAATAAAATTTGTAAATAAATAAATCTTCTTTAGGGTTTTGAAGCTATCTTAATTTTGCACATTTAATTAAGGGTAACCATCGTTATGACGGACGTCGTAAGATGCTAACATTTTCCCTACATGTAAATGACTCCCGAACCTATATTTAGTTTCAAAGACCACATTTTTAAAAAGGTTTTTCCATATGTTTTTTCTTAATAAACTATGGTGGCGACTCTTTTGATTTTATTTCTTTTTTCACTATCCTGTCGTGACCCCTATTGCGGCAGTTGACTAGCTACACTTTTCTCAAAATTCAAGTAAATCAAATACCAAAAAAGAAATTAAACTATTTGCTGCAAAATCTTCTTCTCAATCTTCTTCATATTTATTAATCTTGTGAAATAAATCATCTTTATTCTTAGTAGTCTTAGCTATTATGTCATAACACTCTAGGAGATATTAACATACATAATAATTTAATATATATATATATATATATATATATATATATATATATAATATAAATATTAATAAGTGTTATTTTAATTGTTATGTTAAGAAACCATTTGTTTAAATTTATACTTCAATTTGATTCCTTTTTAGATTAGTTGGACACATAAGTCATGGATGAATACAGTTTGTATTACTTCACCGTTGCTTTTTAAGTAAAGGTGGCACATGAGCTTCTATCTTTTTTGTTTTTTCTATCTGCTTACCTCTCTTTAATTTAATTAATATAGCATAACAAGAATGTTTTGGTGAATTATAGAATAATTAAAAAAAATCAAATGTGCACACATGTGACCATTTATTTATTTACAAGTTTAATTCATATATTGTTAACAAAAAGTTTTTTTAAGTATTAGTAAATTAAAAATTATTTTAAGAATAATTATTTGAATAATTATTATAAAAATAACAGCTATAAATACAGGACAGTGAAAGTTTTCTCACTTTCTGAAATCGTTCTTGCATTCATCGTCACTTTGGTATGGGTTATTTTTTTTTAATGATTCTGTTTGTTTTTCAAATAATGAGATTATAATTTGAATGCTGAAGTAGTGTTCCTTTTTAAAGTGAAAATTATTGAAATATTTATTACTTTATCCTTTTCTATTACTATATAAGAACTAGAGCCTAAACCCCGTACGATGTATATTGTCAATTTTTGTTAATTTCTTATTTTGATGAAGAAATATCTTAAATAAATTAAAATTTTCGTAATAAAGAAATTAATTTACTATATTACGATAGAAGAATAACATATCAATTAGATATGAACTTATTTATTAATTAATAAGAAAAAATAGAAGATAACTTAATGTGTTTATTTTTCATTACAACTATAAATTTGAATTTAAAGTTTTATGATGCCAAAAATATTTTCCCATGTAAAAAATCTTATACTATAATAATTTTTAAACAATTAAAATTAGTAAAATTGACATTCTTAATTAGGGGAGGGTGGGGCAAAAAGTACATCAAGCTATATAATGTAACATTTACTTTATTAGATATGCCTTTCCAAGTTAGATGTTTAATTATTTAACATCAAAATCAGAAAATTTCATTGTTTCAAGTTAAATCATTAATCTAGCTATTAGAACATAATAAACATTTTTAATATGACAAAAATGGGCATGAAATTTGAAAGCTAAAATATTGAAGATAAGCCTTTAAAGATTATGAATATGCAATAAGAACTCTTAGTTGCCAAGAAATATACTGATCTTAGCTTACAAATGGCTCAAATATACTATGATGAATAACTACATATTTTTTGTTTAAAATATACATGAAGCAAAATTATGGTTGCAAAAAGAAAGTAAGAAAGAAAAAAATTCATTTTTCTGTAATAATCAATCCTACATAATTTATACTTTTATTCTTGATTGTTTCAAATGTTTATGTGCATGAAATACTTTTTTAACAAATTGACTACATTATTCTTAGCACTAATACTTTTGCAAACCTCCCTGTAAAGTTTATTAATTAGCACTTGAAACTTGCATGCATACTAAAAAAAGTTTATTGCTCATGTATGTTATAGTGAACTGACATATATATTTGAAATTTTTACTTTCTCAGTTTAATCCTCAAAACTTACTGTAAATAATTTTTAAATTTTTTTTTATTAAAATATAAAATTGCAAATATAACCCTATGTAATGCAAGAGTTGAAATGACTTGTATAGCATTATTTTGAGCGAGAAAGTTAAAATTATCAACTTACCCCCAACAACTTTCCTTTTAATATAGATATAGAATAGAAATGTTAAATCAATTAAATATGAAAATAGTACTAATTAAATCAAGTATTCACTGATTTCAATCATATATTAGTCACTAATTAATAAATCTCACTATTTCTCACTCAGATAAAGATAAATTATATTAATATAGAATTTAATTAACAAATTGATATAACACATTGATTAAGCCAAAAATGTCAATGAATATAATAATAATAATAATAATAATAATAATAATAATAATAATAATAAGTAGTAGTAGTAGTAGTACTAGTGTTTTAATCTTTTAATATTTTAATCTATTATGTAAATATAATTAATTATAATTATTTACAAGGCAAGAAAGAGACGTTTTAGCTATCATAATGTAAAAAGGAATCATTAGTCTATTATATAAATAATTATAATTATATTTATAATTATTTTCTTTAGTAAAAGAAATAATTATAATTATTTGAATCTATTATATAAATAATTATGATTATTTTAATTTATTATATAATCTATCATAAAATAATATTTTCATGTTCTTAGAGCAATATTATTATTATTATTATTAAATAATAATAATTTTAAATTCTTAATTAATTAATTAATTAATATTAATAATAACAATAAATTAATGTAGAATTTATGTTTATAAATCATTCAACTTAAAATGGACATAATCATAATGAAAATAAATATATTAATGAGTAGTATTTTCATATTTAATTGATTTAATATTTTAAGATGGAATTTATTGCAAAAAAAAATTAATATGAAATTTGTACTGAAAATTATTTATGAAAATAATTTAATAGAATTTATTAATTGATTGAACTAAACTAAAGATAATTTTCTATTTAAAACTACTAAAACTCTAAGAAATCTTATTTAAAGTTGTGGAAACTTGAATATCGCCAATTAATGTCTCAGATATCCTACAAGTATATATATATATATATAGATTTTCTTAAGGAAATAATTTAGTATAAAATTAATATGACATCACTGATTGATTGAAATTGGTCAATAATTGATCTAATGAGAAGTATTTTCATATTTAATTTAATTGATATAATATATTAATGTGTATTTTATTACAAAAATAAATAATATTGATGAATAGTATTTTCATATTTATTTGATTTATTGATTTATTGAAATCAGTCAATATTTGATTTGATAAGTACTATTTCCATAATTAATTGGTTTAATATATAAATATGAAACTTATTATGTAAATAAATTATATTAATGATTACTACTAATGATTACTCTTTTAGAATTTAATGATTTAATATATTAATTCAAAATTTATTATGTAAATAAATTAATGTGAAATTTATACTAAAATTTTTATTTAAGAAAATAATTTAATATGAAATTAATATGACATCATTTGCTGATTGAAATCACTCAATAATTGTTCTAATGAGTAATATTTCCGTATTTAATTTAATTGATAGAATATATTGATGTGGATTTCGTCACAGAAATAAATTATATTGGTGAATGGTGGTTTCATATTTAATTGATTGAATTCAGGCAATATTTGATTGGATGAGTACTATTTTCATAATTAATTGATTTAATTTATTAATATATAATTTATTACAAAAATAAATTATATTAATGAGTACTACTAAGATTACTCTTTCTGAATTTTGTTGATTTAATATATTAATTCAAAATTTATTACGTGAATAAATTAATATGGAATTTATATATAATTTTTAAGAAAATAATTTAATATCATATTAATATGACATTGATTGATTGAAAGATATCAATCAATAATTGATCTAATGAGTATTTCATATTTAATTTAATTGATACTAGCGAAAACACAGGTGCAGCAACGCCTGTGTGTCCACATTTTTATTGTATTAAATTTGATACACAACTGCATTGTATTAGGAATAAATTAAATGAAATTAATTTATTACATCTTGAAAGAAGTTCTTCTAATTGTATGGTTACACCATGTTGAGCTTTAGCAAAGTCTCTTCTAAAAAGTTATCATCTCTCTCTCTCGCTCTTTTATGTGAGACTGTAACATAAATAAATATATGTTTTAAGCAAAGAACTTCAGTATTTATATATTTAAGAAACACTTTTATAATAATTAAATTAACTATGGAGCAATTAATTTATTATTAAAATTAAAATTAAATAAAACAAAATGACATTTTAGCAATTGAAAAAAGTTTTTTTCTCAAATTAACGTAGCCTAATATTTTTACGAATAAATTGCATAGACAATTAGACATACTCTCTTTTTAAAGAGTATATTGTTTAAATAAAAAATAATATTTTGTATTAAATTTAATTAAAAATTTAATAGAAAATAATACTATCATTTTAAATTTTAAAATAAAGTGAAAAACTTTCAAATGTATTAAAAAACCACTGTCATTTGAAATTTATTTAAAACATACCGAAAAAAAATATAGCAGTGTACGGTGTGAAGGATTTGTTTGTAGATATTAAGTAAAAAAGTTGATTTCATATTAATGTGTTGATTGGAGAAGATATGAAAGATTAATAAAAAAAATAATCATATGTCATGTTGTTAATGAGAGTAAATTAAGGGGTAAAATTGTTCAAATATGCTGATTGGCAATTTAATTCTATAATTTTTTTTAAATAACTTTAAAATTTATTTTGCACTGCTTTCTTTATAGAATGTCCATTATGAAGAAGGCGAGCCTCGAAGTAATTTATATACAACCAATTTTCAACTTTTTTTATCTCAATTAAAAATCCCACTTGTTTATTTACTCCGCTTTCTATTGTCCTTTTTCTACCACTCACTCACTCACAACATATTAATAAATTGCAGATGTCTATTAAATATGTAAATAAGTAAATCCAAGATGAGTTATTATTTATCTATAACATATAGTTAAGACAAAATTTCAAATTTAACATGGAACCAACAACTAAAAGACAAACTTAGTACACACAATCATAAGCGACAAATAACAATTTACAAAATTAACAAAAAGTCAAGTATTGCAATGATCACAATAAAGACCACTTTAGGTGTTCTTGGTAACCTCTGACTTGGAACCTACACCCATTAACTAAAATAACCATAAGAATAAGCAAAACATGTTTTCAAACATTTTAAAATACTCGATCACAATTCAAAACACAATCATTAGTTAATTCTTAAAAGGAAAGATAATAAATATATGGTTCTAATCAACATGAGCATCCACTATATATTAAAGTAAAATGAAAATTATTGGCTTCCTTGCTAGAGAAGCGATTTGGATGAATTTGCGATGCAAGGATATATACATGCCAATACATTTTAGTGTAGAGAATTACTCTGATCATGGTAAATATCCTTGCTGTGGTGATTATGTGTAATAGAAAAAGGTATATTATTCACACAAAAGTCAATAAAATCATGATAAATAATATCATGTGCCCTTGGAATTAATAGGTCTCACATTCATGATTCGCAAACTGTTATTAGTCTAAATGATTAATAATTTATTTTTCTTTTGCATTATTGACTTAGTTTAATTAGCTACAATTTTAAGTTTATTTATTACTCATACTTAAAACTCTAACTATAACAATTTTTTACTTTAACTAAAACTCCAAGAGAGTTTAATTACATTAAAAAATAGATAATTAGAAAAATAATAAAATTGTTTGATCTAAAGGCATATTGTTTAAATATTTTTGTATATACATTTAAATATTTCCTAAACTTAAAATATTTTTTTAATAGACAATTGTAGTCAATTATTTATCATGTATTATTAATTTGAATATGCATATTTAATCTCATACTTAACTATTTGATTGGAATATTTTCAATTTACTAATCGTGATGGGAATATTTTCAAATTGAGAAGGGAAAAAAAAGTGAATGTGAACTTAATCAGTGTGCAAATTGCATACATATTTATTCATCTAACAGTTCGGGGAAACTACATCCAATGAACAATCTATTAGGTGGATCCCTAGGTTAGTTTTACACCTTTGCAGGTTCATCCTAGTTTTAAAGAATGATAACATGCCATTATCTTATTAGAGTAGTGGGGTAGTTTGTTAAAAAAACTGAGCAATTTTATAAAAAAAAATCAAGGAAAAAGTAGTGGGGTAGTTTTGAATTTTTAAATTCAAAAAAATTGACAGTTTTTAAATATTAGTGGTTTAAATTATAGTGTTAGTGTGGTAGTTTGTTAATTGTTAGGTTTTTAAAACAACCGGGCAATTTCAAAAAATCAAAAGACAAAGTAGTGGGGTAGTTTAGAATTTTTAAATTCAAAAAAATTGACAGTTTTTAAACATCAATGGTTTAAATTATAGTGGTAGTGTGGTAGTTTGTTAATTGTTAAGTTTTTAAAACAACCGGGCAATTTAAAAAAAATCAAAGACAAAGTAGTGGGGTAGTTTAGAATTTTTAAATTCAAAAAAATTGACAGTTTTTAAGCATTAGTGATTTAAATTATAGTGGCAGTGGAGTAATTTGAAATTTAAATTTTTTAAAAATTATTGGCAGTTTTTAAATTATAGTGCTTCTTTATCCAATGAACCAACAAACAAATATAAAGTAATTTAACATGAACTAGATATTAAAATTTATAAAAAAAATAATAGACTACCTGCATGAAGCGAAAGCTAAGCCAATTTCCCTTAATAATCTTAATCTTCCCTTGAATCAATTTTTTATCTGTGTCCAACCTTTCAAAGATGTGATTATTGACTCAACTGAGTTATTTTGTTGAAATAACAGAGAAAAGGATGAGAAAGGAACAGGTGAATGAGAGGGTGAGGAGGAGAAAGGAAAAGGTGAATGAAGTATCATATCAATGAATTCAAAATAGAATCATACAAAGAGATAGCAGATAATAACTAAACCAAAACTGGTGTGCTAAAAGAACCACAGGATGAGGGGGTAAATATACGCATGATTTCATATTATATCTCTAATAGGACCTTTTAACTGTAACATGCTTGACGGTTTTACTTTTCTCATATTCTTTTGTTTTTGTTTTCTTGCAAAGAAGAGACGCAGAGAAGATAAAAATGTGTGGGATATTTGTGTATCTGAATTACAACGTGAACAGAGAGAAGATACATCTTGCAAGTGCTCTTCAATGGCCTGAGAAGATTGGAATACTGTGGATTTGATTCCACTGGCATTGCCATCAACGATTCCTCTTGTAAATGCAAGTCCAATTCCAATTTCACATTGTATCTGTGTAGCATGTGTTACATTGAACTGATTGTGCAAAATGGTTAACCTTCAAATATCGACCGTAATATCTTGAATGTTCATGCTTAATTGTGGCATTCCTCACACTTGGAGATAGGAAGTAAGTGGTGGTTCTCAGAGTACGATGATGAATGTAAAAGAAGAGGAAAAGAGAGAATAGAATGTAAACAGATATTGGGATAGTAGGATAAGATAACTTGAATGTTCACACTTAATTGTACCATTCCTCACACTTGGAGATAGGAAGCAAGTGGTGGTTTTCAGAGTACGATGATGAATGTAAAAGAAGAGAAAAAGAGAGAATAGAGTGTAAATAGATATCGAGATAGTGGGATAAGATAATGAGTGAGAAATACTTGTTGGTGAAGGAGTTAAAGAATGAATAAGGGTTAAGGGAGGCAGTTAAAGAGGTAAATTTGAAAAAAAAAAATGTGGACACCAAAACCTACTGATAAAGATTGTAAGTGTCTATTTCATTTGGGCTATTCTTTTCCCGCTCAACACGATGATCTCTTCTTTTTTACTTCTTTTTTTCATTTTTCCTTTTTTGTCTTTTTCTCAAAATTAAACCCGTTCGTAAATCTTCAATCTTCATAAGGTTTTTTTTTTTTTTTTTCCATCCCTGATCCCCTTCCACTCTTTTCTTCCTACTTTTTTCATTAAGCACCGACGCCATTTCCACTCTCTGATCCCCCATCTCATCTTCTTTTCTACATTTCTCATAAAAAATTTTCAAGAAAACCCCACATTGACCGAACCCTGGCTTGTGCGTTCACGCCATTTCCGACCATTGAAGTTATTATCTTTGAAACCTACTTTGATTATTGATTTCGACTTCTCTTGTGCGTCAAAACCTGCTGTTTGGGGCGTTTCCGCTGCTGACAACGGCACCAATTTGATTGTGCATGGAAAAGGGAACTTGGGGGCTCATGTTTGTTCTCTTTCATTTTTTTTAATTTTTTTTTACTTATTATTTTCCTTATCAAAACACTGAACTGGGTTCCTATATGCGTGTACAGGGGGGGCATACATATGCCCATGCAATGCTCGGTGGGTGTTGAGGGAGGAGATAACTCAATTGGCCAACCAAATGAACTGAATTTGCAGTAATCTAATTAATTTATGATTTTGATTTATTTCTTAATTTCTTTTCAGGAATATACTACATAAAGTTTTCATACAATAAACTTTTTATTTTTTGCTCTGACATAAAGGATTTTGGCTAATGGAAGTTTCTAATATATTTGAAGATCGTTTCAGATTTACTGGCTTATTACATCAAGTTCTTGCTTCATTAAAAAAGGGATCCAAAAAGGCATATGCGATGGCCATAACTTTGGCTTCTCATGCCATTGGTAAGATTTTAAATAAATTAAACGTCTCATATTGGCTTTCTATAATTGAATATTTAATTCTATTTCTTTGTAGGTTGACAGGTTTGTTCGCCTTCACTGAGACAATAGCAAATTCTTAAGAATTTGATGATATGATGAACAAAGTTTTGTAAATTTCTTCAACTAACTGTGAAGTATATAATTATGTTAAGGCAAGTTTGGGCTTTTTAGAATATATATTAAGGCATATAAATTTGCATTGCTTTACAGATTTTAATGTGGAGAAGATTCAATATAAGAATGTTATTTTCACAGTTTGGGATGTCAGAGGGCAAGACAAATTAAGGGCACTTTGGAGGCACTAATTTAAAACATTGGTGATTTGGTAAGAATTAATTTCCATGATTGTGTTATCTTATTGAAAACACAATTTGTGCGAGTCAACATAATTAGTTTCCATGATGAGCTTGGTCACTCCGACGACCTTAAATCTGTGTTGTGTGAATTGAAATCTGCAATGAGCCAGCAACTAGACAGTTGCTCTGAACTCCTGATATGTGTTGAGTAAGTGCATCCTTCAACCTCATGATTTTTATATATTGATGAGTTTTTGCATTTTGATTTGAGTTTGAGTTTTAGCATTCTGATTTGACAACTTGAGTTTTATAAGTGTGTATGGGTTTTACAAGCAAATATTATGAATGCAGAATAATACTCATGTTCCTGCACAAGACCAATTGGGAATTGCAAAAAGAGGGTTAATTTGTTGGGGAAAAATGAACGTAACAATATATAAAAAGTTTGAATCATTATGATGGCTACTTGTGTACCTAATTCTTTGGAATAAAATTCTAATATGGTGGTTTTGATATTGCAGAACTTGGAGTCGAGGGCAATCAAAGTGGATGTTGCTGCAGAACTTGAACCATGGTCTTGCATTCTGCTTTGGACTTGAATGCCCTGTATACAGTTATGTTTTCGGGTCACGTATGGGCAATGATAATTTACTACGTGCACGTTAGGTAACTACAATATTATTGTTATTATGGCTACTTTATTTCAGATTAGTATACTTTTAAATCTACAAACACTTTCTCAAATTTCCCTGGTGCTTTGACTAGGAGAATACCATAAAATAATAAAAATAATTAATGGCTAAGGAAAGACAAATTGTCGGTGCACATGGAGGGAAAAACTATTGAAATTTGCCCTTTATTATACTTTCTGGGACCTGCAGAACATTGTATGAAAACTTAAAACTGGGAAATGTGATTATCATTTCCTGGAAATCCTGGGCATTTCCTTCAGGTACTGTGTTTTACCTTTATCAGAAAATTTATTTATTTGTTGGTTTTTGTTTGTTTTCAATTTTATTTTCATGAGGCCCATGAAATTAGTAGGTATGGATTGAAAAAGAATGCTCATTGATGCAGGTTGCTTAAATGGGGAAGGTCAAATTAAACCAAATCCAGGGCAATTTCCTTAAAAACTGAGTCAGTTGTTGGAATTAGTAGTTATTACTGATTACGCATTTTGCTCCATAATCCTAAAAAAGGACAAGTAGTGCACAGTACAGACAGTTTCAGACTTTCAGTGCTTTTGGCGGTAATGAAACTAAAAAAATTTCATTAGTTTAACTCTGGACACTGGTCTTTGGCTGCTGGAAGACAAAAGCAATAGGAACAAATTATAAATGTAATGTCTTTTAATATTTATCTGAAGATAGGAGAGGAAGGGAACTTGAACTCTTTTCACATGCATTTTATGATGATAAAGAGGCATTCCAACCATTTTATTTTTACTCTGACATTCCTTGCTTTATTTTCAATTACAGAGGAAGCACACTATCTTGATAGAATTGACTATAACGGGGAATTCAATCTCTTTTTAATAAATTAAAATTTAGTAAAGAATTAAGATCTTTTGAATGCATGTATTGTTAAATTTAACTTTGGCTGAATATGTCAGTTGTTTAGTTAAAGAACATATGTCAGATCTGCATTTAATGTTAGTTGTCCAATGTTGTGATATTATTTAATATAGAATTGTTTAGTTAAAGAAGCATATGCCTGAAGGGTAAATGTAATATCAGTTACTACTCTGCATGTTAAAGGGAAAATAATGAGTTGGATAATCATACTTTGTCCAACTTATATTGTATTACCATGAATCACACGCATTTCAAGATGAGCTCAGTATCCCTTTCCTGGAGACGAGTGCTAAAGTAGGTGTTTGGGTCCTTGTCCAACTCTCACATTTTTCTCTAAAACCATGTCAAAAAATAGCTAAATACACAGAAGTCTGTGTCACCTGTTTTGGACGTGAATCCAAACATACCAAAAGACTAATCAATGTGGAGTAGGCTTTCTTAATTATGGGTGTAGGGATTAAGAAAAAGTATCAAATATTTCTAGCTTCCTCTTCTCATTTGGAATTATTATTTAATCACAAACATTAATCAATGTCATTAGCTTTTTGTTTCCATATTGTGTTTTTCAGCATGTTTAAAATTGAATTACTAACATCAGGTCATGACCATTTTGTGCCGTATTCTTTTCTTTTTTATATGAAAGTGTTATTGCTAGGGGTGTTTGTAGATCAGTTTAGATCGGTTTTGAGTCAAAAAGTCATCCGATTCAAAAATTAAAATAACTGCTGGTTCGGTTCAGTTTGGACTACTTTTTTAAAAAAATTTGATCCAATTCAATCTGAAAAATGCGGTTTGGATTGGATGATTTAATTTTTTGGACACATACTTACCAACAATTTTATTTTTTATTACTCTCCAAATATTGAGTAGTATTTTTAAAATGAGCATAAAAAAGAAGTACATTAATCAATCGACTAATTATTTTATATCATGGTTTTTTTTTTCTAAGGAAACATGAACATATATATTCAAAATAAAGCGAGGAGAACAAAGTATATATGGTTTTACTATGTTGGTTGGATACAAAAAAAAATTGGAGAAATACTAAAAAACATAATAAAATATATAGAAGTTACATGTGAAACGTATAATAATGTACGTGTATTAAAAAATATCAGTTTAGCTCGGATCAGTTCGGTTTTGCAAACACTAATTGAAAATTGATTTGAACCAAACAGTTATGCAAAACATGATCCAAAAAAATTCAAAGAAATTTAGTTTTGATCGGTTTTTGGTTTTTTTGGATTGGTTTGCGATTTTTTTTTTGGATTGGATTGGATGTGAGCACCCTTGGTTATCGTATGCAATCCTTGATTGCAGCAAGCAAGTTATTAATAATAAAACACTATCTTGGAAATATTTTATGCCATGAGTTAGCTTACTTGGCTGTTTTCTTCCTATAGAATTATTTTTCAAAGGCATAACTCAAAATTTTACATATGGAGATAGAGAAGCAGAAGCAAGCTGAGGAATCCTTTAACAACATGAGAAGACAATGGGAAAATATTAGGCAAGGGTTATATCAACCGCGAGTTATTTTGCCTGCAGATCTTACAGTAGTTGGTGAGGATGAGCAGCTGATTTCTGATCCCATGGAAGATCTTTGTCAACAACTTTATATTGCTAGGTTCATATTATTATTATTATTACATTGATGTATATTATGATGTTAAATCATAGAATACAAAAAATCGATTTTGGTTTAATAAAATCTAATAAATATTTGTTTTAAGGAAATGAATGATTTACTTGCACCTTTTTTTTATTAAAATAATAAAATGTTTAAATTTAAATTGATATGTAAATTCATATAAAAACAATAACTTATAAAAAACAAAATATTTTTATAAATGACTTTACTGCAATTACCTACGCTTTTTTTGTGTGTTAAATAATAATATATTAAGATAAATATATCAAAATGCATTTTAGCTAATGGACACGAAAGTCAGCTGCATCCAACAAGGCAACACGAAATCGAGCAATAAGCCTACATAAATTCAATTAGTGGACATTGTAAAAGCTATTTATGGATAAAAATATTTTGCACACTAAATTAAATTTCCCGATGCTTTACATTCGTATGTAAAACATAAATAGTAATTAGTCTTCCTATATGTGTGCATAAGTATTGTTATGACTATTTAATAGTAGCTGTCTATATTTATTGTAAATTATGATTATTTATGTTTCGCCTTAATACTATTAAACCATTTGTAACCGTTTAGTTACAGTTTGTACCTATAAATAGGCTAGTCCATTATTGGAAATATTACAAGGAATTGCCTATTCTCTCCATTCTCTTGTTTTCTCTATTCTATGTCTTCTCTACTTCTAAAATTATTTTCATAACACGTTAATAACACAATCGTCTTTCCCTTATTGATCATATTCACTATTGGTATTGCAACTTGCAAGAAAAAGCCTTGTAAAGAATTTTATTGGAGAAAGTCATATTTAGAATTCATATTTGAAGGCCAATATTTTTATCTAATCATATTCACCATACTATGCATTTGCTATATTTCGTTATATTATTTATGTGCATGTGAAACTTATTTAGATGGAATGAGCTTTGAAGACTCTATCAAAAAAGGAATTTCTAAGAATAAATTTTTCACCAAAAGTGAAAATTAGTGCGAAGAGTGAAAATGAAAAAATAATTTTCTCACCAGAAGTGAAAAAATAGTGAAAAAGTAAAAAAGAAAAGAAATTTTTTTCCACTTGAAGTGGAAAAATAGTGTGAAAAGTTAAAAAAAAAAAGAGGAAGAACAAGAAGAATTTTTCTTGTGAAAAAATAATACTAAAAGTAAAAAGATGATATGATATATTATGTTTATCTTTTGATCCTATTTGGAGCATCAGATATTTGCTCAATTAATGTTCTTAGTACTTTTGCAAATTGTCACAAATGCGTTAACACTTTGATCACATTGTGTTCTTATTTTTATTCATCTTTACAAGGTTTATGAATTATATTTCTTAGCAAGAGTGGATAATGGACCTTATAGCCATAGATAAAATAAAATAGAAAATAGAATATAAGAAAAGAAATTGTTTTAGACATTATTCATAACCGTAAACCGTTTTAGACTTTTAGGCATTCATATTCATAGCCATTTACATTAAATAGATTAAATATATAAAGTATTAAAACTTTACAATGGTTACATTTATTAATGAATTTATATTATAATCAATTATAATATAACGTATTGTTATTCTAATTTATTGTTATGTTAATTCATTGATAGGCTCATTAAATTATGTATGTATTGTTATGTTATAATTTGTTATGATAATTAAATATTGTATAACATTAATTTGTTATTATAATTTATTAATTTGTTAATGCATGAAATGTATAATTCTAGTCTTATTTTGTTACATATAACTTATTGTATGGTTTGTCATATTTTTTGTCAAAATATATTAATTGATTATTATATCATTCACATTATAATATGCCACATTCTAATATTCACGTGAATATATAAATAAATATTATAATGTGTTATTTTGTCATATTTTAATTTTGGTTCCTCCACGTTCTATATTATAATATGATTTAATAATATATTATACAAATAATTATTATAAGAAAAATGTGTGGAGATATTATAATGTCCTCGACATATTGATAAAATTGGAGACACAATTATTATTATTATAATATATTTGATAACTGATGTGTTATTATATAACATTTTATTTAATGTTACAATGTATTATTTTCATTGAGAAGGTTTTACTTTATACTAATTATTATATAATTAAAAATGAGCTATAATATTTTTAATGTGATTATTATAAAATATAACATTCATGGTAATGTTTATACATTAAATGTTATATATTATTATTTAGGTATTATCACTTATATTGTCATTAGAAAATTGTGGTTGTCTCACAAATTAGAAAATTGTGATTCTCTCACAAGCTCATTATGATTGGATGCATTTATATTTACAAGATTTTATATATGTACGTGATTATAATTTTACAACATTCAAGGTCATTTCTAAATTAAAATTGTGTGGAGAAAAATTATTGATGAAGATATGTTAGAAAAATATTCTTCATTTTTCATGTATCAATTGTGCTCCTGCAGTAGCAATGTTGAGAAAAAAAATTAAGATATATTTTGAGTTGATTTCTTATCTCCTTGTGGATAAACAAATAATAATTTTTATGAAAAATCATAAGACTCATTCGATTGGCATTGCTTCATTCCCAAGTGAATGTAGTAACATATGTAATTTAATAAAATAATTGTTTGAATAATTGATTTTTAATATATGAATTTTAATCATTATTGCCAATGTTACAATTTTTATTATATATGACTAACATTTATTATTCGTGATTTGAGTGTTCTAAATTAATTTAAAATTATAATTTAATAGCTATTAAATGGTCAATGGTTTTAATTTCAAATTAATTGCATTTCAATTCATTTTTAATATAATTATTCCAATGTTTCGTAACTGACATCTAATAATTTATTTCTCTTATTTAGTAACACAATAAGTTAATGTTAATAATATATTTGGTATTAAAAAGATAATTGAAGGCTCTAAAAGAGCTAATATATTTTTTATTTAAAGAAACATAGTTACACATTGTTATTATATTATAGTCTTTCAAGTTTTATAGAAACTTATTAAGTTTTAAATGTGAGAGATGTTTTTATATCATGAGACTTAGACTAAAAAATGTGAAAGAAAAATTACACATTTTTCATCTGGTTTATACTATATGTATATTAGTAAAAATTGACATACATGATGTTGTAAACTAAAAGTTTATAAATCTAAATATATTTATTATTTGGCATAATCGGTTTGGGCCATTTTAGATCTATTATGATGGAAAAAATAATTGAAAATTTATGTGAAACTTATTGAAGAGCTAGAAGATTCTTCAATTTAATAAATTCTTATGTACTATTTGTTCCCAAGGGAAGTGTCGCAATGAGGGTCACGACGAGATGACGAAAAATAAAGATAAAAACAGAGGAGTCGCCACCATCGTTTATTAAGGTAAAACGTATGAAAAAACCCAAAAAACGGTCTTGAATCAAAATAGGATTTGGGAATTAGTTACACATAGGAAAGGTATTAGCACCTTACAACGTCCTTCATAAAGACGGTTATCCTTAATTAAATGTGCAAAGTTAGATAACTTTTAAAATATTTATTTTACTCCTAAAAATATTATTTGTTTACAAACTTCATTATTTATTTACCAAGAGAAATTTTAATTAGGAAGCAAATATTTTATTTTTGAAAAGAAATAAATTTTATTATTTTTTAGATCGACAAAGGTGGACCATTGCTCCTACGTATCCTTTGGTACAATAAGAAATCAGACTCACGTAATTCTTTATAGAAAACATTTTGTGTATTGATATTTTTAATTTTGATTTTTTTAACTATTAAACTTGACGTCACTAAGTTGTACAACTCAGATGTGTCAAATTTACTAAATGACCGAACAAGAAGTACTTCCAAAGTTGTCATATTTAAGATTTGCTAAATTTATTATTATTTTATTTAACTTTAAATTATTATTGCATTATTATTATTTTTTAGAAAAAAGGATTTTTATAAATTATTATTATTATTATTTATAGTCAGCGTTTTTCTTTTTGAAATTTATTGATTAATGATTAAATCCTAAGCTAACCACCTTTTATTACTAACAGGAGATTCCGATCCAATGAAAAAGAATAAAGCGCGAATGATGAATAAAAAACCAAAGTTCACGAATTATTGCTTCCAATCCAAATTAAACAAATAAACACGAATGGTTTCACTCAATTCACGCACCATATAATTTATAGCACTAGATGAAAAATCAAATTCATCCTTTTGTTGTTTTTTATATTATTTATTTATCCATTTATTTGTTTATTTATTTATCCTAAATTCGTTACCTCTTCTTCTAATTATTTTACTTGTTTCAAATCCTAAAAGCACTGCTGTCGCGGTTTGCCAACCCTTTACCCAGGATTTTAATAAAAACATTATTGGGCCAAGCCCATTCATAACCAAGAAAGAGGCTAACTAATGCAAAAGCCGAAGAAACCTAGAAATCTATAGCCTGAAACAGAGTAGCGTCCTCCCCCTTCGAAGCTTCTGCAATTATGGATTCCCAACACCAGCGGCCTATAAGTGATGATGGCAAACCGCAGAGATGACTTGGGAATCACATTCACAAGAGCAAATCAGCATTGCGGCGCACGACTACGGTGTGAAAGGAAAAACAGAAAAAACGAGGTAAATTGCAAAAACAATGGAGGGTAAATTGCGATGTTGATTTGGGAAATTCCAGGATGTTCGCCATCGCGTACGCGGCACAAAGTGAAGAGGATGCCTAGCCGACTTGGTTAGCTATGGTGGTTTTACCGGAGCATTGCGGCTTGACGAAAGTGAGCGTGAAGGGTTGTGTTTGTAGGAATTGAATCATGTGAGACAGTGTAAGGTGTGTGATTATGTTGTGAGCGTGTGGGATTGTGTGAAAAAATGTGACGCTGTATGTGATATGTGTTGGATGTATTGAATGTGTGACACCATTGTTTTTAAATCTACATCTTCGAAAGTAAGTCGATTTAGATTAGAGACGAATAATAAGAAAAAAGGGGGTATTTTTATTCTGATATATAATTTGTATTCAAATATGATATACATTATGAATAGATATGCTCTGGGATGGAAGGATTCGAACCATCTTATCATTTACGTTTTTCAATTGGGAAATCCTAATCCTATTATTTGATTGGAGCCCACCACCAATATAATACCTAGGTTGAAGATATGAAAGAGGATTTTTGGTAATAGTAATTATCGATGATTTGTAATAAAAGGCTCGAATCTTACTTACTACAAATCCAATCCATTTCCAAAAATCATATATACTTATATATATAAGTATATCCTCAAAATCACTTCATTTTTTAGAAACAAAATGTGTAATATAAGAGAATCTATTCTCTTTCTTTGTTGTTTTTTAATTATCTTGGAGATTTTATAATGCTTACTCTAAAACTATCTGTTTACACGGTAGTGATATTCTTCATTTCTCTTTTCATCTTTAGATTCCTATCTAACGATCTAGGACGTAATCAAGGACGTGAAGAATAAGAAAAAAAATGTATTTTGTGTTTTTCTTACTTGTGTTGGATTTTGAAATATTTCTAGGATTTTATCTATTTTACATCTTTTTTAACTAGTAAATAAAAAATCAAACAAAAAGAAAGAAGTTCCAAAAAAATACCAAATCATCAACGAAAACGGAAAGAAAGGGATTCGAACCCTCGATACAAAAATTTGTACAACGGATTAGCAATTCGACGCTTTAAACCACTCAGCCATCTCTCCCCAATTGAAAAAAATAGAATTACTTTGTTTATGTTATATCACATAAACAAGAAGAACAAAAATGGAGCTTAAAAAAAAGAAACTTCTTTTTTATCTTATTTTTTTATCTTATCTCTTTTTTTCTATTTTTTTATATTCATTATTATATATTATATTCTTCTATTTTTTAGTTTCTTTTTTTCTTTTTACACAGCCAAAGAGCCCGGCCAATACCTAGTCGAGCTCTTTTTATTCCCATGAATATTGAATAACAATGATTTATTTGAATGTATTTTATTGAAAAAAAAAATACTTGTAATTTAAACATGATCAAACATAAATAAGAATTACGGATCGATTCCTATGATATAAAACCAAAATAATATAAGATCCAAATGTAATTTTTTATGGCTTCTTCTCTTTTTTGTTGGTAGTTTTTTTTGGTAACGTAAATTATATATATAATTGTATTGTAGCGGGTAATGATTCTTCTGGCATACAGCCTTTACCACAACGATGTTGTCCATAGATCAAATGATTTTGTGGATTGGATTTTACTTGACTGTCTACGCCTCCATTGCGTGTGTTTAGGGTAGAAGTTTTGTATAAATGTATTGCCATGCTATTAAGTATTTTTTTTTATTTAAGTTCTTTTCTTTCTAAGAGGTGGAATAGAATAACTCGGTTGAAGCGTAATGGTCATATGTTTGTAATGCATTGTATGTCCCATAATAGGTCATACTCTTCTACCCTTTACTGGGAGTTGATGACTATTCATAGCTATTACTTTGACATCAAAGAAGAGTTCAACCTAATGCTTTATTTCTGTCCTAGTTGATCCCGATTCGACATCAAAAGTATATTGATTTTTCCCCAATAACTGAATACTTTTGTCTGTAAATACTGCATATTTTATTCCATTCATAAATCTTTTTTCTTCCCTATGAGTTTTAGTCTCAATTAAAATACTAGTTTTTATTGTTCATATGTTATGATTTGAATATACCACACCAATTCGTTATGTATGGATGATGAGATTCCATTGATACAAAGCCACTAGTTCTTTTTTCTCTGACAGATGGTCAGAACTTCATCTGGGTTCGAATCCTACTGAGAGGTCTACTAGAGATCAGAAATTGTTGAAGAAAGAACAAAAGAAACATCTTGTTCTTTCCAGGCGATCGGAAAATAAAGAAATAATGAATTAGGGTTCCTCTCCAAGGTTCGTCCACGGAGGGTGAGTCAGGGCCTAAGATCAGGTCGAAAGGCGTAGTCGATGGGCAACAGGTGAATATTCCTGTACTACCTTTTGTTGGTCCCGAGGGACGGAGGAGGCTAGGTTAGCCGAAAGATGGTTATCGGTTTAAGGACGTAAGGTGCCCCTGCTTTTTCAGGGTAATAAGGGGTAGAGAAAATGCCTTGAGCCAAAGTTTGAGTACCAGGCGCTACAGTGCTGAAGTAATCCATGCCATACTCCTAGGAAAAGCTAGAACGACCTTCAACAAATGGGTACCTATACCCGAAATCGACACAGGTGGGTAGGTAGAGAATACCTAGGGCACGAGACAACTCTCTCTAAGGAATATGGCAAAATAGCCCCGTAACTTCGGGAGAAGAGGTGCCTCCTCACAAAGGGGGTTAAACCCTAGGATTTGATGGTGAACTTAAAAAGCCACCTATAGACGCTTTACTCCTAATCATTTTGGATAACGCTTGCATCCTCTGTCTTATCGCGGCTGCTAGCACAGAGTTAGTTGATGCTTATTCCTCGGATACCGTCATTGCTTCTTCTCCGGGAAAAGAAGTTCATGACTCGTAGGCCTTCTACGACCACGTAGCATTGCTCCTTCAAGCTTTCGCCCATTGCGAAAAATTCCCCACTACTGCCTCCTGTAGGAGTCTGGGTTGTGTCTCAGTCCTAGTGTGGCTGATCATCCTCTCGGACCAGCTACTAATCATCGCCTTGGTAAGCTATTGCCTCACCAACTAGCCAATTAGACGCGAGCCCCTCCTCGGACGGATTCCTCCTTTTGCTCCTCAGCCTACGGGGTATTAGCAGCCGTTTCCAGCTATTGTTCCCCTCCTAAGGGTAGGTTCTTATGCATTACTCACCCATCCGCCACTGGGAACACCACTTCCCGTCCAACTTGCATGTGTAATGCATGTCGCCAGCGTTCATCCTGAGCCAGGATCGAACTCTCCATGTGATTCATAGTTGCATTACTTATAGCTTCCTTGTTCGTAGACAAAGCTGATTCGAAATTCTCTTTCATTCTAAGGCAAAAATTGTATCCAAGCGCTTCATATTCGACTGGAGTTCCCTCCCAGAAATATGCCCCCCCCACCCCTCGTATAATCCCACAAGCCTTTTATCCATTCTCAATTATTATTCAATCACGGCATCGAAATAGAAAAACTTACATTGGGTTTAGGGATAATCAGGCTCGAATTGATAACTTCCACCATGTCAAGGTGACACTCTACCATTGAGTTATATCCCTTCCCTTGCCTCCATCCAGAAATAGAACTGACTAATCCTAAGGCAAAGGGTCGAGAAACTCAACGCCACTATTCTTAAACAACTTGGAGTTGAGCTTTCTTTTCACACTATTACGGACACGAAAATTATGGGAAAATTGGATTCAATTGTCAACTACTCCTATTGGAAATAGGATTGACCACGGATTCAAGCAATAACACATGATTTCATAAAACTGTACAATTTTCCCGATCTAAATAAAGCAGGTTTTCCGTGAAGAAGATTTGGCTCAACATGTTCTATTCGATACGGATAGGAGAAGAACCCAACTCGATTTTCTTAAAAAATAGAGAAATTAGAACCAAGTCAAAATGATATGGATCAACCCCTCCTCTTGCGTTCTTGCGCCAAAGATCTTACCATTTCTGAAGTAACTGGAGTTACATCTATTTTTCCATTTCAATTCAAGAGTTCTTATGTGTTTCCATTCCCCTTCAAGACCCCAAAAAATGGACAAATTGCTTTTCTTAGGAACACATACAAGATTCGTTACCACAAAAAAGATAATGGTAACCCTACCATTAACTACTTCAATTTAATAGTAATAAAAATACATGCCCTACCAAGACCATAATTTGTAACTTGATATACTCTTGCCTAGCAGGCAAAGATTTACCTCCGTGGAAAGGATGATTCATTCAGATCGACATAAGAGTCCAACCACATTGCATTGTCAAAACCCATGTTCCATATTTGAAAAAGGTTGACCTCCTTGCTTCTCTCATGTTACAATCCTCTTGCCGCTGAGCTCCTTTTCTCCTCGGTTCCTTCAACATAACATAGGTCATCGAAAGGATCTCAAAGACCCACCAATGCACGAAAGTCGAACAGTCGCCTGGGCCTAATCACTGCGACCCTCTTTGTGAGGAGGCACCCCTTCTCCCGAAGTTACGGGGCTATTTTGCTGAGTTCCTTAGAGAGAGTTGTCTCGCACCCCTGGGTATTCTCTACCTACCCACCTGTGTCGGTTTCAAGTACAGGTACCCATTTGTTGAAGGTCGTTCGAGCTTTTCTTGGGAGTATGGCATGGATTACTTCAGCACTGTAGCGCTTGGTACTTAAACTTTGGCTTGAGGCATTTTTTCTACCCCTTATTACCCTGAAAAAGCAGGGGCACCTTGCGTCCTTGAACCGATAACCATCTTTCAGCTAACCTAGCCTCCTCCATCCTTCGGGACCAACAAAGGGTAGTACAGGAATATTCACCTGTTGTCCATCAACTACCTCCTTCGGCTTGATCTTAGGCCCTGACTAACCCTCCATAGACGAACCTTGCAAAGGAACCCTTGGGTTTTCGAGGCATTGGATTCTCACCAACGTTTGCGTTACTCAAGCCGACATTCGCTTAGCCCCGTTCATCTTCGGCGCAAGAGCGCTCGATTAATGTGCTATTACGCACTCTTTCAAGGGTAGATGATCTATGCACTTGTGGTTGTGAGGCTGTGTGGTTGGCATGTGCCGAAAGTGTATTTGTTTGTCACAGTGATGAAGCTATGTGTTAATTGAATCAGAGTAATCCTTGGATTCATATTTTATTTCTTTATTTTATTTTATCAATTTTTTTTATTAAAAAAACCTTGGATAAGATTGCACCAAATCCTTTTAGAAGAGTATATCCCCTTTTCCAACTTCTTCTCCACGTTTCAGCCCTTTTTTATCTTATCATTTATTTTTATTTTTATTTTTATTTTTTTTATTTTTTAAACCATGGCCCTTAATGTGAGCTCAACAGGCAAAGTTTTAGCCCACCTATTTATTTTTCTTTTTAAGATTTTAGTTTTTATTTGTCTCTATTTTTTTATTTTTAACTCGGATAAAATTAGGTGTTCACAGGAAGTTGATAATTTGATTATCACCAAAAATATTGAGAATGAATCTCTCACATTTTTAGAATAAAGTCACAAGTGTAAGTTGTAGATTACTTGGCATGATGTAAAGGGAAAGATTGACTAAATAAAGAAACATCCCATATGTAGTAGCTAGTTAAAATAATTTATAGGAGACAAATGCAAATATGCATAAAATGGAGCATTGTGGAGCACGTAAACTAGAACATAATAACTATGCATGAAATATCATCATAACTTCCCAGAGATTTAGCTTCTTTAACTAACTTCTTAGATGCTTTCTCTGCGTCGTCGACATCCCTGATACAGTCACAAGCCTCCTGATTTGTCATCACCTGCGATAAAGGAGTCAATACAGTTTCTCAATATCTAGGTTCTTACATTTGCCAATATTGAATGCCAAGTGCTTGATTAATCTTACATCCTAAACATGGGTTTTCCCCCATAATTACATGAGAAAAAATTGTATTGGTTTTTCCCCCTAAATAAATATTACATCCTAAACATAGGTTTTCCCCGTACTTACATTGGTATTTTACTTTGCTCTTGATTGAAAGAAAATAAAATTCAGGTAAAAAAAAAATAAATTCTCCACATAAAAGTAAGTCTAAAAAAGAAAGATGAAATTAATAAATTATTATCTAATCATTTAAGAAACGATTTTCATCACTTTTTCGTAGCAATTGTTCTCGTGCGTGAAGGGAAAAAAAATAACTATAATGGACCAAAGAAACCAAGGATAATTTACTACTTTCTGGATAGACAATGTTTCTGGGGATATGCTATTCTCACTGTTTTTTTTTTTTTTTTTTCACCTTTAACTTTTACAAAAAAAGTACAAAATATTCATTTTGCCTTCACTTTCTTTTATTCTTTCTTTTTCTCTTCTTCTCACCCCTATTTTATCAACAAAAATACGTTTTCGTTGTGTACAATACATAACAAAAATGCTTTAATGCATTTTTATTGTGTTAGTTTTTTTGGAAAATAATTAATTAAAATATTAAGTGTGATATAATTTATCTTTTTTAATATTAATCGAATCAATTATGATATAAATTATTCCTTTAATTAAAATTAAATTAATTATAATATAATTTACCATTTATAATAGTAATCAAAATAATTATGATACAAATTTTTCTTTTAAAAATAATCAAATTAATTATAATGCAAACTATCATTCTTAATAGTAATCAAAGTAATTATGATGTAATTTATGATACTATTAAAAATAGTAATTGCATCATAATTAATTTGATCACTATTAAAAAAATAATTTACATCATAATTAATTTGATTATTATTAAAAATGATAACTTGTATCGTATATTCTTGAAAATTGTATCACAATTAATTTGATTATTTTAAAAAAAAATTGCATCATAATTATTTTAATTACTATTAAAAATGATAAATTGTATTGTAATTAATTTAATTTCAATTAAAAAGAGTAATTTTATGATAATTGGTTCGATTAATATTAAAAAAGATAAATTATATCAGAATTAATATTTAATTATTTTTTTTCAAAAAACTTAACACAATGAAAATGCATTTCTGTTATGTATTGAACCTTGATAAACAACGAAAACACATTTCCGTTGTGTATCAAGGTTCAAGTTGTGTGTTTGAACCTCGTGTTATGCATAATAGAAATGTGTTTTTGTTGTATTAGGGGGTGTGACTTTCATACACAACAGAAACACATTTCTGTTGTACAAAATACATAATAAAAATGTGTTTTTGTCAGGGATATTTTTGTGAAAAAAATAACCGAACAAAATATGAGGTGAAATTAGTAAAAATTGAGGTGAGAATAGCAGCCCCATGTTTCTGGCGCTGGACATAACAGTAAGAAAACAGTCCACGAATATGCAGATTGAGCACATACAAATTGTGTGTACTGTTCACCGGCGCTTAGTAAATTTCATTCAAAATTGTTCCAAGTAATTCTGCAATAAGTTAGCAATTGATTAAAAAATTGAAATTATTCCTGTTCCTTTCAAAATTTCTTACCCTTTACATTTCTGGCTTTGCATCTCCTGTATCTTTCTTTAAAATTTAAAATATGTGGAACTTAGGTTTGTGCATGCTCTATTTCAGCCAAGGTGTCCTCGTCAGTAATTATAAGATACATGCAATTTCTTCGTACCTTCCACAGACCATCACTTGCCAAAATGATGAATTCGGTATCTTTATCAATCTTCTGAAGTGTCACATCTGGTTCTACCGTAATGTGCTCCTTTAGTTTTCCATCTCCAAATGCTCGTATCATTGCTAGTTGGCCATCCACTCTTGGAATATTCCCTAATTAAATCATATATTTTTGGCCAATTCAGTTTATATTCAGTACTGGACTTGAGTGGAGCAACACAAGTTCACGAATGGAAATAATAAAATACTAAAATCAAACAAAAAAAATGCTTAAAACTAGGTGAAAAATTTGTTGGTTATCTATAACCCAAAGATAGAACTTAAAGTCACTGGTGAGTGCAAAAAAAAGTGGGAAAAGGGGATCAAACACAACTTTCCCATATTGATTGGGTCCAAAATGAGGTGTAGAAATGTGCTTCACTGGACACACTATAGGTTACTCACTCGTGCTCTGTCCTTTTTGGGTACAAAGAGTTTAGGGGGAGGGAAGGCTTGCCTATTTTGAGGCAGGCTAAGCTACTAACGTTAGATTTTTAGGTAGATAACATGTAACCTATCAAGTGGGGGATTCCTGAATTGGAACTAGTTGTACAGTTATCATAAGCAAAGTTGTTAACCCTCACACATGCATGTTGAGTCTGCATGATCCTACTCATTATAGTAATTACATGTTTGGATATCACAAAATGGTGCAGTAATATCTTGTACAATAATTCTTGCAACTTGCAAGTCCTAGTTTGGCAGGTACTGCTGTACATACACCCTAGGCATGATATGCTAATGACAAATAGATGCAATGCTTGCTTTATCTTCAATTTTAGCGATCTTCCTATCCCGGCTGGAGTGAATCCACGTACACGGGGTAGTTCACAATGCTTGCTTTATTTTCGATTTTAGCGGTCTTCCTACCCCGGCTGGAACAAATTCACGTACACGGGATGGTTTGCAATGTTTTATTTATCTTCAATTTTGCTTGTTTACCCCTGTAATAAACTTTATAAAGGAGGTAAACTCTCATTTTATTAATCATGTGAGCCAAAAAATATTACAAGAGCCACAAGTTATAATATGCGACTCAGTCCAACTACACTATATAGTTAGATTTACTAGAAGTTAAAATTAGTATTACCCATCATGCCTCAACTGTAATACCGTCTGAGATTGCTTGCGTTCCAAGTTCGTGGGATGGTAACCCTGGGTAGCGTCTTTAATGCGTATGCGCCAGTTTCTGTCTTTGAGGTAACCTTATAAGGGCCTTCCCATTTCTCGGCGAGCTTCCCCTGTTTGGCATTTCTTCCCCCAATGTCGGCGCGCCTTAAGACGAGATCACTGGTCTCAAAGGAACGACGTACAACTTTCTTGTTGTATCTCGCAGCGACTTGTCTTTTCAAAGCAGCTTCTCTTATAGCGACCACTTTTCTTCTTTTTTCCATTATGTCTAACTCTGACCTTAGCAATCCATCGTTATCCTGCAGCCTTAGGTTAGCCACTCTCCACGTCGGCTCTCCAATTTCCGCCGAGATCATTGCCTCCACGCCATAGGTAAGGCGACTCCCCTGTGGAAGAGTGGGGGGTTGTGCGGTATGCCCATAGGACATGTGGTAGTTGCTCAACCTAACAACCTTTTGCTTTGTTGAGACGCCTCCTGAGCCCTTTGAGGATGACTCAGTCTACTATCTCTGCCTGTCCATTCGTTTACGGATGTTCAACCGATGTGAAATGCTGCTTGATCTTTAACCCTGCCAAAAACTTTTGGAAGCTCTTATCTGTAAATTGCCTGCCGTTATCTAACACTAAGACATCTGGTATCCCGAACCTGCAAATGATCTGCCGAAATACAAAGTTTTGCACATTCCTTGCTGTAATAGTAGCCAACGCCTCTACTTCTATCCATTTGGTGAAGTAGTCAACTGCTATTACCAAGAATTTGACTTCGCCTGGGGCTTTGAGAAAGGGGCTGAGGATGTCAATCCCCCATCATGAAAGGCCAGGGAGAAGTGATCGTGCTTAAATCTTCCGAAGGAACGAGATGAATGTCAGAGCATTTTTGGCATCTGTCACACTTCTTGGCAAACTCCATAGTGTCATTTTCTAATGTCGGCCAATAATAGCTGGCTCTAAGTATCTTTTTCACTAATGCTCTACCTCCCAAGTGTTGGCCGCAACTTCCTTCGTGTATCTCGGCCATCACGTATTCATACTCTTGCTTCTCCAGACATCTAAGCAACGGTTGGGAGAAGTCACACCGGTATAGTTTGTCGTTCAGCATGTAGAAATGAGCTGCGGATCGTTCTAACCTTTTCGCTTCCTTCCTATCTTCCAGAACGACACCTTCATTCAGATATTCGATGATAGGAGTCATCCAACTCTGCCCTGATTCGATCGCCAATACGAGATTGGGCTCGTGAATTGTCTGTTGGATGACTATCCTATTATTGCTGGAAGATTTAGTGCTAGCCAACTTCGATAGGATATCTTCCCTAACATTCTTCTCGCGCGGAATGTATATGAAATCTACTTTATGAAATCTCTCAATGAGAGTTTTTACTTTTGCCAAGTACTTCTGCAACACCGGTTCTTTGGCTTGATAGGCCCTGTTAATCTACGAAATCATCAGCTGCGAATCACTACATACACGCAACGACACAACGCCAATGTCGGCTGCCATAACTAGTCTGGCTATGCATGCCTCATACTCTGCCTGGTTGTTGGAGGTGGGAAACGTAAAAGTCAACGACTGTTCCAAGACCACGCCGTCCACAGACTCCAACAGTATGCTGACTCCACTCCCTTTCTCATTAGATGATCCGTCCACAAAGAGGGTCCAGGCTGATCCTCCGGGTGAGGACTCCATTGGTGTCAATTCTGCTATAAAGTCGGCTAGGGCTTGGGATTTTAATGTTGTTCTTGGCTCGTACTGAATCCCGTATTTTGATAGCTCTATGGCCCACGTCATCATTCTTCCTGCTAACTCCGACTTGTGTATGATGTGGCAGATTGGCTGATACGTCCTTACTACGACTTGATGCGATTGGAAGTAGGGTCTCAACCTTCTGGCGGCCATCACCAAAGCAAATATGATCTTCTCAACCTTGAGATATCGTGGTTCAGCTCCTTGTAAGGCTATGCTTACAAAATATACCGGCTTTTTTCCCTCCGGCACCTCCCGCACTAGCGCGACGCTTAAAGCTTCATCGGTCACTGCCAAATACAGATATAACACTTCACCCATCTCGAGTTTAGTGAGTAGGGGCAGAGCGGATAGAGTATCTTTTAATCTTATGAACGCTACTTCGCAATCGTCTGTCCATTCAAATGGTTTGCCCTTCCTTAAAAGTCGGAAGAAGGGGAGAGCGTTTTGTGCCGACCTGGCTATGAACCTCGTTAACTCAGCCAGACACCTTGTTAGCTTCTGAACCTCTTTCACACTCTGAGGGCTCTTCATCTCTAGTATGGCTCTACACTTTTCCGGGTTCAACTCAATACCTCTTTTAGATAGCATGTATCCCAAAAATTTGCCAGCTGAGACACCAAATGCACATTTATTGGGATTTAGTCTCATATTAAACTTTTCTAACTGAGCGAAGGTCTCCTGTAAATCCTGAAGGTGTGCTGTAGGGGTAGCACTTTTTACGATCATGTCATCAACATATACCTCCAGGTTTCGCCCTATCTGTGCTTCAAACACCTGTTCATCATTCTCTGATATGTGGCCTTGGCGTTCTTCAATCCAAAGGACATCACCTTATAGCAATAATTGGCCTTCTCCGTCATAAAGGTCGTTTTCTCTTGATCACCTGGATAACGAGGGATCTGGTTGTATCCAGAGTAAGCATCCATGAACGAGTTTGTTGATGTCGGGTAGGGGGTATGAATCCTTCGGGCAGTGTTTGTTCAGGTCAGTGTAGTCGACACACATTCTCCATTTCCCATTCTGTTTCTTCATAAGCACTATATTGGCCAACCATGTGGTATACTTCACTTCTCGGATGAACCCCGCCTTCAGCAACTCCTTTACTTGTCTGCTAATCTCTTTTAAGCGCTCAGGGGCCATTTTTCTCCTTCTCTGACACACTGGTTTCACAGAGGGATCCACCTTTAACCGATGACAAAAAAAGGTTGGGGTCTATTCTTGGCATATCTGCCGGCTTCCATGCGAACAAGTCGGCATTATTCTTCATAAGTGTCGATATGTCCTCCTTCATTTTTTTATCGAGGTCGGCTCTAATTTTCACGACTTGATGTTCCTTTGTCCTAATCTGAACCGGGATGCATTCTCCATCTGGTTCTGGACTGGGTATCCAGGTGTCTCCCTTTATCTCATCCCGGCAATCTAATTCTGTCAAAAGTACCTCGCTCTCTCCAAGGTTAAGCTTGTGATCTATGTTGGGGCTACGGTCAACCTTTAGTGACTCCTTATAGCATTCTTTTGCTTTTCTCTGGTCATCCTGTAGGGTGACTACCTCCATATCATCGCCTACGAATTTCATGGCCAAATGCGAGACCGAGATAACAGCTCCTAGTGCATTCAACATTGGTCTGCCTAGGATCGCATTGTAAGATGATTTGGCATCCACCACTATAAACCGTGTGGCTACAGTTTTCGTGTGAGGTGGCTTCCCAAACGTCATGTGGAGTTTTATGTACCCCACCGGCATAATGTAATGTTTGGAGAATCCTATTAGATCTTCGTTATACGGCATCAACTCAAACTCTGGGATCCTCAACTTCTGAAAAAGCTCATAGAACATAACATCAGCTGAGCTACCAATGTCAACTAGCAACATGTGGACCTCTTTGTTTGCTATTAATGCATTTACCACGAAAGGGTTGTCATGATTGGGCACTACGTCGGCATAATTCGTGTCGTCAAACACCAAGGGCAGCGTTCTTTTCTTTGTGGGGCTCCTATCAGCATGAGCCCTAGAAGAAGTTGCCATCACTTCTCTAGCATATCTCTTTCTCACGTTATTCGACAGACCTCCTCTCGAGAATCCACCCGCGACGACATATATGATCTCATGGGTTCTTGCTGGTGAATGCGCAGGGGATCTAGTGGGTCGCCGAGATGATGATCGTCTAGGAGATTGACGACGTATAGCCTGCACCTCAACGTCATCCCCCGATGGCCGGGCTAGCGAGTGTCCTCTCGTTGGGGTATGTAAGCGCGGTAATCTATCTCTCAGAGGTGGAGAGCGTCCCCGCTTTGGGCTTCTGGATCTTTCTCTTCTTGGCAGCGAGGGGCGTCGCCCTCTATCGTCGCAACCTCCGCTTTGCTTCATAAAGCGATCCAGCCTCCCTCGTCTGATTAGCATTTCAATAGCATCTTTCAGCTGATAGCATTTGTGTGTGTCATGCCTTGTCGCCCTATGATACTAGCAATATTTGGGCTGATCTCTAGCGCCTTTGTTCTTTATTAGCTTCAGGGGTTTTATCCTTTCTTCCACAAACTCTACATTGTATACCTCATTCAATATCCTCGCTTTAGACGTATTCAGAGGCATATATTCCTCAAACCTTGGGCCCCTTTTGTATAAACCTCGATCATCCTGACGCGGCGATTTGTCGGTCTTCGCCTGCACGCTTTTCTTCTGTGATGCAACGTTAGCTATTTTCATCTGGCCAGCCTCCAGTACGTTCTCGTAATTTATGTATTTCTCCTCTTTCTTCAAAAATTCCTCCATAGAGTTCAGAGGTGTTTTGGCAATCGACATAAAGAAAGGCAAGCCTGGTCTCACCCCGTCCTTCGCTAGCATCAAAACTACTCTGGATTGCAAATTCTCAGCAACCCTCGCCTCTTTGTTGAACCTGCTGATATATTCCCTCAATTGTTCGTCCGCGCCCTGGTAGATTCTTCTCAAATCAACCTCAGTCTTTGGTCTGGCCTTGCTAGTCGTGAAGGTGGTCTTGAATTTCTCCCTTAACATCATCCATGAATCTATGGATCTTGGTTCTAGAGACTGGAACCACTTTAACGCCATCCCCTTCAACGAGAGAGGGAACGCCCTGCACGTCAGTGAGGCTGACGCTCCTCTATATGACATCGCTGATTCAAACATTGACAAGTGGTCACATGGATCAGAAGATCCATCATACAGTTCCAGAGAAGGCAATTGCTGCAGTTGCTTTAGAACCTGTAAATTCAAGATCCTTGGTGAGAAAGGAAGATTGAATGGAATCAGCTTGTCTTCCTCGTCCAACTTCGTCGTCATGTGCGCATCGTGCGCCTCTGGTACAGGCTTTAGAGCCGATGCAGCAGTCTTCTCTACATGGTCGTAAGTGTTCTTCGTAACCTTCCTGCTTTCCTTCTCCGCTTAGAGTTCAGCAATGATCTTCTCTTGCTCCTTCAGAGCATCTCTTTGCTGCTGCAACAATGCAACAAGGTCCGCTATGTTAACTGAGGGTGCGGGAACATCGTGTGGGGGGGGGGGGGGGTGGAGCCGCCTCAAGAGTGGCGGAAGCAGCTTCGCCATCCTTAGGCGACGGTGGTGGAAGCTTTGGTGGCGAAGGCGCCACAGCGGACTTGCGATTCCTTGTGCTGACTATCACGATCTTCAGAGAATGAAGAAAATGAAATAAAGATACGAGAATCAGAAGTGATTCCCACAGATGACGCCAATGTTGTGTGGTGAACACAAGGGTGAATCTCCGGTGAGCTCCCACGGTGATTGTTGGCGTCTCTGGTGGTGGCACTTACAAGGACTCCGATGCTTAAGTTAGTATTGGTCTTAGTATGAGGAAAAAATGAGAGAGCGTACGTACCTAATGGGTGTGGAGTCCTCTATATAAGGCGTTTTGGAGGAAAATTCTGTTAGAACTAGGTGCCACGTGGCAATATGCGTTTGGGTGCCCAACTACATGCGTTCCATGCCACCAGGTGTGTTCGTTGCCGAATCCAGGGTTGAAGTGGCACTGATCTAGGATAACATGGAAACATGAGCCAGGATAAACTAGCGATGTTGAAACTGTAATAGGTGGTGTGGGGTCGACTTAGAGCCATAGGTTCGAGTAACCTCTAGAACAAAAATTACAAAAGTAAGAGAACTTCAATAAATTAGACGTGAGACTCACAAAAAATTGTGATTTTTTATAAATTTCAACCAATAGTAGAAAGTGAGTTGAAACTATTGCCTGTGAGAAGGCATCTATTATAACAAAAAAAAAAAAAATGAGTGTTTTTATAAACTTTAATCTTAAAAATTACTTAAGGGTTCTTGGCTTTAAAACTCAACAAGGGCCAAAGTTTTATGGTGCCTTGATTTTTATTTTAGATTCTCCGAGAAATCACTTATTGGTAGTAGGAAAGCGTTTTCTAACATTTCAAACTTGAGAAAGCCACTTGTTCCTTAGATAACAAATAAAAACACCCTGAAACTAAGTTGGTTGGAAGAGTCTCTTCATTGCAATGCAATTGGTGAAGAAAAAATCTTGTACAATCTTCACTCTTCCTACTAGCTCTCTCAATTTAGTCAATTAAACATTCTCAATATTTTTTTTCCTCTCTTTTAAACTTGCATTTTATATATTATTTTAGCAACTAGCCAAAATAATTTTCACTCAACCATTTCAAATAACAATATTTTTATCTTTATTTGTATACTTCGTTCTTTTAAGCATCTATCTATTCTAATTTATCCTCTTTTATCTTTATTTCTAAATTAAAATTTAATATTTTTTAAAAAAATTGTCAATAGTTAAAATTAACTTTATCACAATTTAAATTATTCATGAACTTTCATTATAATATAATTTATTTATTATAAATTTTAATTATATAAAAATAAACATTTATATTATGTATAATACACAGGTTAAAATACTTAATACCGTATAAGTTGAGAAATATAATCAACATTATTTTAACAAAAACTTTCTCTCTATATAAATTAGAATAACTATATTCAATGAGAGCATTTTTAAGAGCTATTCTTCAATGAAAATATTTTTAGACATTTTTCTTTAACGAGAGCATTTTTAGAAAATTTTCTTAACTTCTTATTTCTTTTAATATATCTTTTTTATATTCATTTCTAAATTAAATTTCAATATTTTCCTTAAAATTTTTTATCAATAGTTAAAAATAACCTTATATTACAATATAAATTATTTATCATAAATTTAAAATATATTTATATGTTTTAAAATATTTATTTATTATAAATTTTAATTATAATATAATTTATATATTTAAAAACATTTATTTATTATAAATTTTAGTTATATAAAATAAATATTTAACATGTGACATACTAGTATTTTACTATTTGTATAACACATTGATTATAAATAGAGATAACATTAAAAGCATAAAAGTGGCATATCTTTTTAATTGTTTTCTAATATTTAGTAATAAGTACATAACTTCCACTATTTTTTTTAAGTCAAAAATTGCATTATCTTATTGGAAATTTTTGTTTATCTTGCATAGTGATTGCTTAAACTTAATAGAAAGGTAAATTCTACGACCTTTATTTACTTGTAAAATTAATTTTTTTTATTACTTTTTGTCGTACTCAATTTTGTTAACAATAGTTTCTTTGAGTAATTTTTTATAAATTATTATTATAATTAAAATTATAATAAATATCAATTTATAAAAATTATTTTAAATACGTTTTGTAACAAAATTGAAAATATCTATGTCCCATCTTTTCATACCATTATTTAACTTAAACAATTGTAAGAATCGTGATTCATTATCATAGGATATTGAGTAAATTACATTTAGGCTTCACCAAATTTCATCTAATATCTTTTTTCATTTAATTCATATAATTGTTTAATAAATATTATACTAATACTCTTTATATATTATATTAATTTTCTTTAATTATTTAAAAATTAGAATATATATTTTAATAAAAAAGATTATTATAAATATTAAAAAATTATAAAAATTATGTACAATCTCATAACATCTCAAAAATTATCAATATAATTTTTGGGAGAATGTTCTCACGCCAGCCGTTGATCGGGGCATCAACGCGTAAAACACTTTAACTGTGTTGTGTCCAATGCTATGTTATCTCCGTTGCGTTGAACAATAAATCATATTATCGGTGCTGCTACATAGCCTGGATTCTCATCACCGCTTCTCTCTTTTTTCTATGGATCGTTTCTCTCTGTAAAGTTCTCCTTCTCTCTCGCATCCCTTTTGCCAAACATTTTATGCAAAACGGTATGCGTCGTTTTTCATTTCGCCTCAATTTCTTCTTCTTCTTCTTGTTCCCCCTCAATTCGCTCGTTTTTCAGGCAGAGCGTTTCGGAAGAGAAATGTCTTGTTGGTCATTGCTCATCCCGATGACGAATCCATGTAAGCTCGAAACCGCGATTTTGTTATTTCTAATGTGAATTCCTTGGATTTCGATCCTTCTCCAAATTCAGATTGGATGCCACCAAAAACGCTGCGTTTCGTCAAATTTTTACCTCACCTTTTATATCATTGACACATTCGAAGATAGTAGTTATTTTTTACGAGCAATGGCATGTGAACGTCGATGCCGAAACATGTTATATACTTATGAAGCTCAGTGCAAAACAGTATGACTGATAGAGGCCTCCAGAAATCGGAGAGAAAATTGGCAAATAACTTGTGCATATGTTGAGAGGAAATTTATGAACTGTTAGATAATATTTCCTTTACAAGAATCGCGTGAATTAAACAAACTATACTCCTCACTCTGATATTTGATTCAGGCATGTATATAACTATATATTCATCCCATCCTATTGTTCTCTTAACAGAGATTGTTTGGGCCTTGGGCTGGACCCACTATTCTGGACTTCAACTTCTCTAGTGTGTGTCTCTTCATTTTTCGTAGCTTGTGATGACGCATGAGGCCTGTCAATGAACAATTTTAAATCTTCATTCCTATCATAAGGCTAGTGTCTAAACTGCTTCTCTGATGCAAAACCCTATATTATTAGCTAGAAATTGGGATACCAGGAACATCTTCTGGATTTTATCCATCGTTGTACTGAGGCTAATCCTGAAGACTAAGTTACTATTCTAAATTGTATAAAAGTACGTCTTTGTTATCTTCAGGAAATTGCATGGTGTCAATGTGACTTTGTTAACTTCAGGAAATTATATGTTCTTTTGTTTTTGTGTTTTTTTTTTGGTGTTATAGCTATGGTATAATGAAGCCTTTTGAAGTTTGAAGTATATATTTTCTGCATTATGATTTAACATCATGAAATTTTGTTCCATTTCTGCAGGTTCTTTACTCCAACTATAAATTTTCTGACTTCAAAGGGGCATAATGTTCAAATACTCTGTTTATCTATTGGTGATTAGCTTTGGACAATCTGTTTTTGTCTTGTAAATTATAGCAGTTATGGATATGTGTGTTTATGTTGATCTTTTGTGCTTTTTGTATATGTCAATTTAGACTCATCTTCTATTAATTTTAAAATAATTGTATTTGCTTTCTTTCTCCTCATTCTGTAGTTGAATTATCTTAAAGTTGACACCTTTCTAAATTAAGCAAGTTTAGTTACTGTCTTGAAAAAGAATTTAATCTTGAGCTATTTTCAGTGTATAGAGTTTTGCATTATTAATGAATCATAGGTTGCTACTTCATATACATTCACACATTGGCAATGATATTTAGTTAAAATAGATAATATGTAAAAATAAATTCAATATTATTGCTCAGTTGATAATAGACATAAATGTTATAATCAAACTGATAAACTATTGTAGCATTATGAGTCTTGCTTTAGCTTGAGCAACACATCTCAGGTTATTTCTTGTTATCAGTTTTCACTGTTTGCATTTGATAGGAATTTTCTTTTTCTTTTTCTTTTCTTCTCTATAATTCCGTTCAAAAGGCTTTGATACACCCTTAGCACATGTATATAGAAGAAAGAAGTATGGGATGGGAAAGAATGGACCTAGCAGAGTAGGGGGATCACTTTGGGGAATTGGTGAGGTGATGAAGGAAGATTCTGTGAATGGGAGAATAAGAGGGAATGATTGAGAATCAGTAAGGAGGGGGGATCACAAAGATTGTGGGGAGTATGTTATGGGGATGCTGGTATTGAGAATTGAGCGAATTATGAGGGTTGGCTGGGGGGAGTTTCCCGGTGTTTGGGACCCCGTTGTTTGTGTTTCTATTTTCTTGTCCATCCTGTATTTCCTGTTTCTCGTGAATTCAGAGGATTACCTTTGAGTTCCTTATGAGCAAGTCTCCATTATCCATTATTATATACATATCTCAGTCCTTAACGGTCTTTAATTAATGGAAGATTTATTTTTGGATGTTAAAGATTTAGGGCAAGAAATCTATCTTAGAATGTTAGCTATGAGATTTTCAATGTCACAAAATCAAAGCATCAAATTTAGACTCTAAGAAAGATCGAGGTTTATGTTTCAGTCCATTAGATAGTTTTTAATTTTTATTATTTTTATGTAGGTCATGCAGATGGCAAAGGAAATATCAGAAAACAAGAGCTTTTTCAGGCTTGTGTAGCCCTCAAGGTGATTTACAAAATGGCATAAAATAGTTGTGGTTTCAAACATAATATCAGAGCTTCTCTATACATAATTGTCCCTGTCACGAAACTGTTTAATTTTTTTCCTTAGATCACTTAGTGGTCATAGTTTTCCAATCTTAGAACATAAATTTCTAGGGAAACCTAGGGAGACTTTCCTTGATAATGTTCTGTACATAAGTTAAAGATGATAGTCTCTGTCTAAAAATTTAATAGGTGTATGGTTTGTATGACATTGGAATTTTTGTACCCAGGTTCCAATGCAACAAGTTAAGATTGTCAACCATCCAGATCTGCAGGTTTTGATCCAATAGGTCTCTGGAAGTTATAACGTTTACTACTTCCAAATCTTACTGTTAGTTCCTTGTATTGCCATTGTTTAACTTGTTGTCATAACTAGGATGGTTTTGGTAAAGTTTGGAACCATAGCTTATTGGCAAAGATTATTGAGGAAGAAATAACCAGTTGCTGCATTGATATGGTAAGATTGTGCTGCCCTAAGCATCCTTTGGCAGACTAGTACTTTCTGTGCAAATTATCTCTTGTAATGCCCCCTTCTTATCCCTTTTTCCCCAGATTGTTACCTTTGACAAATATGGTGTCTCAGGTCATTGTAATCATCGTGATGTGCATTATGGAGTACAGTAAGTTGAACTATTAGAGTATTGATCAGTATCAAAGAACTATAACTGGAAAAAATCTGGTGATATAGTAGCATGTTTGGATGAGCTTTCTTCAAGGGAAATAATGGTTTGTTTTTTAAATGCTCTCTCGAAAAGCTGTCAAAAACAAGCGATTATTTATTAAAAATAAGTTGAACCAAAAATGCACTATTAGCACTAACAATTGTATAGTTTGAGATTTATTTAACTCGATATAATTTTAAAATTAAAATAACAAGAAATGAGTCATAATGGCACGCACTGTATACTTTAAGGTCATTTCCCCCACCCTTTACCATGCTATAACAATACCCATTTTGAGCTGTGTGGTGTTAATTATTTTGTGCTTCTTACTGTTAGGAGCAGCTTAGTTCGTTTACTTAAAATTTAAAAACACTTAAATAACCTTGAACAACTTTTCTAATACCTGTCAATATCTTTTTTAAATATTGAAATTTTGTTTTAAATGCTCCTGCAGGCTGCTGTGCAGTGGTGTTCAGATTATTTAACTTATTAAAATATGATACTGATATTTGATCATGCATGCTTCTTATAGCAATTGTTTAAATTTCATGAGTAATTTTTCTGTTTATTGTGCCTATGGTCTCATAACCAGTCTCAAGCCTGGGTAAACAAGAAGGGTTGTATTAGGCACTCTGCAGCCCACGTTAAACTTAATATCTCAAGCATGGATCACTCACAACAGATTATGTATCCCTGAGAATTTGGTTTTTAACTGAGCCCAATGGCATCATGTGATTCATGTAGTCAACCTCATCTAGTGAGATAAGGCTTTTGTTGTAGTATTGTGCCTTGCTGATTGTTAGAATTATCCTTGTGGATTCTTTAGCAGCTCTCTTTGTCCACAGTATCCAAGAAAATGGAAGATTATGGGAGTTAAGTGCATGAGGACATCATCCACGATTTATCTAAGTAGACTAATCACATTATGTTCTCTCATTCTTATGCTGCTGTCTTACATTGAAATTTTTTCCTTGTAAACAGCAAGCTACTACTTGATACTTTACAAAGGGATATTGAAGTTTGGGAACTTGTATGTATTTGCTTTCTTAGTTTTTTTTTTTAATCTTGTTTGACCAATTATTTTATTAGAACTCATCCAAATTGCCTTATTCTCCTGGGATGTCTTCATTATTCTTAGGTTAGCACCAATATATTGTGCAAATATAGTGGTCCTGTTGATATCTGGTTGTCCATGTTTTGGGCCAAGCTACTCTCAAATGGAACAATGCAGTGCTTGGTAAATGAACATTCTCGTAGGAGCTTTATCGCAATGGCCCAACACTCAAGCCAGTGGGTGTGGTATGCATGCTTTACCTTTTATTGTAAAATTGTAGACTAAATATCGTTCCTTGAAATTTGCAAATGTTGTTCAATTTGGATTTTCTTTCTATAAATGTTGTCTTCCTTTAATCTTTGTCCTTGTGTCAAATATTGCAATCCATCACACATGACATCTATGTGGTAGATATTTAGAAACTTCAACTGAAATTATCTCTAAGAGGCATTGCACAACAACATTTCCTTTTTTCTCCATCTAAATAATTTCTGCAGGTTCCGCAAACTTTTTGTAGCCTTATCCAGTTATACCTATATGAACACTCTTAGAAAGGTCAAGTGAAGTTGCAACGCTGAAGGAGTTGTGTTGCTTGTGTGATCAGCTTTCATTTGTTGCGATCCTGCTCTGTATCTATCAACTTTCTTCCGGGGTTCAAGCTATACATTATGTGGACTGTACCGTGCGGCTCAAGCAGCCATTCACTTTCTCATGACAATCACTGATAATTTTCTTCGAATAATCCATGGTGCATGTGTCCATTAACAGTGGTCTATGTTTGTCAGATTTTGTTTACTAAGTTTTCAATTCTTTGTATTGGTATTTGGTAAAGTAACACAATAAATATTCTTTACTACCGAAGCATTAGAAAATGGCCATGACTATCCTTCGTGATTTCTTTCTATCAACTTGAATTACCCACAGGCTAATACTTGTAATTGTCCTGTAATTATATTTAGCCAACCATCTTTTAATCGTGCGTGTTAGATATTTGCTTTATGGACTGCACATGACTTTATCTTTTATGCTTCAGTTTGTTAATAAGTGCCCACTAGTCAATGAGTGGCACCTTTAATTTAGGAGTTAGTTAGTCAGATGCTGATAACTTTATCTTTTATTAATTTTTCTATTTCAAATTTTTAAGGACTATAAATGTAAACGTTACTGATTAATAAAGATGTAGGATTCTCTATTTCTTCTCCAAAATATTTCAGCGTATTCTTCTCCCCTTCTTCTCTGTTTTATTCTCTTTTCTTCCATAAATCCAATAAATTGGTATCAAGGGCCCTATTCTTACGGGGACTTGCAGAATGAAAGCTGATACAAGCTTTTCTCAAGTAACTCCTCCGGTCTTTGACGGAGAAAATTATGACCTCTGGACAGTGAGAATGGAGTCTAACCTAGAGGCATTGGATTTATGGGAAGCTGTGGAAGAGGATTATATTCTTTACTACCGAAGCATTAGCATAGAGCCATGACTATCCTTCGTGATTTCTTTCTATCAATCTTGAATTACCCACAGGCTAATACTTGAAATTGTCCAGTAATTATATTTGGCCAACCTTTTAATCGTGCGTAATCTAACATCTGAGAGCAATTGCATGTGCATGAACTGAAATTGATGGCATTTGATTTGGTGGGGCTGCTTAATGTTGCACCCATGAATGATCGAAGTTTAAGATACAACCCAACTTGGGTAGAGTTTAAGGATGAATGAGTTAGACCCTTCACTTAAAACTAAATTATAATACCATTCTGAATTGGATTATCAAATACTTGCTTTTTGGTCAAATAATAATTAAATAAGTTATTAAGCAAACATATGTTACTTGAAGTAACATTTGAATTTATAACTTATAATTTATTAATTTTTTATTTTTATCTTCAATATTTTAATTAAATTGTTTATTTATTCTCTCTTTTAATACTATATTATTTATTTCAATAAATTTTTTCTGCAGTATTACATTGTTTATTTTATTTTTATTTTTATTTTTATGAAAATATTTCAATTTCTTTTAAAAAAGTGATCAGAGTGTAAAATTAAATAAAAAATTTCAACTATTATTACATAAAAATATACTTTTGTCTACAAAATAAAATAGAAATTTATGTAAAAAATTATATAAATGTTTTTTATGTCATTTTATATTTATTAACTAGTTTAATTTTTAATTTTATTAAATACTTATAATTTAATAAACTATCTTATCAACTATTTTTATCAAACATAACCCTTGAAATAAAAAATAAAGACTGAAATTATTGATATTTGATAATTTTTTTGATTAACATGATATTTTTATAATTTTAGGGAATAAATTAATTGATATTCATAATTTAAGAAACTACTTTAAGATATTACTCAACAAAGAGGAGGGGAGAGATTTTAATGGGGGAAGTGGGAGGAAATAAATTTTAATGAAGGAAAGGGACATCTTGTTTCATTCACAAAGGGAGGAAAAATAAAATAAAAAATTATTATTTAAAGTTATTAAATTATGAATAATTTAGTATAATTAATATAAAGTTTTCTTTCTCCTCCAATTTTTACCAATTTTGAAGGAAGCCAAATTTACCTAACGAGGAATTTTAACCCTTCCCCTCCTTTATAAAATTTTCAACCAAATAATAGAAGTTAGTAAAAATCTCACATCTCTTTATTTCCTTTCAAGGCTTCAACTAAACATTGGAAACTTTTATGGGAGTTCTTCCTTTATTAGGTTAAATACAGGAAGTATGAATTCGAACATGATGTTATAGTTGAGTTAGACCTCATTGAACTTTTTCTTTAATATATCTGAATTGGCAGATTTATATTTCTCTAAATAAGGCATGATATATAATCTAGGCCATTTTGTCATTAAAAAATGTAATAAAGGGCTGAACATATGGTTAATAATCTAGAAAAATGAAACCGAAACAAATCTTAATCTTATACAAAGGACCAATATAAGTAGGAGCCCTACAAACAATCCAAATGATGTATTGACCAGGTCTTCACAAAGTATCATTATCCAAATCTAGTGCATTCATTATATGTCAAGTAGAATTTTCTTAGCAATTCAAAAAGTATATTATTTTCTTAACAAATGTATAGAGGAAAGGACTGTCTAACTGATGTCTGTATAAGAGGGTTGGAAATTACAAATTGATTTGATGTCTATATAAACTTAGGCTGCATGTGCTTGTGTTTGCATGTACTAGTCATTTTTTGGAAACATGACCTTGATTTTGTTTAATGATGTAGCAACATCCATCATATTCATTCGTTCTTTAGGCAAATCAGCACAACAATTCAAGGCTATTCTATAAATGGATGATATAGATGATATTATGTCATCAGCATGATGTTCTTCATCCTGTAACAAATTGGAATCCACAACTCGAGTAATGGCATGGGGCATTGATTCGCTAATCCAGCCTTTCAAGGTCAATCCTGCAACAAACAACTCATCTGTTGGCTTGTTTCTTGAGAATGTTTCCATCAACATAATCCCAAAACTGTACACATCTCCTTTTGTAGAAATAGTCCCCTTAGATCCAAACTCTGCATGCCAATCCAACGTTGATTAAATTTTCTTACAATAAATACTCTATGTAGTGCATATTAATTTTAGTTTAGTCATAGTAACATATATGCAAGTTCAAACATAGGCCCTTATTGAAATAACTAAAAGCTCTTATCATATACTATTACATTCCATTTATTTTAGAGAAATTGTATTTGCACAAGTATACAACAAAATGAGATACGAAGAGAAGAGAGAGAACTTTGAAAAAAGATAACTAATGTGATAGAGAGAAATTAAAAAAAATGTTGTAAAAAAGTATTGTATAAAATACAACTCTTTATTTTATATCCAAAACTTAATGGATAGCTAAGAGAGGATACATAGGACAAGGATAGGTATAAGTAACGGACACCAAGCACTAAAATAGGAAGAAAAAAATGGTGAGATATTGTTAGATCAATAGAGATAAAATATCCAAAGTAATGGGAGTACCAAAATAACAATTTAAAATCACATTTCAGAGAAAATAAGATTTTAAATAAAAACCCCTTTTAATAAAAGGTCAATAAGACAATAAGTGATCTGAAACATTTTATTTTAGCAGCCTGGTTTGGTAATCTTATATTGAGTATGCAACCTCTGCAAAAAATGGTTCTAATAACCAAAAAAGTTAATAGAAAATTATGTACTGATGTAGGATAATTACCTGGTGCAATGTAGCCAAATGTAGCCATGGTCTTGGTATACTCTTGGGATTGTCCTTCGTCAAGAAGTTTGGCAATGCCAAAGTCACTAATATGGGCAACCATGTCTTCATCCAACAAGACATTACTAGGCTTTACATCACAATGAACCACAGTTGGCGATGCACCATGATGCATGTAATCCAATACAAAAGCCACATCTATCATTATATTTAGTCTTTGCAAGAAGTTTAAACAATAGTTATAAGAATACAACCATCTTTCAAGGTTCCCATTGGACATGTAGTCCATTACTAAAAGCTTGTAATTAGGATTTGAACAACAACCAATGATCTTAATGAGATTTCGGTGACGCAGATTGCGCATTACTTCACATTCCACACTAAAGCTCCTTGATCCTAGTTCAAGGTACAAATTAAATAATTTGATTGCAACAACCATCCCATTTGGAAGTATACCTTTGAACACAGAGCCAAAACTTCCCTTACCAAGCAAATTACTCTCATCAAATCCATTAGTTGCCCGTGAAAGTTCATTGTAGGAAATCATTCTTGTTGCTAGTAAGTTTAATGAACTCACTTCAGCAGGATCAGCACCATCATCATTTTTTCTTTGACGCTTTTTCAGAAGTACACAAAAAACAACCAGAAGGGTTGACAATATTACCGGCACTATGCATTTGATAAAAAGCATATGTGCATGTGACCTTTTTCTCTTCATTTCACTGCATGGGGGGACTTGTAATCGTGCATTTCCACAAAGTGCTTTATTAAATATGAAAGACTGAGCTGTGAAATTTTTAAAAGGTCCAATGTTGGGAATCTCACCTTCTAACCTGTTATAAGAAAGATTGATAAATTTGAGATCACGAAGTGACTCCAAGGATTTTGGAATCATGCTAACCAAATAGTTTTGGGATAAGTCCAAGGATGTCAAACTTATCAAATTACCAAATGAATTAGGAATATTTCCCTCCAATTTATTATGTGCTAGGTTGAGTGTTTGCAAATTTTGCAACCCTGTAATAGCCCTTGGAATGCCTCCTGAAATCTGATTCCCTGATAGATCCAATAACATCACAACTTTTAAATTTCCAACATCTGGTGGAAGAAATCCAGTTAAAGCATTGTCAGATAAGTCTAGTTCCAAAATGTCTCTGAGGCTCCAAAGAGAAGAGGGCACTTTATTTAGTCTGTTTGAGTGCAAGTATAACTCTCTTAGAGAGGTCACATTACCAAAGCATGTTGGGATCTCCCCAAAAATTTTCTTATTTTCAGTTATATACAACTCACTCAGTCGGTTGATTGCGCAAAGTTCATCAATGATGGTTCCTTGTAGTTGGTTGTTTCCAAGATTTAGATATTGAAGGGACTGCAAACTACTGATTGTCGTTGGAATTGTTCCACTCAAATCATTATGGTACAAATCTAGCATGAACAAGTTGCTTAAATTTCCAATTTCCAATGGAATCTTGCCATCAATTTTGCACTCATCGGCTATGAACTGTTCCAAATTGGACATGTTTCCAATTGATTTGGAAAGGTTTCCATGCATTGGATTCCCTGAAATTTGAAGAAATTTCAAAGAACTTGGGAAGCTTAATTCAATAGTGGAAGAAGCATCAGTGGTTAAATTATTGGAGTTCACATCCAACCACTGAAGGTATCTCAAATTCCCAAGAGAACTGGGTATGACTCCATTGAACTTATTCACACCCAAATCCACCTTGTTAAGCTTGGAAGCATTGGATAAACTACTTGGAATATTTCCACCAAGTTTGTTGTAAGATAAGAATAATTCTTCCAAGTTTTCTAGGCTGATGCATAATGGAAGAAATCCTGAGAGGGAATTCTTTTCCAAATACAAGTAAGTTAATGATGACATGTTAAAGATATCTGAGGGAATAGATCCATTTAAATGGTTACTTCCCAAACTTAAACTCCCAAGCATAGGAAGATAACCAATCTCCTCGGGTATAGAGCCTGAAAGAATGTAACAATTCATAAAGTAACAATAACATAAATCAACATCTTTAGTTTTAAAGCATACTTTTTTGTTTGTTTGTTGGTTATATGATGATTCAGAGGTTCATATCCAAGACCTAATATTATATACAAATTGTACTACAACTCATCCTAATTCGTGTTTAGTTGTTATGAATGTATAACAATTACATGGCTTAATCTTAAAAAAATATAAAACTATTTGTAATTCTCCACCTCATAATTTAAACTTTTGATGAATTAATTTTTGAAATAGTAGATATCGAGCCTCCCAATTTATTATGGTAATATTCTATAATATAATGTTATACGACGCATGTAGAAGTCACATATTAATAAAGAAGGCCAAGATATGGTTAGTCATGAGACGGTCGGCATTATTTCAAAACTATATAGTATTTTAATGAAATTCAACAGACAAAATTATTGAAGATATACTAGGTATAAGGAAAGAGTGGTATACCTGTGAAAGAGTTGCCACCCAAGCCTAATGCTTCAAGCATCGTACAATTGCTAATAGACCTTGGAATTCTTCCCTCAAATTGATTACTATCCAAACCCAATAATTCTAGGAATGGAAGCTGATGAAACATCTCTTCTGTTAGGCTACCGTTCAACTTGTTATCTTCTAGGCCGAGTCCTCTCATGGAAGATATGTTAAAAAGAGATAATGGGATTTCTCCTATAAAAAAATGAATTTTATAATATTAATATATGCTTTGAGCCACCAAAAATCCGACTAGAAAAATTATATGGATCAAATTATAATCCTTGCTAGAAATAATATTCTGTTAAATAATTCTTCATATCTTGTTGGAGAAATTGATTGAAAATTTTACCTTTGATTTTGAGGTGACTTAAATTATAATATAAAAAGTAATACCATGGAAACTTTAAAAATGAAATTTGTTAATATACACTAACATGTTTTTTTAGAAGAATTATGTTATTAGTTTATAACTTTAGTTTTCTTAAAATAAATGTAAAGGTGTAGCTTACTAATATATTCTTTTTAAACAACAAGCGTATATTAGCACCAATTGTTACTAAATACACTTATTTTATTTTTAGAAGTAGAACTTATAATTTTGATTTTTTTTAAATACACCTAAAGTGTAATTTGTTAAAATATTTTTTTTAAAAAAAAATAAGTGAGTATATATGCTAACAAACTTATATATGTCAAATCCTGCAATGCAAAAATTTAGTTTGAAAATTTTATAATAAATTTATTTTAAAAAAGTTTGAAATAATTTTATCTAATTAAATATAATTAAAATAAATATCATAATTATGGATAAGACTTTGAGAGTACATAATGATGTGTTTATATATTTTTTAAAAATAATTTTTTTTATTACACACATTTTGCAAGGTTTAATAACAAATTAACTTTTCTTAATACTTTAGATGATTCAATCTCCAAAGTTTAAAATAATATAAATAAGAGAGTGTAGTTGACCTCTCTTTGTATTTGTAATTAGTTAGTGTTACTTTTTAACGAGTTCTATGTTCGAAAATTTCCTATTCTGTCGCAAAATTGAAGATTAATTTATACTAAATACATCTAAGCTCTTGATATGTGGTAAACTCTCATACTAAATACTAAAAGTTTACATGGAGTAATTAACACAATCAAATTTAAAATTAATATATACCTTATAATTCTCATGCTCATACCAAATTAAGAAGAAACACCCAAATCCTCTAATAATGTCAATTATCCTTTAGATTTCGATGATATGTGAAATTACTTGATCTCTTTTTTCTTAAAATACAATTGAGACTATCAAGATAAATTCAGTGAAATTTGATAGTAACACTTGATAAGTAAAGTTTAGCTTAAATCACTTTAAAATACAGAAATTACTTCAACTTTAAGGTTGCAACATTTTTTTTTTCCAAAAGAAATGAGAGTTCTTGCACTACATTTCTCTAATATTGATCCACTCCTCTTTTTTAGTCCAAATCCAACAAATATTACAGACAATTCATCTAAGAAAAAAATAAAACAATATCACATGGAAAAAATTCTCTCGCCCCCTCCCATACCCCATTTTTAATAAATGATAAACCTATAGCATATGGTATAAACTCATCCATTATATAATTAGCTTCAAGAAGAATGTCCTAATTTTTTCTTTAGGTATGCTTTCATCTAAATCTTATTGCAAATGGTACAATTTTTAATAGTAATAGATAGTATATTAAAAAAAATAATCTAATATATGTTTCTATAAAAATCAATCTCTTTAGTATATTTTTATATGTTAAATCTATATTTGCTAGAATAAACACTACTAACAAAATCAAAAAAATCAATTTACTTGAAAATAAAATTTTAAACACTTGAGGTTAGGTGTAATGGTTGAATTCATGTTGTAAAATAGTAAAGTGTAAATTACACTTCCCTCTTCCAAGAGATGAGAGTATTATACTGCTCTCTTCTCTTATGTTAAAATATATAATTTAGTCTATTTAACTTAATATTGTTAAAATAAATTACACTTTTCTCGAGAGATGTAAGTATTACACTACCCTTCCTTTTTATGTTAAAATGTAAAAAAAAAAAATTATACTTTCCTCCTTTAGAGATGTAGGTATTACATAGTCTCTTCCCTCTTATATTAAAATATATAATTTAGTTTATTTAACTTATATCGCTAAAAAATATTCATTATAAAATTATAAAATATATTTTTCACTAAAATATATGCTAAAATATTTTTAATTTACTAAGTTATCATTAACTCACTTGGTAAAGATTTTTCAAAATATATAATTAAATTTGAAATAATTAGAATTTTTTATTAAAATAATAATTAAAAATAGATATTGTGAGATAAATTATGTATGTATATGTGTGTGTGCATGTGTGTGTGAATTTATATATATTATATTAAATTTTGTAATAATTATATTTTATTTAATAATAGATTTTAATATAAATAGATTTATTTAAAATGTTGTACGTTTAATATATATATATATTAGCATTACATTTATTAAATTCAATAAATATATTACATTTAATAATACAATATTTAGCAAAATTATTAAATTAATTATTCATTATATAATAATTAATACTATGTAAGAAAAATACCAATTTATTTAAATACTTATAAAAATATTAACATCAATTAAGTACTACCTTAATACTTTTTTTTTAATTTTATTTTACTTGTATATATATATATATACACATAATTTTTTAATTTGATTATTTTAAAATATGTTTTGTGAAAATAATAACAAAAAATATATTTTTTAAAATTTATAATTAAATCTAACATAATTCATAATAATTTTTTAAAATAATAATTAAAGGTACAAATTAAGAGATAAATTGTTATATATATATATATATATATATATATATATATATTTGTGTTTGTGAAGGAAGGAGGGTGTGTATTTTATTGCAAGAGGGAGGGTGGTGTAATATTTGCATCTTTGAGGGAGAGTTAGTGTAGAATATGCTTTAGTAATAATTTTTTTAATGAAAGTTAATGAAACTTTAACAAAAAATTTAAAAAGGAGTAAAGTGTCATATATTTAAATTTGTCAAGAGAGGATAGTGCATTTTTTAACATAAGAGAAGAGAATGGTGTAATATTCATATATCTCAGGGAAGGAGAATGTAATTTACTCAAAAATAAATGAAAGTATCATAGAACTTAAACAAATATATAAAAAGTTATTATATATATATATGAGAGGGATCAAATTACACCGGTATAACTTTTACTAACTATTACACCATTTAATAACTTTCAATTAGATGATGTTTTCTCAAAACTCATTGTTAAATTGAAAGTTCCTTTCATATAGATCATATACACAAAATTTTATATTAATCCAAAATTATTTGATACCTCATTCATATAGATCAAAATCGACGTAATATACTTTTGAAAATATACTAAAATATGAATCATTTGATAACCTTTTTATTGTTTTTCAATTTTGATAAAATTTGACACAAACAATCATGTTAATATAAAATTATAATTCAATAGTTGGATTGACAAAACTATTGGTAAGAATCATGTTATAGTTGGTAAGAGTATATACATACATATATACACATATACATATATACATATAGAGAAAGAGAGAGAGCGAGAGAGTGGGGATTAAGTTACTCTAAGACTAACTCTTGGTAGAGTAACTCCGCTCAATAACTCTTGATATATATTGAATTTCAATGATCTAATCATTAAATTAAAGAATTTTATTGAGTAGATCAACTATACAAATTTTTATAAAGTTTGAAAACTGTTTGATACTTCATTAGATAAATTCAAATTAACATATAATATACTTTTCTAAATTATAAGTAAATGTTGCCTATAAGATTAACTAACTGATATTTTCCTCAATTATAATGAGGACTGTACCATGTAATGATATTGAAAGAAGTATGTATACTCCTAGTCACTTCCCACATTCTGTTGAAAACTATTACTCACCAATGAAAAGTATTAATCCATACCAAGTTAAGGGTAATTTAGTATAACTTAGAATAAACCCTAAGTTCCCTTCGTCAATTGTATTTTATGGTAGAATTCCTACTGTATATGTGGAAGTGATTTTAGAACAAATCACCTTGCTCCATTGTTTTTGTTGTTGTGCATGTTTAATCATGATCTTGGAAGATGGCGATGCCGATTTTGTTTAACCTACATATATCATATCCAGGTGGAGGAGTATAGGAATATAATTAGGACCCAAACATCTTGACTTATACAGGTCCCATGTCTGTGACTTTTCTATCCCTTATCCCTAAAGCTGCGATGTTCCCACTGACGTATATGATACCTATTTATTATACAACTATTCCCCCACCAGACATTGTTTACGCACCACCACCACTAGCAATAGACCTTAATGTTCCTGCAATAGCTCTATATGTTGATGTCCATCCACTTCCTCCTTAGTTACCTATTATGGACACTCTAGTTGTAGATGAGGGAGCACTTGTACCTATAGATGACGAATCACTGATAGAGCTAGTACTTGCTGAGTCACCTATGGGCTCCCCCAATGTCAAGTTGGGAATGGCCAACAAATGGCAAACCTCTTCAGCTTCCTCTTCTTTTGGACCTGAGGTACCTCATGAGGTACCCACCAAACAGGCATACCACGTAGCCAAGGACAAGTCAGAGAGGACTCCATCGAATGAGGATTAGTATCAACTTAGAATATTTTAGTAGGGGGTAGGGTAGCTTGACACTATTATGTATAGGACCTTTTTCATGTATATATTAGGTTATGTAGTATATATCTTTTGATGTACTTTTATTTTTTATTTTGACTATTGTATAGTACCCAAATTATGATATACAGTTATATATATATATATATATATATATATATATATATATATATATATATATAGAGAGAGAGAGAGAGAGAGAGAGAGAGAGAGAGAGAGAGATTTTTACTTCCATTTCCAAATTTCATTAAATTTTAAAATTTTCTATTAAAAAAATTGGAAAAAAATTTATACACATTTCTCACTAACTTAACTTAATAACTAAAATAATATGAAATATATTTTAAATCAAAAGAGTGTTACATTTAACTAAAATGGAGTTGAAATAGTTTTTAACTCAATTAGTTTAAAAATAAAACTAATTTTTAAAAACTAAAAACTAATTGTAATTTTTGAAACTTATAACTAAAAACAACCCCAAATGACCTTATATAACATGATAGAAGATTTAAAAACTTAAATTACATCCTAACAATTTGTCTTAATTTTTATATGTGATAATAAATTTTGAAAAGCATTAATTTTGAGGATTGGTTCAAATAAAATGGACGTTTAACTATAGTGTCTCGTCATGTTAGCATATATCTTTTGAAGCTAGGTCAACTTGGCCTAATTTGGGGGCTACTATTTACACATCTCTTTTTGCTTTTTGTATCGTTTGCCTTTTTTTTTTTTATAAAAATGTTCTTCACAAAAATTAATTTTTGTTATATATCATAATCATAATTAAATACATTACAAAAACTAATTTTCGTGTTCATCCCCACCCCCACCTTCTCTTGATTTAAACAAATTTTTGCACCTCTCAATCTAATGCGAGGACACTGGTTTGCTGTTGTTTCAATAGTTATTCTTTTATGCTCTGTGAGTGGATCCCATAATGGAGGATTGTGTGTGTTGTGATGCGAAATTGTTGCGTAATGGTGTGCGACCTTCAGTGCAAGTGTTTGAAATTAGTGAGGGTGGGTTACTTGGGACCTTAACGGTGCCTAGGTTCAGAGTGTTACAATGGTGAATTAATGACCATTTCTGCAACCATTTCCTTCCCCTTCCATAACATGGCCTCTTTCTTCATTTTCTCACTGATTATGTATACGACCTTGTTGTGTCTTCGAATTAGAAGGGGAGGAATAGGGGTGAGGGGTGAGGGGTGTGGAAACTAATTTCCATTTAAAGGAGGGGATGGGCAGTGAGGGTACGCCGATTTGAAAGAAAATAATTTCTATTGTATATGACTACACATTGGAAATTAGTTTTCATTGTGTAATCGTACACAACAAAAACCAATTTTTATGAAGACTATTTTTATCAAAAAAATTATCGAGAAAAGGCAAGCGATGTAAAAAGCAACAGGTGTAGTGTGCACTCGCTCGATTTTTGTCAAGTCTATGTAAAATTGGTCTAACTTTTAGTTTTTCAGGATGCTATCACATTAGTCCCTGAATGGAAGAAAATTCAAAAAAACCCTTGAAACTAGATTTTGTCTGTCACGTTAGTCCATCTGTTAGTCCCTTTCTGTTAAAGTTAATGTTCGTGCCTATATGGCACGTTATCTACACATGTGGTGGCTAACAATGCACATATGGATGACACGTGGCAGTCTAGTTATCTAAACTAAAATGATAGTGGACTTTCTTTTTTATACTTTATCACAACATGTGATGTCACAACATGTATCATATTCAATTTAGTTTTTGAATTTAACTACTGACTGTCATTTTGGTCTTTGAAAGAACTTTCAAGTTGTCAATTAAGTCTCATGTTATGTGTAGATTTCTATTCATAAAACAAGGTAAAGAACCACTTCTTTTACACCTCTTTCATATCTTCATTTTTGGTGGGTAATACTTGAGTTATTTTTTATGTTTTTCTTTAATTTCTATTCCAATCTAAATTTCCCTCCACACTTTCATTCATTAGCCTAATGTGAAGTATAATGAGGCCAAAATTTAATAGTTAATATTAATATTATTGATTTCTCTCATTCTTACATACACACATAAAAGATACCGAGAGACAAATAAAAAATAGAGAAAGACAACCTTTATGCCTTCTTGATATTTTCAACATCTTCAATGGGAGAAGAATCTTTTGCAACAATTAGAGTAGTTATTTGGTCTTATGTCGTATCTTGTGTTGTAATATACAAAATTTATAACATCAAATCATAACAAGATTGATGGATTGTCCTCACGCAGAACTCGAGTATCCAACAATCAAATATCATTGTTTTTTTTTTTTCCTTTTTTTAATCTTCATTTGTTTTTTTCTTTTGCCTCTATGATAGAAAAATTATTTTCAAAAAACTAATTAAGTTTGATCAATCTCCATCATGCATATACATGGTTCTTGCTCGATCATGTTTTCTTTACATATAATATTTGAACTTGTAAGCTTTATATATAGAAGAGATACCACACATGAGCGTGTAATAACATGAGGAAATTGAATAAATAATTAAAATTAAACTTAAGTAATTTGGCTTTCATCGTTTTCAATTTTCTTGGATCGATTTGTGGTTTTATTTTGAATTGGATTGGATTTGGACACTCCCTATATATAACTGCTAAGCCAATCTTATGTACGATGAAAAATATACATTACTCACATATAACCTATGTATAGGTGTAATAAAGGAAGATATATTTATTTGTGGCCCACTGATATAATGTGTGTGTAAGAATTAGAGAAATCAATATTACTATTAACCATTAAATTTTGGCATCATTATACTTCACTTTAGGCTAATAGATGAAAGTGTGGAGGAAAATGTAGGTTGGAATAGAAATTAAAGAGAAACATTAAAATATCTCAAGTATAACCCACCAAAATGATGAAGATATGGAAGTGGTGTAAAAGAATGATTTTTTGGACAAATTTAATATTTTTTCCTGACTGATTTATACGTATATATTTGGTTTCTTTTTCTTTTCAAAAAAGGTCCACTAGTTTTTGTAAAGAGAAAGTACCACATTACAAAATAAAGTGAAAATTTGACAATCATTAACAAAAGAAAATTACTATATAATTGTACTCACCTTAATATGAGGATTAATATATCTAGTATTTTTAGGTAAGATAAATATTTATTTGTATATAATTAAAATTCATAAAAAATAAATAATTTTGATGTAAATAAATAATTTACATGTAACTAGGACTTAATTGACAATTCAAAAGTACTTTCGAGATTAAAATGACAATAAGTAGTTAAGTTTAGGAATTAAATTGAATATGATACATGTTATGACATCACATGTTATGATAAAGTAAAAAAAAAGGTTAACTTTCATTTTAGTCTAACAAAGTAGACCACCACATGTACCCAGTCAACTGCTACATGTGTAGATAACATGTCACGTAAATATCAACATTAACTTTAATGCAGAAAATTAACAGCTGAACTAACATAACAAACATAATCTAATTTTATGAATTTTTTAAAAAATTTTTTTATTTAAAGATTAATGTAACAACATTCTACACTCTAATTTTTGGTATTGGCGAACTTTTTGTCCACAGGCTAGGCGAACTTTTTGTCCATAGGCTATAATACCTCCATCTAGATTAACTACAGCATTATGTACGTCCTATGACTCCTATCTATGTCTATTTTTATATACTTTACAGAACATAAAAAAGGTTTCGCACTCCTTCACCTTTTATCCTATTTTTTTTGGTAATGACCTTTTATCCTGTCTATGTCTATTTTAATATGCTTTTTTTTTTCAAAAAAAAAGAAGTTTGACGTTCCACCTATTATTATAACAGTATTGTTTGTAGCCCATTTTTATTTCTTATTTAATCTTTCTAAATTTTTAAAATTTTAAATAAATTAAAAATATTTTATATTATTCTGATTTTTATATATTAAAATTTTATACATTAAAAAATTATAATGCTAATATTTTGTGTTCAAATATAATAAAAATAAATGAATAATATGGAAAATATTTTTAAAAAATAAAAGTTAATTTTTATCTTATCTATTTTTTAGCATTATTTAGGAATTTTCTATATTCAAAACTTTATAATGTTAATATTTTGATTTTAAATACAATAAAAGTAAATAAAAATATGAAAAAAAATTCTTTAGATCAGGTGAAAACTTGAAAAATAATTTGTAGATTAGGTGATAAATGTGAAAAATAAAATTAAGATATGAAAAATATAAAACAACTTTCTTCAATTTGATTTATCTTTACCATTTTTAATAATTTTGTATATGAAAAATGACTTAAATATGTTTTTAATATTTAAAATATATGATGTTTTTGGAATTAATCTATCATTAATTTTTTTTAATTTGTAGTTGTTAGGAAATATAATAATCATTTACCGTTACTTCCCCTAATTAAAACTTGTTATTTTAGGTTAAATGTAAGAAATAAAAGCGAATATATTTTAATTAAAGAGAGACTAATTCTAAATTAGTCATATTTTTAGAAAATAAAAATAATTTTAAATCAGACAATAATTATAATGTTAGTATTTTATGTTTAATAATTAATAACATGCATATACATATATGAAATAATAAACCATGTAATAACTTTATACAAAAAATAATGACTAAATTTTCAAGACAGTGTATTAATTACATGTATGTTATTCTATGTATATACATGTAAGGATAGAAATATGTCAGGCTGTTTGACAAAAGCCCATGACTTAGCCTATATTAGGCCAGGTTAGGTGAAGCTTTTTTACAAAATAAACTAGGTCAAAGATTTTATAAATGAGTTTAATTTTTATGTATTGTTAGTATCCAAAGTTTTATATTATCAACCAATCAGAAATCATGATAGATATGACTTTTAAGATAGTTATTGTAAAAGTCAATAAACTTACCTGACGAATTGAGATTGGATGACAATGTAAAAACTCTTTATACTATCAAAGCATGAACTATCTACTCTTTATTGAAGTTTATTTAGTTAAAAAGGTCAAGCTTTAGGCCATTTAAAAAGTTTTGTAGACCTAATAGGCCGATCTATTTGAGTATATATAAATATTAATTTTTTGTTAGTGTTATTATTAATTTTTTTATAATGTATTAAAATCATACATACATACATATATATATATATATATATATATATATACACACACACACACACACACACACACACACACACACATACACATACATACATAAATACATTTTTAAATACTAAGCACGTTGATAATTAAACATATGAACTCAAGCCTACAAGCTTATTGAAAAATAAATTTATGTTGTATTAGAGACCTTATTGCAAAATAAACTTTTAAATAAGTTATCGTAAAGATTATATTAGACATTAAAAATAAGCTTATATCATATATATAAGTTAGACTTGACCCTTATAATATCTAACTAACTTATTTTCATCCTTGTCTCATGCCTTGAATGTGTGTGTGTGTGTGTGTGTGTGTGTGTGTAAGATAACAAATCATATTTAATCGTTGAATTTTTTAAAGAGACGAAACCTATTTAAATAGTCTTGTTCCACTTAATGTATTTTCATCCCTACATACCTGCAATTAAATCAAATGGAATGCATACATGTGAAGTTATGTTTTTTGTTCAACACATGCAAAGTTAAAAAGATAAATTAATGAACAGTGACTTGATTACCGTCTGTGTGTGTGTGTCATCCTTGTCTCATGCCTTGAATGTGTGTGTGTGTGTGTGTGTGTGTGTGTGTGTGTGTGTGTGTGTGTGTGTGTGTGTGTGTGTGTAAGATAACAAATCATATTTAATCGTTGAATTTTTTAAAGAGACGAAACCTATTTAAATAGTCTTGTTCCACTTAATGTATTTTCATCAATTAAATCAAATGGAATGCATACATGTGATGTGTGTGTGTGTGTGTGTGTGTGTGTGTGTGTGTGTGTGTGTGTGTGTGTGTGTGCGTTATATCTATTTAAAAAATTTAAATGTGAAATAAGTCTTTAAATAGATTAACAAGTTAAGTCAGATCGACTTTAAAAAAGATTAGACCAAACCTAACAAAAGCCTATATAAGATAACAAATCATATTTAATCGTTGAATTTTTTAAAGAGACGAAACCTATTTAAATAGTCTTGTTCCACTTAATGTATTTTCATCCCTACATACCTGCAATTAAATCAAATGGAATGCATACATGTGAAGTTATGTTTTTTGTTCAACACATGCAAAGTTAAAAAGATAAATTAATGAACAGTGACTTGATTACCATATGGCCACGTGTGTGAAGCGCTGCAGAATAATATAAAAATGTTATTTTTACATTTTGTTTTCTACGCTCATGTTATATATATTTTATAAAATAAAATATTCTTCTCTTTTTATCTGAAAAATAGTAAAATTAGAACGTAAAAATGAAGTGAAAATATAATTATTAGATGGCAAAACAAACAGTGTCTTCGTTTTTGGTGAGAAGAATGCTCTTTGTATGTGCTGCTGTCAAGCTCAACCAAAGAAGCAAAGACTTAAGTGAGAAAATAATTAATTTGGATGTATAGTTAATTTTTGGAATAATAACAATTCACGATCGTAAGTATCGTGCAGATAGTCCACATATATTAATTAATGTAGTTTTTACCATACAATATGTGGGATTTTTGTTAACATGTTAAAACTTATACATAATATAGGCAGATTTTAATGCAAATCTTCCTGCATATATAAAGCAAAGAATTATTTTGATGAAATTATATGAAGATAGAAGGAACACCATACCTTCCAAGTTGTCGTCATTAAGGGAAAGGTAGTTTAGCATAGGTAAGTTTCCAATGTCATCCGGTAGGCCTCCTCTGCTGAACCCATTATATGACAACTCTACATCTGTCAACACTTTGCACTGATTCCAAACAGTTGGCAATTTACCGGACAACTGGTTGAAATTTAGTAAAAGTACTTGAATATTTGGAAGTCCGTGGCACAAGTTTGATGGAAGACTGCCAGATAAATTGTTGGAGCTAAGTTGAATGTCTTGCAGCATTGAGTTATTGAAGATTGTTGATGGTATGGAGCCACCAAGTGGATTAACTCCAAGATACATTATTTCTAATTGTGGAAGTTCACCGATCTCGCTTGGAATGCCTCCTTTATTAATTTCACAAAACAATCAGTGAGAAGAAATTGATGTAGAGAGAAAGTTCCATATTGATTGTTAACGCAATTGAATCTAGGAATAAAAAAACAAGGCAAGATAGAACGTGTGAAAACAAAACCAAAGTAAAACAATATTAAAAAATGGGACCCAAGACTTACACTTAATAGGGTCTAAGTAGAATAAATATATGCAGTGTTACTTCACAATCAAAGAATTTTTTTTTCTAAAAATTGAATCCGTGACTTCAGGTCGCAAGGCAGCACCAACCTCACCATGCATCAAGACACACCATCAATAAACTATGGGAATATGGTAAACATACATTCCATTGTGGGAGAAATTATTAGGTATATGGTAAACATACACTCCATTGTGGGAGAAATTAGTAGGTAGTCTCAACTACTAAGTGTTCATAATTCTAATTAATGTTTATATAATACATATTTAAATTTTATAATTTAGAAAAAATATTAATAACTCTTGATTACATGTCATGAGAGCATTAATGAGAGCCATAGTGGTCCAAGAACACATAATAATTTCTCCCATTTTAGAGGTGTATTGACCAGACGAAGAGAAACACAGGAAAAAAATAAATGAAGAAGGAGAAAGTGATAGTTATAAAAAAATAAAAAGAAAAATAAAAAGTGAGATAAAAATAAAATGAACGAAAAAGTGAATATGTACCATAACAATAATAACTTTATAATATTAGATATGGAAAATTTGTTACTATTGGTGTACATGGCCATTTTTGATATGCAAAGCAATTGTATATAAATTCTGTTTGAATAAACTTTTCCCCAAACATATATTTATAGGGGGAAAAATTTATTCAAACAAAGCCATAACATATTAAGTAAAGCTGTCATCTGCTGGCTTTTGGAGGATCTTGGGAACTAAAACTCATCTACTAATCTATCACGTTGCAAGTTGCGATGTTTGAAGAACAAATAGAGAAATGGACAAAGAGTGAAAAGGTGAAAATTAACTAAATTCATTATTTGTAGATACCTATAAAAAATGTTTAAATACATTACCTGAAAGAGAGTTATAAGATAAACTGATTCCTTTGAGGGAAGAGAAGTTAGAAATAGTTGGAGGAATGGTGCCCGAAATGTGATTGTCGTTCCAGTCCAGGATCTCTAGCCTTGTCAGATTGGAGATAGATTTTGGAATAGAACCACCAAAGCTATTATATCCAAGGTCTAAGTATCTGAGTGCAAATAAGCCTCCAATCCATGCCGGAACATTTCCACTAAACTCATTGTGGCTCAAGTTGAGTGACTTCAATCTACGCAGGTGGACTAGTTCCTTTGGCAATTGACCATGGAATTTGTTTCCACTAAGGTCAAGTTTATTAAGGAAGGTAAGGTTTCCCAAGTAAAAGGGTATGGTGCCACTAAGAGCCATGTCACCAAGATTCAAGGTCCTCACCCTTCCATGGTGAGCATCACAAGTGACACCAACCCAATTGCATAAAGAAGAGGAGGCAGACCAATTATAAGTGAGGAAATAGTAAGGGTCCCTTGTGATGGAAGATTTGAGAGCAAGAAGTGCAAACTTATCTATGGTGAAGTTGGTTCCACCAGGAGCTATTATTAAGGCCATGAAGCAGTGGAATGAAAATGTGAAAACCCAGAAGCAAAAACATTGTATCTTCTCCATATTTCGAAGTTGGATGAATCTCAGGACTGCCCAAAAGGAAGAGCGGAGTACTTTATATCAATCTTGGCTAGAATCAAGTCAATGGTTGTTAGCATCTGTACCTGTGCGTGGGTTCTTTTATGTGAGAAATGATACATGGATATGTGCATAATATGTATTCTTAATTTACACTCTTCATTTTTTTTTATTTTTCTTTTTGTCACGTTATACTATTTTTCATATTTATATTTTTCTTTCTTTTATCTTTATCGCTCTAAATGTTAAGTACTACTTAAATGTCCATGTATTAGAGTTGGTGTGGAAAAGTAAAAGCAAAATTATTAACATGCACTCATTTTTAGAGTGTTAAGGACAGAAAGAAGAGGAAAAAATAAAGAAAAATAAAAAAATAATAAATGTGACAAATGATGTAATGAAAAATAAATAAAGAAATTAAAAATAAGATAAAAGTAAGATAAAAAAAAATAGTGTACAATAATAATATCCCAGGTAAAAAGACAAGTTCAAGTAAAGTATACAAGTGAATTTCAAATTCAAGATTAAGTAGTTTTCAGAAAGACTTCATGGGACTTAAGTGCCTACTATTTTAACCCTGTAGAATACTTTTTTCTATATTTTTTGTATTCAAAGTTATACAAGATAAAAATGAGTTTTAATTAATAACAAAAAAAATGAGTTTTAATTTATAAATACAAATTAAATAATTAAAGTGTTCAGTTCGTTTAAATATACAAAACTAATATACTGAATTTGATTTATGGAAAAATATTAATGTGTCCATCAACAAATATTTATTTAGGTAGATATTGGGTAGATATTATATATATAAATATGAAAACTGACTTAAATTAATTTTTAATCGCTTTCTGTTTTAGCCTTCCTTGCATTTTTTAATTTTTAATAGGAAAATAATTAATGGACATCAAATGTTATTTAACATGCCTAGAGAGAGAAGGAGACAAAATAGAAAGAAGTGTAAGTATAAGTATGTGATATGATTTTATAACTAAAAAAAAAAAGATAAAAAAATAATATTATTTTATATATATCTTTACCCTTTTTAATATCTAATTTCTTAATTTGTTTAGGTTAGATCTACTTTCTCATTTTATAATTGTTTTTTAATTTAATATCATAAAAAAAATCTATTAAAGAATGACGTGACTAAAAAAAGGCACCTTCTTATTGTGACGAGATAAGCTGAATAGCGTGTTTGAACCCAAGTTTAGAATTCACATTTTCTAACAAATCCACGTCTAGAATCTCCCAATGACAGCAAGTGTTTTTTGCTTAAAGTTGATCCACATTCACACCAAAAAATGCCGAACTAAATAGGCTATTAATAAACCTGCAGTGTGAAATCTGAATCAAGCACACACGCGTGATATCCATTCGAATCGAGGAAGCATTGTACGGAAGGTGTGAATTACTAAACAGTCAAATAATACATCGATATCAATATATTTTTTTTTAGTCATATCGATGTCAATAATTGATTGCTGCTTTTTTAAAGGATTAACGATCGATGCTCAATTATAGTAGTAAAGCATGATTGATGATTACAATGCAACTCCAAGTCCTCGACAGTCGACGCACAAGTTTTTCAAAGAATCCAAAAATGATTTTAATGACAATCGACGTAAAGACTAGACAGCATTGGTGTCACATTAACAACCCATGCTTCTATCAGTTCTGTGGAGGATGTACGGACTATCAGTATGAGTGGAAAATCAGTATTTGTAATCCCACACGACACTCTACGTTTTTCTTATCACTGTTTCTGAAAATGTCCTTCCACTGTTTCGACGGGGATAACGTGAAGGTGGATTTAGTGATGGCTAGTGATGGTTTGGGTGCTGGATCGGGTTCGGGGTCCAGTTCGTGGATCAGAGTTTCCACGTTTACGCTGTGTTTGGTAGAGAGAAGAGAAATAGAGGAAGAGGAAGTAGGTAGAAGAGAAGAGAAGAGAAGAGAAGTAGGTAAGAAATAGAATAGAAATAGAGGTTGTTTGGTTGAAGAGAAATAGAGAAGAAATAAAGTGGAAGTTTGCTTTTTGACTTTTGGGGATTTGGAATGAAAAAATAAAATTACACTTATACCCTTAATTTTTTAAATTAAATTATTTGCAGAAAAATGTCGAAATACAATTATGCTACATATATTCGAATATGGGTTTACCATATTCGAATATATGACCCCCATATATTCGAATATGGTTACCATATTCGAATATGGTAAACCCATATTCGAATATATAGCATTATTGGAGACAAATGAAATAAAAAAGCTCTGGATATTTAATGGAAAAAGACAACTTCTTCGCATTTCTTCTCAAAATTGAACGGACCAAATTCGACGTGGGGTCCACACAAATTTTAAAAATTTCAACGCTACTTCTGCTCTACCAAACTAACGGAAATAGTACACTTCTCCGCACTTCTTTCGTCTTCGCTGCACTTCCGCGCTACTTCTCACGTACCAAACGCACCATTAGGGTTTAGTTTGGAGGGTCAAGTTTGTTTGTGACGGGGAGAAGGTGGAGGCGGAAGAGGATGCCGTCGGCAAGGACATTTTCAAAAATATAAAATAGAATAAGGACAAAGATGTAAATACAATGGGGACAAATCAACAAACATATTAAACTTTTAAAATATATATATATATATATATATATATATATATATATATATATATATATAATCAAAATAACTCACATAACTAATTACAACACTATTATATGAACCACTAATTTTTATATTAATATATCTATCTAATGGTCAATAAAACTTATCCACCATATACCATTTGTCACACTGGTCCACTGTAGATTGAGTCTTTTTTTGATTAAAGAGCAAGTAAAAAAATTACACACAAAAATTTAAATATTTTTTTAATTTTTTGTTTAATTTAAATTTATTTATTTATCTTTTTCTTCACTTTTTTCATTATACTTAAACATGGTATGAGCTGAGTTTGTGTCTCCTCGCCTTTGTTCTTGCAAAAGGCAGGACGTGTTTGAATTTAAAAGATGAGGGTTTAAAATTTATAAACCCAACTCCATCTATTGAGTTTTTTCGGTTTGGGAAAACTTGCGCAGAATTCGCCCCACTTTTTCTTTAAAAATAATAATAATTTACTAATACAATGTTAAATAAATCATATACTAAATTATCAATTATGCTTTAATTCAAATAATATGTAGAAATTAATAAAAAAAAGAACTTAAAAAAATTAAGAATTAAATTATATTTTTAGTTAAATTTATAATTTTAAAATTTTTAATTAATTATTATTATAATTTAAATCATTTAGCTATTAAAATAATTAATTTATATTTTTAATAATAATAAAAATGAAAGTATAAAACAAATGTTAACTGATACACACATGCGCACACACACACGTGTATTTAAAATTTAATGTCATTGTTAGTTAAAATATCATTGTTTGTTTTATTTAAAATTTAAATAGAAAGTAAAAATATAAAGAGTAAATTACACTTTTCTTCCATGAGAAATATGAATATTACACTGTCCTCCCTTCTTATGTTAAAAAATACACTCTCTTCCTCTAACAAATTTGAATATATGACATTTTACTCTTTTATTAAATTTTTCGTTAAAATTTCGTTAACTTACGTTAAAAAATTACTAAAACATCCTTTACACTATCTTCCTTCAAAGATTGCAAATTTTACACTGCCTTCCCTTTTGTGATAAAGTACACACTTTCCTCCTTTAATAAATGCAAATATATTACACTTTACTATTATATATATATATATATATATATATATATATATATATATATATATATATATATATCTTAATTTATACCTTTGATTATTATTTTTAAAAATTATTATGAATTATACTAAATTTAATTATAAATTTAAAAAAAAATAATTTTTAGTTATTATTTTCACAAAGCATATTTTAAGATAATCAAATTAAAAATAATATATATATATATATATATATAAGTAAAAAAAATTAAACACAAGTATTAAGGTAGTATTTAATTGATGTTATTAATATAGTATTTTTATAAATATTTAAATAAATTGGTATTTTTCTTATATAGTATTAATTATTATATTTATTAAATATAATATTTATTTAATTTTAGTAATATTACTAAATATTATATTTATTAAATGTAATATATCTATTGAATTTAATAAATACAATGCTAATATATGTATATTGAACATACAACTTTTTAAATGAATCTATTTATATTAAAAGCTATTATTAAATAAAATATAATTATTACAAAATTTAATATAGTATATATAAATTAACACACATACACACACACATAAACATAGACAAAGATGTGTGAGTGTGTGTGTACATATATAATTTATCTCATAATTTCTATTTTTAATTATTACTTCAATAAATTATTTTTAATTACTTTAAATTTAGTTATATATTTTAAAAAATCTTTATCAAGTGAGTGAATGATAACTTAGTAAATTAAAAATCTTTTAGCATATATTTTAGTAAAAAATACATTTTAAAATCTTAAATGAATATTCTTTAGTGATATAAGTTAAATAAACTAAATTATATATTTTAACATAAAAGGGGAGGGAAAGCGTAATACTCGCATCTCTTTAGGAAGAAAAGTATAATTTATTCTATATTTTTACATAAAAATGGAGGATGGTGTAATTGCACTCTCCTCTTAGGGGAGGAGAGTGCAATTTATTTTAATGGTGTTAAGTTAAATGGACTAAATTATATATTTCATCACAAAAGGGGATGGCAATGTAATACATGCATCTCTCAAGGGAGAGGAGTGTAATTTACTCAAATATAAATGAAGGTAAAAAAATATATATATGGTACAAAACATCACAAACTATTTTTTCATTAAATTAACTTTTAATTTCTCAAACATAAAAATTTAAATATATATAGTCTTATTATAATTTATTTTCATTACCATCAAAATAAATTTTTATATTTACATTGCTTTTAATGTTTTTAATATTTTGTATTAACATATTTTTAATTTAATATTTTTATTTCATAAAAATAACATATAGGGCATGAGATATTTATAATCTTAATTTCAAAATACACACAAAAAAATAGAAACGAATGTAATTAAACTAAATTTTAAATTTTCAAAATTAAAGTTGTAAAACTATCATACAAATTATCATTAAACTAATTTTATCAACTAAATTAATTTCTTTTTTAATTTAAAACTAAAAAATTCAATATCTCAATTTTTGATAATTTAAAGTTTATTTTTTTTTACAAAGACATGATTCAATTTCAAAATACATCTGAATTTAATTTTAAAATTTCTAGAAAAAATAATAGTAAAAATGAAAACTAAGTCTGACACAAATTATTATTTAAATACTATTTTGTTAAAAAAACTTAATTTTCATATTTTTTGAAAATAAAATTTGTAAACATCTTTAAATAAGAATAATTGTAAAGGCAAAAATTTATTACTCAATCCATCTCTAAAATATTTTTTATAAAAAATTAATTTTAAAATAAAGAAGATTTAAATATCTATTTTTATATTTAAAATTAAAAAGGCTCAAGTATATTAATTTTGGATAACTATTTACACCATGTAATAAAATGTTCATACATCACAATAAGAGTTGGCTTTCCTTAATAAATATTTGTTATATACATGAGTTCAAAAATTAAATCCTTAACCACAAATTTGGAAAATAAGATTATTTCTCGACCATTCCACACTTTATCATGGATGAGCGAGATATTGCTTTTGTAAATGTGAACACGGAGATGCCCTTGAAATTGACACCTGACATAGAAAAAGCTGGATTACATTGATAGAGATTGATGAGAGGACTACGTAGCAACATGCTTACACAAAACAATAATAGATTAAATAAAAAAAAAACTGCGTTCACATGCTATGTGTGGAAAATTGCGGTCACTTTAACAAAATTTTCTACTAGATTTACAGGGTTGACTTTTTGGACCAGATAGGGAGTAGGGATAGAGATGTTAATAGATAGAGTTTAGGTAGGGTATTGTAGTACCTGTTTTTATATTTGCACTTAAAAAAAAAATTCATACTCACTTTCATATTCACACGGGTAGTAATTTTAATCTCCATCTTTATATTTGTTAGGTATTTATATACCCAAACTCACACCTGTTGCTTGCACTTTATTTGTGTGTAAAATTAATAAATCAATAAAAATATGTTAATTAAGAAAAATGCTACAACTAAATTTAAAATTCACTTTTATATCATTTAAACATAATCTTAAATCATCCAAATATAACATTAAAAACATTCAAACATAACATTAAATCATCTAAACATAACATTAAAATTCTCCAAACATAACTTTAAATCATTCAAACATAAGTTATAACCCAACAATATTAGAAACATAATCATCTAACATAATCATTCTTAAATGTAATGTTCTAATTATTTAACATGATTATTAGAAACTTGGACATCATGTATTAGTACTCTCCAAGACCGGCCAAAAAATAGGACATTGACTATAATTATCTTATAATTATATTGTCTATAATAAATAGTTACAAATTATGGATGGACACCCAAAATTGCGCATAAGCATACCCAGAGTTGAAACTTGTGTATACCATAAATATAGCAAATAATATAGTAGTTTCAAACAATTTATCAAGCACAAATAACTAAATTATTAGCACATAATTAATTCATCTCTTCAATAATCAACACTATGTTTTAATAATTAATAATACATATATATAGAAGATATTTTAATTAAATTATTATATATATAATAAGTGCAGGTATGGGGCGAGGTGGGTACTGTAGTACCCATACCCACACCCATCGCAATTAAAATTTGTAGATAAATCCCCGTTCCCGAGCCCATCCCCAGTAAACAGATATTTACCTTACCCATTGGTAGATATTTTTTCAAGTGCCTATAGGGTCTGGGTATCCATAAGTAGGGAGTAAGGCAAGGTCAGAGAAGAGGTAGCATACTAAGTCTCGTTACAAATTAAATACTAAAATAGAATTGTTTTAAATCATATTATTTGGCACAAGATTATTTTGACTATTGAGCATATTAATTTGCTATTTTGATCAATGAGTTTCCTGCCACATCAGTTTTTTTTTTTTTTTTTAAATTAGGACTGGATTTCAGTGACATGTTACTTGGACTTGCCAGTTAGATTAGTAAAATTTGAATTCGTCTATCAAATTAGCGAGTTTTGCATGGCTTGTCATGTGGGTACCAACCCGTATTTTTAATATAAAAAATTTTATTTGCACATGTTGCACTGATCTTTATGTATGTTTTAATATTGCTTCTATATAATATGGTTATATATAGTAAATTCACTCATTCGGTTCATGATTATTATATTCTAATAAACTGGTATTTATATATGTGTATGTAAAGAATAAACATATTTCATGAAAAACTTTTAAAAGTGTGTTTAGTGCAGTTTTTTTATAACTTATTTTCTTCTTAAAAGGAGAAGTCGGGCCAAACATATTTTATGAAAAGCTCTTAAAAAAATAAGTTATTTAATTTTATAGAACAAATTTTTTAAAAAAGTAGCTTATAATTAAGTTAGTAGAGAAAGCTTTTTTCTAGCTTATACAGAGTTTATTTTCGTAGTCCTTTCTTCAAATCTCAACGTGACCAAAAATATCATTTTTTAAATTTTCACTGTTTTTCCAATTTGAGCACTTCACCAGCTTTCCTGTTAAATAATAGTTACATATATTAATTTATTTTAAGTTATGTTTATTTATTGTAAGGTTTTAATTTGCTTGTAAATTATTTATTGTAGACAATTAAAAATATAATTTATTTTTAAATTTTTAAATATTGTTTACATAAAATAAAAGAAATGAGTAAATAATATAGTTAAATAAATTTTTAATATTTTAAAATATTTATAATTTTTATTCTTTAATTTTAATTTAGATGTCACTTTTTTTAAAATTTTTTTAAATTTTTAATTACAACAGTATATTTATTCAATACTTTTTGAATTATTTATTAAATACTTTTTAATATATATTTATATTATTGAATTTTGTTTAAATAAATTATTTTTATCCTCAAAACATATTATTTAAAAATTATATAAAAGTTTTTAAACATTTTAACTTTAGTAATTAATACTTAAATTTATTTAATTAATATTTTATATCAAAAAATATTTGTAAATTATCTTTAAAATTAATTTTTGTTAATTAAATCAATGTTTTACAGTTTTAATATTAAAAATTTTAAATGTTTTTATTACATGAAATAAAAAGATTACTAAATTGAGTAAATAATATAGTTAAATAAAACTTTTATATTTAAAAATATTTATAATGTTTATTCCTGAAATTTAATTTAGATTTCAGTTTTTTTAATTTTTGATTTGTAGTTAAGTTTTTTCATATTTAATTACAACAATATATTTATTAAATATTTTTTGGATTATTTGTTGAATGCTATTTAATATATATTTACATCATTGAGTTTTGTTTAAATAAATTATTTTCTATCTTTTGAAAAAATTGTTAAACAATAATACAATTTTTTAAATAATACTTTTCTAATTAGTATTATATATAATAAAACATTTATAAATCAGGTTTAAAATTAACTTTTATTAATTAAAAAAGTTTTTGACATTTTTAAAATTAAAATTAAAAATTTATACTTATTTTTGTTATCATTAAAATAAATATATGTTGATTAAATTAATTTTACATAACTGTAACCAAAAATAAACTTTACATAATATTTTTTATTTTGTCAATATATATATTATTCTATTGAGCGAGACAATTAGTTTTAAGTAAATTTAAAATTTTAAAATTTTTTATCAAACAACTTTTAGCTTAAAATGAGCTTTAAAACTTAAGAAAAAAAATCACCGAACAATTTCTACATTATTTTTAAAGTTCTTATTTTGAGCTTTAACTTTAAAGTAGCTTTTAAGGCAAGAAAAAAAAAAAAAGTTGGGCCAAATATAACCTAAGTGCTGTTTATTCTTAGTTTGCAAATGTAACAATCGTAATACTTAAACATACAAAAACTTTTATGGACAAGATAATCACCTTATAAGTTTCCAAAAATGATAGTTGACCTCACCACAACAACAATGCATTGTAATATATTTATTTGAATTATGACTATTTATTATTTAACACTAAAAAATTTCATTAGTAAAGGCAATCAAGTCACTTATAAAAATATTTATTTACGAAAATTTATTTTTTGATATAAATTTATACATCAATTTGAATTTAAACATTTTTTTATTTTAATAATAAATAAGGTGAGTAAATAACCAATATTTATTACCTTTTATTAAATAAAAAATTAAATTTCGTATTCATTAAGATCAAATATCATAATATACAATAATGTAATGATAATAATACTGATATGGTATTTAGAAAAGTTTTATATTTTCAGTATTAAACTACTTGTTTCCTTATCCTTAACTTAATTAAAAATTGATTAACACGAAAAGTATTTTGTAAATTAATAATTTGCATATTATTAGAGATCAAATTTAAAATCAGGGGAGTTTTAAGGTGAGGAGTGAATCAAAAAATTAATTTCAGAAAAAATATGTTGATTGTAATTGAAATCAATAAATGTTGATTATTTTAGTTTACACGTTATATCATCTAAGAACACACAATCATTTTTTATTTGAAAAATTAAAGGTTAATTGACAAATGAGTCCACTCCTTAATTGTTTATCATTGATCCAAAACAATGTTAAAAAAATCTTTTTAATTTTCATTAATTAAAATATTTTAAAGATTAAATTTGTTTTTCAATCTAATAAAATCTAATAAAATATTTCATTAATGAGATTTAAGTGTTAATCTTATTATCAAAGAAAAATGTTCTATTTCTCGTCTAGCCACAACAATCAGCACATATCAAAGATAAATCTGTCATATTTGTAGCTGGTACACCCAAGACACGTTTCTTGACATAGACATAGCAGCTCAATAGGCCTCATCTGCCTTCACCCTGACATTCTTTCGATCTAAAGGGGGTCAACACCAATAACATAATTAACATCATAAAGCAACATACTTCTTTTGCTCTCTAGTTCTCCATACAATCAATTGAGAGCACGTAAGCAATTGAATTCCATTCCCAATCCCTCTTTGCTTAAACTAATCAGATTTTGCCTTTGTCAAATTTCAAATTGCACCCAGCGGCACCATGGTAATTGGCCAAAGACTCATTGTTATTCACGGACTGGCCTGTGAATGGTATGCAGAAATCACTCCCTTCAAAGACTCATCGGTCCACTGACCATTCCAAAGTAGACTCATCCCTGCCTGCTATATACTTATGCTCACTTAAATATGGATCCCTTATATTATGGATTTTTACCTTTAGCTTATTCAAAATATATCTTTAAATTGCTCACTCGTTTTGGAAATAAATAAGCCACTTAAAAAAATTTCAAACATTCATTTTGCAGATAAATAAGCCACTTAAACAAAATTCAATGCATACAGCTTCCCAAGATCATCGTCCCATGCCTAAGGTTGTTAGAAGACCCTATGATGATGTTGAGGACGAAATGGATATCAGTAACATGATCAGATCAATGTTTAAGTGAGATTTTTATATTTTTCACTGATATGCAGAATTGCAAATAACATTGAATTTTATCCTCTGTTTTGAACCTAATTGGGAAGACCTTTATGGGCTTCAAGGCAAAGAAAGCAAAATCTTGATCTCATTTGCGTTGAAGCTGAATTTCGTCGAAACAATAACATGCTCTGAATTGACTGTAATCATACTTGGGAATGGAAATCAATTTTTGTCTTGAAGCTATTTTGTGCTGAAACAAAATCTTGCTTTGGTTTGATCGGTTAGTGGGAATGGAAGCCAATTGCTTACGTGCTGTGAGTTTAGCCAACCCCTTACGTGCTCTTAGTCTGGCCAATTGCTTAAGTGCTCTCAATTGATTGTATCACAAAAGCTGATTAGGTTGCGGAAGGATGGATAACGGTGTAAGGATCTGTCAAAGGCTGTGGGAAAAAAAAATAAGAAATACATGTGGATATGATAACCCACGTGGCCAGTTTTTATTGTTGGAGTATGAATTGGGACACACTATTGAGACAGGTGATTTGAATCCCTAATAATGATGTTTTCATGAGCATTTATTTGATCCTAGACTCTAGTAGCAAGCATTTTGAAGTCTAGCGATTATATAAGAATATAGAAAATTTACCATTTTTATAAGATAGAGACATTTATAATCGCATATATGATCCTGATGAGTTACCTGCTTAGACCAACAGGTATATGTAAATTCTCCAATCACAGATATAACATATTTTGCCTGCCAAAGTTGTGATTGCCTTCTTCTGACTGAGACAAGCTTCTTCTTCTCCTCAACGACTGTAATTTAACAAACTTGCAAGCTATTGCAACACTAAACGTTCACAATATGAACAGATAAATGGTCTGGTCTATGCCAAATTGTCAGTCATTAATGTTAGAAATTTAGAATCTTAAGTTGAATGATTCTTATTAAAAAAACCCATTGAATAAGTGATATTGCAGGTAATGACTCATCATAAGCTAAATGAGTTGCAAATTTTCAATTTGGGTAGAAAAATCGTGACTAACCAAAAACATGCACGACCACAATGGTGCCATTTGGATTGGGTAGAACTCTTATTGCCCATGAGAGAAGCTCCTTGCTATCATCTGGGTCTAAGAGAGGCCAATTAGCATTTGGCAGGGGAGGGAATTACCATTTTCAAATGAAAATTGCTCAACAGGTTCAGTCACTATTGTGAGTTTGTGCAAAGAAATGGAATTATTTGCTCTGCTAGTTCTTGTCACCCGTGGATGAATGCATTCTCAACTTAAGAAGAAGTAGTGTAAGGAAGAGCATGATTAAATTCAGTTAGGGGTGTGAGGCCAATGGCCAACTCATGTCTAATTCTACTATTATGGTTGGAGAAGCATAAAAGGCCTTCAAGAGTGGTAATACGAAAATTGATTAGTCTCATTTCTCTTTGTGGTGACAATTAAGTGTTGTAGTTGGATGCTTTGGGGTATAAGCAAAGGTGGTGGGCACGTACATGATATACAAAAATGAAGCTCACATTCACATTTGGCCATTTTTGTCCTCTAGCAAACCATTGCTTACGAGGTTAATATTGTCAAAGCAATATTGTCCTCTAGTACATCAATGTACATTCAGAACAAAAGAGTCACGATAAATCTTTCTAAATTTTGTATGGGTCTTAGTGGTGTATAGAGAAACTATTTCTTAAGAGTTTGACACTTGTCAAAACTTTCCTTTAAATAGTTTTGAAATATATATACTATAGATATTAGATATGACATATAAGCATTACAATCATCATTGCATTACATGTTAAGTAGTTTCCACATCCAAAATCTTCAAGTTAAATTTATTTTCCTTGTAAATTTTGTGCTCATATGGCTTTGCTAATTTCGATTGACCTCTTTAGAAGCAGTACAATGAGTGAATGGAAAAAGAAATAATAGAAAAGCAAAAATGTTATCTACTATAGCAAAGATAGTCTCCACATTCCTATTTTATTCCATAGAAAAAATGATATAAAAGGGGACAAAAAAGGTAACCTTATACTTCGTAAAAGGGTATATAAATTACTTTTGTAAGTGTGAATACCTAATTTTGTTCGGGTAAATGCAAATAAAGTATATAAAAAAAGAGAGAATTTTCAAAGGAAAAAGAACTCCATTTTTATGTTGAAAACCATGAAAAGGAAATTTCATATCCTCAGCTATACTTGTTCGTTTGAGGTGTTTTTTACACTTTTCTACAACTTATTTCTCCATCTTGAAAACCAAAATCATATTCTATCTTGATAAAAATCAACCCCAAACTAAGCTAGTTAATCATGTTAGAAACCCAAATCTCACTCTTACATTCTCTTCACTTGAAAAATCCCACATTAGATAAGTCACTCCCATGCATCCTCTCCTTCTGCTAAATAAGGAAGAGGTCACCAAGCAAGAAAGGCATCCAAAAAACATGGGCTTAGTACAATGTATGGAACCTATAAAAGTAATTTTTTATTATTATTTTTTTGTTTCTTAGGGCTTCCACTAGAGGTGCATGGGCTGTTTAGATTTCTTTATGCATTATGCATGTCATCGCAAATTGTTATCTCAGGACTTGTTTGGTGGTCAGGATATGATAGAATAAGATAAGATAACTATTCTATCCTGTTGTAATTTGTTGTTTGCTGTGCCAGTAGGATATGATAATGTTATCTTATCTTGTTGCTCCAGTGTATTTCTTATCCAGAGGAGGGAGTTGGGTTAGAAAGTGATAGGATGGGATAATATATATATATATATATATATAAAACAAAATATATATAATAAATATAATATATAGTACTATATATTAATTTATATATAATAATAATAATAATAATAATTTTGACATGTAAATTTAAAGTATATTATTAATTAGAATATTAAAAATTAAATAATTGCTATTCAAATATTTTTTAAATAAAACTATTTGAATAATAATTATAATTTTAAAAATCTTATATAATTTTTTATGAATTCAAGAAAAGTAACTACATCAATAAAAAATAATATTATATAGTTTAGTTAAAATTGTAATTTTGTTGTAAAAAATAAAAAATTAAAAAAAGTTACTTTTAAAAAATTATATGTTATTTTATGAAATAGTAATTTTGTCATTTGAACATAATTTATATTTTATCCTATCGTTATATGACTTGTTATTTGGTGTGCACCAAACATTAGATAATATTATAACTTATCCTATTCTTATCCTATCTTGCTCTTATCCTGTTCTCATATTCTATCTTATCTTGACTACCAAACAAGCCCTTAAGGTAAGTTTATCTATCTTGTATTTCCTTTTTCTCCATGCTTGATTACTTCATTTATTATTGTTATTGTTATTATTTTTATTTCTTTTGAGGCACCAGTTGTGACAACTTGATATCTTTAAACTTCTCTCTAAAATAAAAAATGTTAAATTGAAATTAAATTGGTTAAAAATAAAAAATGTTAAAGCAAAATTAAAATGTTCTAATTGGCTTGGGTGTACACTTTTGTCAATTTATATTTTAGAATGTATGAAGTGCAATAGTTTAGAAATCCTAAAATTTAATAAAATAATAATTGAAAAACTAAAAAAAAAAATCATCACCGAAATAACTATGTAAATTTGATTCTCCATTGTACCTAGAGATACTTATAGTAGCAAGGACCTCTTGTTGAGCTAAAAAGATTTAAAAAAAAATAATATTACATTAACCCTCCCTTTTTCCAAAAAAATAATAAGAAAGTTAATCTTCCTTAAAAATAAGATACATGCACATATTAAATAAATAAAATTAATCTTTGTCATACCTAGTTTTCAATTATTTTAAGGTGGGTGAAATAAATATTTTAAAAGTTATAAATAATTTGCTTAATTAATTAGAGATAATCTTTTTTATGGATGTTGTAGGGTGCTAAGACCTTCTCTGTGCTTAATAGAATCTTGAATCCAAAATTTGATTCCATAGACCATTTTCTCTTTAAAGGATTTTGCCAATGTTTTCTCTTAATAAATATTGGTAATGACTCCTTATCTTTTTAAATTATTTTTGTTGTTCTGCCGTGACCCCTGTTGCAACAATAAGAAGAGCTTCTCTGTATGTTGCTGAATAGTGACACCAATCTTAAGCCTCAATGTAACGAATGCCTATCAAATCAAAAAGCATAACAAAAAAAAAAAAATGTAATGAAAATGAATATGATAGGATTTAATTTGAGTTATTAATATCTTTCAAGATTATATATGGTCTCCTAATTGACTTTGCGATAGGATTTTCTATTTGGCCAACTCAAGTTTGGTTATACGTAAAACTCAAATTTGGCTAAATCAAAATTATTCTTCATCACGGATTATTCATAAATTCATATTTGATGAATTCATTTGTAAGACTTTAAATGAAAAATAAAAGAAAAAGAAACATAAAAAGTAGAAAAACTTATAAAATTCATAAAAATAGTTTAGATTTTGGTTTTAGTTATTTTTTATTGTAAACAAAAATATTCATGAGAGATTTCCTTTAATTTTGTAGGAAAATAAAGCAAAATACTTGCAAAAAAAGGGCAATGTCTAGAATGCTAGAGTGACGTCTCATGCCCCAAGAGAAGGAAGTAAGAAATTTGCCTGGAAGCTCAGCGTAGGATGTTGAGCTCAAACTTTGTCACAAGGTCCAATGCTAGAGAACACTAATTTACACTAAACACTCAATGTGTGAGATGCCAAGAAAGGAAATATGTTGGAAGATACCCTAGGTCACACGAATTTCATTGGATACTCGGTGTTTGAGATGCTATGCTGGCATATCACGTATGGTTTCAAGGAGCTTCTCAAATACTTTATGCCCAACGTCTCAGATGCTTGGCCAACGTCAAATGCTGGCAGTGACTTATATATGGGTTGTAATTGAATTTGTTAAACATTGGGCCCATTCCCACTACTATTTAAACCTTTTTGCTAGGCCCATTCGTCAAAATGCATTGGAAGACAACTTCTTACATCATTAATCCTAATTCTCTATGAGATATTATTCATTTTCATCATTGAGGAAGCAACCTTTAGAAGAGGTGTTTAGAGAATTAATGGAATCACCTTCATCCATGACCATCTCTTTCTTAATTAGTTGTATTTTCTCCATGTTTTGCTAAACTCGTTGAGTTAAAGTTAGCTAAACTTTATGGGATATCTTTGTATTTGAACCATTTTGATTTAATACAAGCTTTTGTGATTAGAGTAATATGCTCCGCTCTTAATGTTTTTTGTCAACTAACCATTGATAAGATTGATTTAAGATATGTGCATAATAAGGAATCAAATCTTTGTATTCTTGATCTGAGTAAATTGCTATGTATTGGGATAAGCCTAAGAATAGTACTTCTCGATGCATGTGTTTTTGTAGATTTCAAACTTAATGCTTGATTTGATTTTGATGGATATACGAAAGTAGAACATTAGGGTTAATTAAAGTGGTTTTTTGTCAAGGAATTGGGTTTAACCTATTTTAATGAAACTTGGACTTTTAATTCATAAGTGTGCTTATGTTGGATCAGGGGGAAAATACAGAGGTTGAATATAAGGGGATTCGAATTCCTTACCACTCTTAGCATCATTGATATAAATTCTTGAAAACTTTGATAAACATAGTAGTATCTTTAATTTCTACATTTAAATCATTCGCACTTATGTTCGTGACAAACATAATTTGCCTTGCCTTTATAGTAATAGTTTGATTGAATTGTTCTTTGTTACACCAATCCCTATGGGTATGATATCCGACTTAATTGTTGGTTTACTATTTGTTGACCAATGCGCATTTGCTGAAATTGAACCAATTAATTACAAATTTTTATGTAAGCATCATTGAGGTCCAACAATTTTTAGATGTGATCTCCATACTTGGATTAAAAAGCTACAACCACTCACAAAGCATTAAATGAAAAGTTCTTGAATGTTTTTATTCTCACACTCCACATTGCTATAGATTAGATGTATTAATTTGGTATGGTGAACAAGCAATCCTCCCTTAGAGAAATAACTCAATGCTAAACTACTCATAGCTTAAACCTAAAATGAAAGCAAGTGTGTAAACCAAAATAGGAGAAATGATGCTTTTGATAAAAAGAAAATCTTAAAACTGGCTTTTCTCACTGTTTCAATAAGTTTGATCATTGTAAACTCACTTGGAATAAAAACTAAATATGGAAAAAGGGCTGACCTAAACCTTCCTTATAAAATGTAGGGTTTAGGCTCTAAATTTTGCTCCCATATTAAATGCTTGCTTTTTTAGCCTGATTCGATAAGCTTGTGTCATAATTGGGCTTGGGCCAGACTAAATTGGCTGGGCTTGAGCTACTTGCTTCTTTTTTTTTTTTTATTGAGAGAGAATGGAACTAAAAGAAGTCTAAAAGACTAAATGTAGTCATTAATTCACTATTTGAAACTTTTATTTGTTTGACATAAGTTTTGATCTTTGATTTTGACAAACATTACTTACATAGTTACAATATATGTTTCTAAATTGCATTTTGTGTTTTTTAAGCGACATATATTTAAGATGCTAGGAGAGCTTTGGGACTTTAATTACAAATTTTTATATAAGCATCATTGTGGTCCAACATTTTTAGACGTAATCTCCATACTTGGATTAATAAGCTACAAACCACCCACAAAGCATTAAATGAAAAGTTCTTGAATGTTTTTATTCTATCACTCCACATTGCTATAGATTAGATGTATTAATTTGGTATGGTGAACATGCAATCCTCCCTTAGAAAAATAACTCAATGGATTCATTGGATTGTTAACTAAACTACTCATAGCTTAAACCTAAAATGAAAGCAAGTGTGTAAACCAAAATAGGAGAAATGAATGCTTTTGATAAAATAAAAAAAATCTTAAAACTGGCTTTTCTCAATGTCTCAATAAGTTTGATCATTGTAAACTCACCTAGAATAAAAACTAAGTATGGAAAAATGGGCAAATTTGAACCTTCTTGATAAAATGTAGGGTTTAGGCTCTAAATTTTGCTTCCATATTAAATGCTAGCTTTTTAGCCTGATTCGATAAGCCCGTGTCGGGCTCGAGCCAAACTAACTTGGCTAGGCTTGAGCTACCCGCTTCTTTTCTTTAATTTTGTTGAGAGAGAATGGAACTAAAAGAAGTCTAAAAGACTAAAAATAGTCGCTAATTCACTATTAGAAACTTTCATTTGTTTGACGTAAGCTTTGATCTTTGATTTTGACAAACATTACTTACATAGTTACAATATATGTTTCTAAATTGCACTTTGTGTTTTTTAAGTGACATATATTTAAGATGCTAGGAGACCTTTGGAACTTTAATTTGTTTGACATAGGTATTTACACAATTACAATACATGTTTTCAAAGTGCATTTTGTATTTTTCGAGCTACATATATTTAAAATAATAAAAGACTTTTGCAACGTTTACAAACGCATATTCGCAAACCATTAAATATATAGGTACTCTTTTTATAAAATGATAGACGAGATTACCTTATAAAATATAAACACTTTTTATATTAAAAAAATTGCAATGATTGTCATTGTATGGTTTTTCAATCTTTTTTTAAACGTAATAATAGAATAAAATAATTATTTATCTTTTATTTATTATACTAAAAATTTTGGGAAAAAGTAAAAAAAAAAACTAAAAACAAAAATAAATAGAAAATGTCAAGTCAGCCTAAAAAGCCTGCAACCTGCATAGGGCCAGCCCGAAAAGCCCACAACCTCCCATAGAGAAGAACTTGGGCATCAAATTTGAAGACCAAATTTAATATGGGCCTTTCTGGCCTAACCCATTATAGCCCATAGCCAACAACAGACTTACTCATAATGGGTTATGTAATTCATTTTGCCACCTTTAATAAAAACATACTCAAATAAGTAAATGAGAGCAGAAAAAAATAAACATACTTTCCCAAAGTTAAAGAAGTAATGATACTGAAAAATAGGCCTTACAGTAGAAATCTAACCTAGGTGTCCAAGGTTCATTTGGGCTTTAACAAAGACTAACTCATGGCAACAATTGAGATTATCATTTAAAAAAAAAATCCCAACCTTGCTCCTACTGGCTTAGGAAGCCCAAGCATGCTTAGTGTGCCAAATACAATATTCACAAATTGCTCCTTTGGTGGAAGTGTGGCGGTGCCTTTGGGGCTTTTGATGCCATTATTGTGGCCCTTGGATGACTGGTTGTGAGCCCTATGGTTCTTCCACTTTGCTATTTTTGCAATTCAACTTGTAAAAATTACAGAATGAAGAGGAAAAAAAAAAAGAGGAGAATGTTGATTTGTGCAAATTCACAGGTTTAATTGGCACCCATTGTCGTCAAGTTCGAGATTATAGGAATTTGAAAAACCAGTGATATCCTAAAACGAAACAAAACGAAGATTGGGGGAATGCAAATAAGGGAATGAGAGAGAGTAAGAGAGAGGGTTTGAAGTGCACAAAGATTGAGAAGGACAGGGTTGGCATTTCTAATTTGTATAAGGAGAGGAGAAAAAAAACATAATGTGACAACAATTACCAGCATGATTTCTAAACCTTGACGTTGTCTTTACATCAGCATCATTCTCCTTGCTCTTAGTGTTTAGAGAGGAAAAAACACAACTGTTCATCCCTCCTGTGAGCGAGTAAACTAGAAAAGAGTGAGCCAACATAAGAACCCTACGTGTGAAAATTTGATAAAAAAGAAAAGAAAAGGAGTGGAACAACGCTTACTAGATCTTCCTTGCATCTCATCTAGAAATCATCCCCTCTATCCCACATGGGTCATGTACTCGATAGAACAAAAGAAGTGTTGTCACGTATCTCAATCAGAAATTTGAATACTGAGCACAGATGTAATGGCATGGCCGACTTTCATATACCAACACTCTGTAAAAGCATTGTCCTCTAGCGCATCAATGAACGAAATGAAAAACGAAATTCGAATTCTTTAAAATCTTTCCAAAATTAGTAAGGGTCTTAGTATTATATAGAAAGAGCTATTTGTTAAGAGTATGACATTTACAAATTAGATTTGATTAATTTTGAAGGAACAAAATCATCCAATTTAATTATTGTAATTTTCTTAATTTATGATCGAATTAGTTTGATTTAAAATTTAAATTTGGTTAGATTCAATTTAATCTAAGACGGTTTGGATTGAATCGATTTTTGGTTTTAGTCTTACTTTTATTTTTTAGAAAAAAATATTAAAAAATTGGTAACATATATAATAAAATAAAAAATAATTCAAAATATCAAATATCTCATTTAGAAGTCATTATATAGCTAACAATAGTATAACTCTTCAAACATAAACAATTAAAAATAAAATTACATAACTTAATAATTATATTTATGTACTTTACTCAAATCATCCTTATTAGTTTAGTCCAAACTAAACTGGAGTGAAAACGATCTGTACGGAAGAAGAAGGGGAGTATAGGTTATGTGATAATTTTACAAATACATAAAAATAAAAATGTAAACATGAGTGAGATCATAAATTTATACATAAAAATATATACCTATATAAGTTTGGATTGGATTAAATTGAATTGGTTTTCACAATCAAATCTAAAATCCAATCCAATATAATAAACTTTTTCAATTTTCAGTTTGTTCAATTTTGGATTTATATTGTCACAACCCATTCTAAGGCTATGACCGGTGCACAGGTTAACATTAACTCAAATGCCCTTTAGCCTGGTGAGCCCACAAATTGCAACTAGGAACACATACTCCGACAAGACAAAAAGTTTACTAAATTTGACAGAGTTTCCTTTGTATTTCCAACATCTCAAAGATAACAAATACCTATCAATCGCATAGTAGAGGTAGTTAAGGTTCATCAAACAAGGTCTCATAATTCAGACATGAGAATTGTTGTGAGTTCTCAAAATAAAGGTATCCAATCATAACATATCAAGCCTAATGAATTGTATGTAGTGCAAAAGAAAATAAAATAACCACTTCTATCCTTATAGCTACATTATATTGAAGTCAAACCAAGTACTATCACCACCCAAAATGGAGGGGCCTACCAAAAAGTGAAACTCTTGGGAAGATCTGCAAATCCCAAAAACTAGCTACTCTGTCACTTGTGAATATAAGGGAAAAGGAAAGAATAGGGTCACTCACATAGACTCAGTGAAAGCATAATAAATAAAGTGGATAGGAAGGAGAAACTGACATAGCACTAGTTTTTATATTCAAATAGGAACTTAAGGTAACAATTAATAAAAGAAATTAAAATACAACATAAATCATTTTGTAAACTGATATTTATTCTCTTATGAACTCGTTAGGAATATAAAATAAAATCGTAATCAAGAATAGAAATTTTCTATGAAATTCTTAACACATACTTATGGTGGTTTGCACATGCATGACTAATGAGTGCAAAATGAGGAGCAAAAATCTCAATCGAGGGCCTTGCCTCACACATATCTTATCACACTATGTGCACATAAACCACATTATCTCTTCATTGTGGCAAACAATATTTACGAGGCTACGAGCACTTGGCTAGTAGGTTGCGTTCTTTTTTCGTTATAGCAAACACTAATTATAGAAACTATGGTTATTCAACCTATAGGTTGCATTCTCTCTTCATTGCAACAAACAAAGAACCCATGATGAGAAGTCAAAATCCACATTTAAATTACATTATCAAAATTATTAAGAACCATGAAAATCAATTTCAAAAGCAATAAAATAATATTATACTAATCTTCATTCTCAAGTACTCATAGAAACCATAGTAAAAAAAGGAACCTATCTTGAAAATTATTTGTTTCTCCTAAAAATACAAATAAAAATGTCATTAGGTAAATTAGCTACTCATAACTATGAAGAATCAACTTGACCTCAATTAGTGCCTTTAGTAGGAGCCACCAGAGCAATTTCCTCTAACTTTGAGCATCCAAAAGTAAAAATTTTTAACCTTTAGAATTTCATTGTATGCCTCAACAAACAATGCGTAATATAATTTTGCCAAACCCCTAATGTACAAGGCATAAAATTTTAAAGGAACAGATGAAAACCTAAGGTTTAACTTATATTACATCATACCCATACTTACCAACTATCTATGCCAAAAATAAAATTCTAAATATGAGTTATGAGTTTACCTCAAAGAATTTTAAATAAGCAAATTTCCAAGACTGAGTATTTATCAACTTAAAGAAGCAACCTTGACCTTTCCTCCTTGTGGATGCAAAGAATTTGAGGTGAGAACGCAAGAAATCAAAGAAAGTGGATAGAAGAAAAGACAATTGTAGAGTGAGTATTTCTCCTTCACACTCCTTTGTCTCTCACCCTTGCTACTATAGTGTGTGTGGGAATTTTCTAAAATGTGTGCTTTGGTATTTTGGGTTTTGAGGGAGGGGTTTTTTAAAATATGTGTGCTGGTCCTTTGGGGAGGGAGGGGCATATTCGTAATCCTCCCCTGACTCCCTTTTTATTTATTTATTTTTGAAAGAAAACAAATAAAATGGTGCATTTCATATTCAGTTTTTATTTTTTGAATTACTTTTTTCCATTTTTATTGAATTTGATCACTTTATAAACACTCCTACTGCATATACTCACTTGCTTTTGAAAGGAATATAGCATGAGATTAACTAGGACGCATCTAGAGTGAAGTATGTGACAAATCTATAAACTATACAATTGAAAGCATTTCTTAGCCACGTGCTACTTTGTAGATTTTTTGCTCATTTTTTCTTTCTTTTTTCATTAAGGGCAATTTAGTCTTACCAGAAATCATTTGCTACACTACTCTAAGTCTAAAGTACGCCAAGAAGTTGTAAAAGGTAAATGCCTCGTCTTCACCTTTTGGCAACCCACTTTGCTGCATAACGCTGGTGGCTAGAGCTGGGTATACGGGCCAGCCCTCCCGTTTAGGCCCGGTCCGCAAAGCCCGCGAAATAAATGGACTGGGCCAAGCCCGCTCGCAAGATAAACAGTCCTAAAAATTGAGGCCCGCGTCCGCCCCGCATAGCCTGCGGGCTAACGGGCCGATCCGCGACCCGTGAAATAAAACACAAAAATAATTTTATAAAAGCAAAAAAAATCAATAAAAATAAAAATAAATCACAAATACACCAAAAAAATAAACATAAATCAATTTCCAAGTCTAACATGCTAAAAAACAATCGAAACCAAAGATCTTACATATTTAATAAACCATACAACACAAAATATGACATATAAAGTCTTAGATTCAAAGTATCAAGCATAAAATAAACCATTCAAACCAAATATGGAATCCAAAGTCTTACATGCCAAATAATAAGTGCAAAGTACATCTTATAGAAAGTACATCAAATATTGAAATACATAATCTTCAATACATCAAAAAATTAAAATACATAAGCTTCAATTCTCTTCAACAACTATGTTGGAGTCCATCTTTGATGTACTTGGCTCCTCCATATTCCCAATCACTGAAGTTTTGTCAATTTCATCTACAACTCATCATAAATCAAAATTTATAAGTAAGATGGTTTAAAGACAAAATAAAATTCACTATAATATTTTTCATACATTAAGAAATATAATATTTACCTTCCACCTCAAATCCTAACAACCAATTTCTAGTACACATCAAAGATTGCACATTATCAGGAAGGAGAGAACTTCGGTATTTGTTGAGAACACGAGAACCAATACTGAATGCAGATTCAGATGCCACGGTTGTAATTTGAATGCTCAAAATGTCACATGCCATCAATGCAAGATCTGGGAACCTAAGTTGATTCTCCTTCCAATATTGCAAAAGATCAAGATTTGGATGGTATGCCAAAGAAAGTTTTTGCTCATCTAAATAAGTATCCAATTGAGAACTACCCTCTTGTGACATATTATCATTCTCATATTGGATGAACTCCTACATTATTTACACAAAATGAGAAATTAAACAAAACAAATGTATAAGTAAATAAAAGTACAAGGAAACAAAATAAAGACTTACATTCACAACCGCACAACGTGATGCTAGTGACTTTCCTCTAGTGAAGGTACTAATAGGTTGAGACTCTTGTGTTTGTCTTGTTTGACCAACATTGCTAGTTGTCTCTCTCTTAGACATTTTGACATACTCATGAAAGAGAGAATACAACTTGTGCTTCACAACTTGCAATTTTGCTTGGCAATTTATTGTATCAAGACCAAGCTTGGAATAGCAAAACTTCAAAAATTGCAATTTATAACGAGGATCAAGAATGGTTCCAAGTGCAAGCACAACACTATAATCACTCCAATATTTATCAAACTTCACTTTCATATTATTTGCCATATTCCTAATTGTCTCATCCTCATGCCTACTATTTTCAACCAACCAACATTCAATTTGCCACACTTGTGTAAAATATAAATTAGATGTTGGATAGGAGGAACCAGACATCAACTCTGTGATCAAATAGAATGGATGCAAAAATTCACACATTTTTTCTCCTCTTGCCCATTCTTCATTAGTAGGGCAAGCCTTATAATTCACATCTTCAAAAGCAAGATTACTAAAAGCACGTCGGTATGCAAGTGCACTTTCAAGCATCAAAAAGGTGGAATTCCACCTAGTAGGGACATCTAAACGCAAACCAACCTTGGTGTCAATATCACCCACTTTAGCAACACAAGCTTTGAATGCATTCATTCTAGCCTCTGACCCTCTAACATGCTTTATGCTTTCTCTTATTTTGTCTAAAGCACCACTAGCAACTTTCAAACCCTCTTGCACAATAAGGTTTAAGATGTGAGCACAATATCGGATATGAAAAAATTCTCCACCATATAACAAACCATTATTGTTATTCAAAAGTCTCTCTTTCAACATATTTTGCATGCTACTATTTGCTAAAGCATTATCCAAAGTCAATGAAAAAATTTTCCGCTCAATCCCCCAATCTTCCAAGAATTCATATATGGTTTTAGCCAATTCAGGCCCAAAGTGTGGAGGGGGGAAATGACAAAAATTAAGAATTTTGCTATTAAGCTTCCAATTTGCATCAACAAAATGTGCAGTTAATGAAATATAACCTTCCGTAGTGCAAGAAGTCCACAAATCAGATGTCAAACATATTCTACTTGGAACTTTAGACAACACTTCTTTCAATTTGTTCTTTTCATTGAGATACATATTGACCACATCTATAGTCGCAGCACGCCTAGAGGGAATCTTAATATCAAGATTTGCACATTTTAGCAATTGTCTAAACCTCCTATATTCAACAAAAGAGAATGGAAGGTCATGTTCTATTAGCATCATGGTTATGATGTCACGCACGACTTTTTGATCAACCTTTCTACCTTTTAATTTTCCAGCATGATCAAGCATAAGTTTACCAACCTCAGTTTCATCAAACCCTTTTGGAATCTTGTTACAATTGTCCATATGACGTAATAAAGTTGAAGGTCCATTCTTATTCCCACCCCCAGCATACTCTTTTCCACCAGCCTTGCATTGAGCTCTCCCTTTTCCATCACTACTATCAGTAAGTTTATTAAAATAATTCCACACAAAAGATGAAAGTCCCCTAGACCTCTTATTTGATTTATGCTCAGTTGGTGCATGTTGATTATCTTGACTGTTCATTTCTTCAACCATACCAACACTTTCATTTAATGTAGTTTCAGATAAATCCATATTTCAATATTGATTATTGAACACAAAGCTGAAAAATGAACACAAATATATGGTCACAATCACAAATTCACTGTACATATTCACAACATACAGAGTAGATAAACCAAAAAATAAAACGTAGAAATGAAACATTAACACCAGAACCAGATTTGAAACATACATAATTGTTTTCACACAATTTAACATATAATGACACTAAAGCACAACTCAATTACACGAATTCAAATAGGAATTCAAAGCAAAGTAATGTGAATTTGGAAAGAAAAAATTGGAGAGAGCAGAATTTACCTGAGACAAAATTGAGATGCAAATCAAAAACCCCAAATCTGAAACAGTGAAACGCATCAAAGCAGCGAGTCAGAGCGGTGAGTAGGCTGTGTGACGAAGGTTGCGTCACGTCACAGTGCTAGTAGCGCGGTCGGCGACGGCGGAAAACAGGGGTCGCATATGATGAGGTTTTAGAGGTCGCAGAGGTCACGTAATGGAGTGCGCAGGCTGCAGAGTACGTGTGCCAGAGGTTGCGTCGTGTCACGGTACTGGTCGTGTGGTGGCTAGCGGCGAAAACTGGGGTCGCGAGTCGCGACAGTCGTGTGAGGTGGGGTTGCGACAGTCGCGAGGTGACGGAGTGCGTAGGCCGCATAGGTTGTGTCTCGTATGACGAAGGTCGCCTGACAAAGGCCGTGTCGCGACATGGTGCTAGCCACACGGTGGTTGGCGGCGGCTAACTGGCACTGGGTTTGCTTGAGGTTCGTGAAGGAGAAGAAGAAAAGAAACCCTAAGTGCAGACTGTGCAGTGGCTTACGAAGTTACGATTACGGATGGGGTCTGAATGAAGTAAGGTCCCTACTCACTAAGGTGTCAGTGTCACTAAAACCTTTTTTTTTTCTTACTCATACTAAAAGCCCGCGGGCAAGCCCGTAAGCCTGCGGGTAAATCTGTTTAAACCACGGTTTAAATGGTCCGGGTTGAAAAGCCCGCACTCTTAAATGGACCTTAATTTTTAGGACCGTAGCCCGCACGGGCTGCGGGCTATACGGATGGCCCGCGGGCCTTGGCCCATATGCCCGGCTCTACTGGTGGCATTACATTTTGGGTACAAGCTTCACAACTACAAAGGCAAGGCAAATCAATTTGATAAGCGAGAGCATCAGGGGAACTTCTACAATTGTTTTTTTTTCTTTCACTTGGTATTCTGCTTTTGTGGTAGGCTGAACCGAGACTGTCCATAACTCTATATCGAAGATCAAAGAAGTTGGGCTTTGGTGTAATTCCCTCTTTCTCTCCTTCTACAAATAATATGTACTTGCTTCTTCAAGAGCTTATTGGCTTCAATTTTTTTATGCAGTTGGCAGAGCCTACATTAAATGACTAAAGTAACAAGGTCAAGAATTAAAAATTAGTGACGTGCAATCAAATGTGTTATTGTTTAGTCAATCAAACTTTTAAAGCACAAACACATTCTAACAAGCCTAACAGCTAAATGCAACATTACAAAAAATTGATAAAAGAACAACTAATGATACAATCACAAAAAACAATGTAGAAAATCTTAGATAAGAAGATGTCAACTTAACTTCCACAAAAACATGGATAACAATTGTCAAATCCTAAATATAAATGACAGTACAAGTCGCTCATGCCATGTCTAAAGACTACTCCAAACATGAATTTGCTAATCAACTGAATAAATTAAAAATATTATAAAAATATAAAATGTCCTTGAATAAGAGGAACAACACCATCATAGATTGGAAAGGAAATAGAAGCCATCATAAGCACCACTGTAATTTTATTATTGTGACATAGTCACTAATTAAAAAACAATGACATGGAGTGAAATACGTTATTAAAAAAATATATATGACAAACACGCTTTTTAGAGTTGAATTGTTCTTTATTTCTTATTCTTATTATATTAAACTATTCTTCTATACACTTATTTCTTTTTCCATTGGGTTATCAGTTCAAAGAAAAAACTATCTATTTAGTACTATTTGTTTGTTTTTGTTAATTGCTTCATTGTTGTTTGGGTATGATCTAAAATTTGGAGATACTATGATATTTCTACTTGAAAATATGAATTATACTAATTATAAAAATTATACATGTAGGTGTTTTTTTTATACTTCTATGCCTAATTAGATACGTTGTAAAATTGTAGATAGTATAACTACTATTAAGTCTGCATTAAAAAAAAAACTACTATTATGTCAACAAATGAATTAGACAATTTATATGTATTTCTCATATATGTGCTCCTTTTCTTTTGGTTGATTAATTCTATTGCTTATTATATATGAACTGATGTTAAATACCAAAAAATAAAATAAAATTGCTGATGTTATGACATTCGCTATGTAAAGAAATGAATTATATTCAAATTACATAAATTATTTTATATTAATGAGTTATATATTTTGAAAATTATCATGAAATATTAAAATATTTGTTAAACCAGAGTTTATTTGTTCAACTATTATAAGTTATAAATAATATATATAATTAATAAATTGTACTCTCTTAGTTCTTTTTTATTTGTCGATTTTTTAGAAATTTTTTATTTCTGTTTATCTGTCATTTTCAAAGTTTAAGATAACATTATTTACTTATTTGTCAATCATACCTTTACTTCTTACCTAATCTTTAATTCATTTACACATTTACAACTAGTATGTATTTATTGTAAAGTAGAAATGAGAAAGGGTACAATAGGAAACATCAAAACTATTTTATGGAAAACAAGAAAATTTATTGCATTTCTTAGTTTGTGTATAAAAACCTTAAACGACAGTTAAAAAGGATTGGAAATAGTATAAAGCATAAATACATTTATTTATAAACTTTATTTAATTTGTCTGATTTTGATATTTTTTAATTTCAAATGAAAATAAAAATATACCCAGGCATCGCCGGGTAGAGCCACTAGTGAATGATACATTGGTGGAGCACAATTGCTTACCTTTAGATATATTAGTATTATATTGAGTGGTTAAGATCATTTACAGGTAACTGGTAGTTTGGTGATAGAATATCATGGATAGATTCTCACATGATTTGGTTTCGTATGTTGTTATTGCACAGAATGAAAGTATCTAGACAAATGAACTGCTACTCTACCCTGTGGGTATTGAACAAACAACATCCCACACACACCATGTTTAATTCCTCTTTCAGTTGGCACCAATTAAATTGTCCTGTAATTATATTTGGCCAACCTTCTTTTAATTGATAAAATTATTTTTCTCCAAATAAGTCATGGTTTGTAGTCTAGAAAAATTAAGCCAAAACAAATCTTAATCTTATAGAAGGCCCAACATAAGTAGGAGCCCTGCATACAACTCACAGGATGTATTAACTAGGTCTTCACAAAGTATAATTATCTAAATCTAAGTACGTTCACTAAATATCAAGGATGATTTTCTTAGAGTATCTCTAATGCAAAAACTCAATTTGGATTCTTAATTCTATTTTAGTGAGTTCCTTGTTGTAACATATAATTTAATAACATTCACTAATTTTTACTGTAATACTAGAACCCAACTTGAGTTATTAACTTTTTTTGGTGAGTCCCATTTTATCTCTCCACTTAACAATAACTCTCATTTTGACTTGAAAAATTATTTTTTAATGATTAAACAATGTTGGTTGTAGTTGCTTATATAAGTAACTTTTATAATAACTCATTTGTTCTAATGATATTTTCAAGTTGTTTAACTTTAAGAACCAACCTAAGCATATTTTAGGAGCCATGCATACAACTTAGAGGATGTACTAACCAGGTCTTCACAAATTATCATTATCTAAATCTAGGTGTATTCATTAAATATCAAAGAGGATTGTTGAAAGTGTGCCTATAAGAGCTGCTGCAATGTGGGATGTTTTTCCTAATATTTAGGAGTCTATTTTCTGCTGTTAACATTTCAGAATTTAGGAGTTATTATTCTGTTTTTTGAATTTGAAATGATGCTGTTATTATGCCTAAAAATAAGGAGATGTATCTAATACAGTTTGTGCTCTCTATATAGAGCCGTTTTAATAAAAATATCAGTAGCTTCCTCCCTGCACGTTACTTTTCTCTCTGCTCTTATAAACAAAATAAACAACAAATTGGTATCCAGAGCCCTTATCTTTGAGGGATCTGTGAATTGAAAGAAACCATAATGGAGGGAGATACATCATACACACCCGGTCCACCACCAATTTTTGATGGTGAGGAGTACGAGTTATGGGCTGCAAGGATGACTACTCATCTTGAAGCATTGGATCTTTGGGAGGCGGTAGAAGACGATTATGAAGTGTTTGAGTTACCTGCAAATCCTACTATGGCTTAGATGAAGAATCACAAAGAGAGAAAGACAAAAAAGGCTAAAGCTAAAAATTGCCTTTTTTTTCTGCTATGTCAAAAATAATATTCACAAGAATTATGAACTTGAAGTCTGCCAAAGACATTTGGGATTATCTCAAATCAGAATATCAAGGTTGTGAAAGAACCAAAGGCATGCAAGTTCTCAACTTGGTCAGAGAATTTGAGATGCAGAGCATGAAGGAGATAAAAACTATCAAAGGCTATGCTGACAGGTTGTTAAGCATAGCAAATAAAGTGCGACTTCTTGGTAAGGACTTTCCTGATGAAAGAATTGTGCAAAAAATTCTTGTCACTGTTCCTGAAAAATATGAATTCAAGATATTAGCATTGGAGGAGTCCAAAGACTTGTCAAACATCACCTTGGGAGAGTTGATAAATGCTCTACAGGCACAGGAGCAAAGAAGAATGATGAGACAAGAGGAGGCAGTACAAGGTGCTTTTAGTATGAAAGCGCAAAATTCAAGAGGTGGTAAAGACAAGAAGAACAATAGATGGAGGAACAAAAAAGCTAAATGCTCCAACAAGCAACAAGATGAGACTTTTCCTCCTTGTCCACATTACAAAAAGACAAACCATCCTCAAAGATGTTGGTGGAGGCCTGATGTCAAGTGTAGTAAATGTGGCCAGATGGGACGTATAGAACGAATCTGCAAGTCTAAACCAGAGGAGGCAAAGGTGACTGTAGAGCAACAAGAAGATGAGCAACTCTTTGTTGCAACATGCTTTGCTACAAGCAACAATTCCAGTGATTCATGGTTAATAAACAGTGGATGCACAAACCATATGACCAACAACCAGAAGCTTTTTAAAGAGCTTGACAAAACCATCGTTTCTAAAGTAAAAATTGGAAATGGTGATTTCATCTCAGTCAAGGGAAAAGGGACCGTTGCTATAGAAAGCTTAATAGGTTTGAAATATATCTCTGATGTCTTTTATGTACCTGACATTGATCAAAATTTGCTTAGTGTTGCACAGCTTGTTGAAAAAGGCTTCTAAAGTAAAAATTGGAAATGGTGATTTCATCTCAGTCAAGGGAAAAGGGATCGTTGCTATAGAAAGCTTAACAAGTTTGAAATATATCTCTGATGTCTTTTATGTACCTGACATTGATCAAAATTTGCTTAGTGTTGCACAACTTGTTGAAAAAGGCTTCAAAGTCATATTTGAAGACAATTGGTGTTTGATCACAGATGCAAAAGGCAAAGATGTATTTAGGGTAAAAATGAGAGCTAAAAGCTATGCTCTAAATCTGATAGAGGAGGAGCAAATAGCTTTTTCAAGCATGACCAACAATGTTGAACAGTGGCACAAGAGACTCGGACATTTTCACCTTGCTGGACTTTTATACATGCAAAAACATGCCTTGGTGAAAGGTGTGACATTACTTGAAGACAAGATGGTTGATTGCGTAGCTTGTCAATATGGCAAGCAAATTAGAAGACGATTTCCTCAAACAGCATGGAGGGCAACACACAAGCTGCATCTGGTACACACAGATGTTGGAGGACCTCAGAGAGTATCATCCTTAAATGGTAATAAATATTATATTACATTTATTGATGATTACACCAGATTTTGTTGGATTTACTTCTTTAAATCCAAGACTGAGGTTGCTAATATTTTATGGAAATATAAAGCATTGGTGGAGAATCAAAGTGGTTGCAGGTTACGTATAATAAGATCAGATAATGGGAAAGAATATGTGAATGACACCTTTGACAAATTTTGTGAAGAAGCTGGCATCGAGCACCAACTCACTATACCCTACACCCCACAACAGAATGGTGTAAGTGAGAGAAAAAATAGAAGTATCATGGAGATGACAAGGTGCATGCTGCATGAAAAAGAGTTGCCAAAGAAGTTGTGGGTAGAGGCTGCAAACACTGTAGTATTTTTACTAAATAGGCTGCCAACCAGAGTTTTAGACAGAAAAACCCCATTTGAAGCTTGGTTTGGGTACAAACCAAATTTACAAAATCTAAAAATCTTTGGTTGTGTTTGTTTCTCTTATGTTCCGCAGGTTAAAAGGGACAAGCTTGATAAAAAGGCAGAACCTAGAGTTTTCATTGGATGTAGCAGCATTTCCAAAGCATATAGAATATTTCAACCACAAAATGGAAGAATTCTTATAAGTAGAGATGTCAAATTCATGGAGGACAAACAATGGAGCTGGGAGGAATCAATAAAGAAAGATCTACTAGAAATTCCTTAACAGGTTGATGATAATATTGATGATGTTCTACTAAGAGGTACAAGGCCTTTAGCTGAAATTTATGAAAGAAGCAATGTTGCTGTCCTAAAACCTGCAGAATTCAAAGAAGCTACGAAGGATGACAAGTGGATTAAAGCTATAGAGGAAGAGCTCAAAATGATTGAAAAAAATGACACGTGAGAGTTGGTGGACAGACCGCAACACAAACAACCCATAAGAGTCAAATGGGTTTATAGAACCAAACTTAATGCAGATGATTCTATAAATAAATACAAGGCTAGATTAGTAGTGAAAGGATATGCTCAAGTGTTCGGGGTAGATTTTTCAGAAACATTTGCCCCAGTTGCACGGCTTGATACAATCAGAATACTGCTTGCTTTGATTGCGCACAAAGGATAGAAGGTTTACCATTTAGATGTAAAATCTGCCTTCTTAAATGGTTATTTACAAGAAGAGATACTTATGGAGCAGCCAGAAGGATTTCAAGTTAAAGGACAAGAGGAGAAGGTTTACAAGCTAAGGAAGGCCTTGTATGGTCTTAAACAGGCCCCGAGGACCTGGTATGGAAGAATTGATGATTATCTTCAAAACCTTGGATTTGTTAAAAGTCCAAGTGAAGCTACATTATATGTGAAACTGGTAAGCACTGATTTAATCATAGTTTCCATCTATGTTGATGACCTACTTGTGACAGGCACTGATGAACAACTAATAATAGAGTTCAAAGCTGAAATGCTCCAAGTATTTGAGATGACAGATCTTGGTTTGATGTCCTTTTTTTTGGGAATGGAAGTAAAACAAGATCATGATGGAGTCTTTATATGCCAAAAGAAGTATGGAAAGGAGATACTCAAAAGTTCTGCATTGAGGATTGCAAAAGTACTACCACCCCAATGAATTAGAAGGAAAAATTCAGCAATGATGGAGCTGATAAGGTAGATGAGCACCACTATAGAAGCCTAATTGGTTGCCTAATGTATCTTACTGCAACCAGACCCAATATCATGTTTGTAGTAAGCATGCTTTCAAGATTTATGCATTGTGCCAGTGAAGTGCATTTTCAAGCTGCCAAACGGATTGTGAGATATGTTAAAGGTACTATAAACTATGGTATCAAGTATACTCATTCTCAGAATTTTCAGTTTCATGGATATTCTGACAGTGATTAAGGTGGTTCAGTTGATGACATGAAAAGTACAACAGGTTACTGTTTTAGCTTTGGTTTAAGTGTGTTCTCATGGTGTTCAAAGAAGCAAGACATTGTGGCTCAAAGCATAGTTGAGGCAGAATATGTGGCAACCACTGCAGCCGTGAATCAAGCTATATGGCTTAGGCGTATACTTGCTAATCTACATATGGAGCAAAATGAGCCAACGCAGATTTTTGTTGATAATCAAGCTGCTATTTCTATTTCAAACAATCTTGTTTTTCATTGTAAGACTAAGCATTTTAAGATCAAATTGTTTTTCTTAAGAGATGTGCAAAGAGAAGGAGAAGTCAAGCTACTTTATTGCAGAGCTGAAGATCAAAGTGCAGATGTTTTAACAAAAGCTCTTCCAAAAGCTAGATTTGAAGCTTTGAGAACCAAACTAGGAGTCTGTAGCTCTTAAGGCAAGGAGGAGATTTGTTGAAAGTGTGCCTATAAGAGCTGCTGCAACGTGGGATGTTTTTCCTAATATTTAGGAGTCTGTTTTCTAGTGTTAACATTTCAGAATTTAGGAGTTATTATTCTGTTTTTTGAATCTGAAATGATGCTGTTATTATGCCTAAAAATAGGGAGATGTATCTGATACAGTTTGTGCTCTCTATATAGAGCCGTTTTAATAAAAATATCAATAGCTTCCTCCCTGCATGTTACTTTTCTCTCTGCTCTTATAAACAAAATAAACAACAAGGATTTTCTAGCAATTCAAAAAGTATATTATTTTCTTTACAAATGTATGGAGGAAAAAACAAGAGGTTTGAAAACTATAAATTGATTTGGTTGCTATACATAAACTTAGGTTGCATGCGTTTATGTTCGCATGTACTTGTTATTTTTTGGAAACATGACCTTGATTTTGTTTAGTGATGCATCAACATCTATCATATTCATTGGTTCTTCAGGCAAATTCGCACAACAATGCCGGGCTATTCTATAAATAGATGATATAGATGATATTATGTCATCAGCACGATGTTCTTCATCCTGTAACAAATTGGAATCCACAACTTGAGTAATGGAATGGGGTAATGCTTCACTATCCAACCTTTCATGCTCAATCCTGCAACAAACAACTCATCTGTTGGCTTCTTTCTTGAGAATGTTTCCATCAACATAATCCCAAAACTGTATACATCTCCTTTTGTAGAAACAGTACCCTTGGATCCAAACTCTGCATATAACAATCCAACATTGATTAATTTTTCTTATGACACTATGTATGCATATTAATTAATGTTTTAGTAGTAAAAACTTATATAGAAGTTCAAACATAGGCTCTCGCTGACATAACCGAAAGTTCTTATCATATGTTGCATTCCATTTATTTTAGATAAATTGTATTTGCATAAGTATAATTTTTTGTTCAACAAAAAGGGAAAGGAGAGAAAACACAGAAGTCTAAGAAAAATAGGTTAATGTGATAAAGAGAAATGAAAAAAAATAATATTGTAAAAAAGTGTTGTATAAGTATATAACTCTTTCTATTATATCCAAAATTTTATAAATAGCTAAGAGATGATGAATAGGACAAGGACATGTATAAGTAGCACACATGAGCCACTAAAATAGGAAGAAAAAAATGGTGAGATATTACTAGACCAATAGAAATAAAATTTCCAAAATAATTAAAGTACCAAAATAACAATTTAAAGAACGCATTTAAGAGAAAATGAGATTTAAAAAAAATTTTAATAAACGATCAATAAGTGATCTGAAACATTTTATTTTTGCAACCTGGTTTGGTGATCTTCATTTGTGTTTGCATCCTATGCAAAAAATATGGTTCTAATAAAAAAAATGTTAATAGAAAATTTTGTACTGATGTAGGATAATTACCTGGTGCAATGTAGCCAAATGTAGCCATGGTCTTGGTATAATCTTGGGATTGTCCTTCATCAAGAAGTTTGGCAATGCCAAAGTCACTAACATGGGCAACCATGTCTTCATCCAGCAAGACATTGCTAGGCTTTTACATCACAGTGACCACAGTTGGCGAAGCACCATAATGCATGTAATCCAATGCAAAAGCCACATCTATCATTATATTTAGTCTTTGCAAGAAGTCTAAACAATAGTTATGAGAATACAACCATCTTTCAAGGTTCCCATTGGACATGTAGTCCATTACTAAAAGCTTGTAATCAGCATTTGAACAACTACCAATGATCTTAACGAGATTTCAGTGACGTAGATTGTGCATTACCTCACATTCTACACTAAAGCTCCTTGATCCTAATTCAATTCAAGGTCCAAATTAAATAATTTGACTGCAACAACCATCCCATTTGGAAGTATACCTTTGAACACAGAGCCAAAACTTCCTTTACCAAGCAAATTACTCTCATCAAATCAATCGGTTGCCCAAGAAAGTTCATTGTAGGAAATCATTGTCGTTTCTAGTAAAGTTGATGAACTCACTTCAGTAGGATCACCATTATCATTATTTTTTCTTTGATGCTTTATCAGAAGGAATACACATAAAACAAACAAAATGGTTGACAACATGAAAGGCAATATCCATTTGATGAAAAGCATATGTGCATGTGACCTTTTTCTCTTCATTTCACTGCATGGGGGGACTTGTAATCGTGCATGTCCACAAAGTGCTTTATTAAATATGAAAGATTGAGTTGTGAAAGTTTTGAAAGGTCTAGTGTTGAGAATTTCACCTTCTAACCTGTTATAAGAAAGATTGATAAATTTGAGATCATGAAGTGACTCCAAGGATTTTGGAATCTTGCCAATCAAATAGTTTTGGGATAAGTCCAAGGATGTCAAACTTATCAAACTACCAAATGAATCAGGAATATTCCCCTCCAATTTATTATGTGCTAAGTTGAGAATCAACAGTTAAATTATTGAATCCCACATCCAACACCTGAAGGTATCTCAAATTCCCAAGAGAATTGGGTATGACTCCATTGAACTTATTCAGCTTCAAATCCACATAGGTAAGCTTAGAAGCATTGGATAAGCTACTTGGAATATTTCCGCCCAGTTTGTTTTCAAGTAAGTATAGTTCTTCTAAATTTTCTAGGTCGATGTGTAATGGAAGAAATCCTCAAAGGGAATTGCTTCCCAAATACATGTAGGTTAATGATGACATTTTAAAGATATTAACTTAAATTCGCAAGCATAGGAAGATAACCAATCTCCTCGGATATTGAGCTTGAAAGAACGTAACAATTCATAAAGTAACAATAAGATAAATTAACATCTTTAGCCTTAAAACAAACTGATTTTTTTTGTTGTTGGTTATATGATGATGCAAAAATTCATATCCAAGATCTAAGATTATTTGCAAATTGTGCTAGAACTTATCTTAATTCGTGTTTGGTTGCTTATGACTACATAATAATTACATAGCTTAATGTTAAAAAATTTAAAACTGTTTGTAATTCTCCATCTAATAATATAAATTTAGAAGAATTAATTTTTGAAACAGTATATATCTTGCCTCCCAACTTGTTACGGTAATCTATTATACATTATAAAAGAAGCTTTTATAATATGGAAAGATGTCACGTCGCAAAACCATATTCATTCTTTTCTCTCCTAAATTTCATAGATTTTTTTTTGTTTTTTTATTCATATAAATACACTATTATATTTAATTATAGTAATTAAGACGTTTATAATTAAGGCATTTATAATTAAGACATTTATAATAAGTATATATTCTACTTAAATTCATCAATTAAATAGTTAAATCTTAAATTGATTTTAATTTTATATAACAAGAAAATCAATTTAACAAATTTTATTGAATGTTATTTGTAATCATGGTAATTATGATAATTATGGTAATATTTTTTTATCATGTTAATTAAAGCATTTATAATATATAATAAAAGAGTTTAATGATCATGTACTGTAAGTGTATTTATTACCATTTATATAATTTTTAAAGTATTTTTAATAAAAATTAACAAACTTACAATAAATGGTGGTTTATAATTGGATGACAGCGTAAAACCACTTTACACTGTCAGTGCATAGCATGTTTTCTCATAATAAAATCCTTCTTAATTTATTGATTGATTACTCCCAATAAAATTCTTAAATTACGATTTTTTATTGCGAATAAAAAATGGATTGCTTTACAAATTATAATACAAGATAATATATTATTATCATGTTTGTAAAAAAAAAAGTATGATTATCATTTTTTTTTATTTTGATCAATCATTAAATCTTAAATGAATTTTGATTTTATATAACAAGATAATCAATATTCAAAATATATAAAATGTTATTTATAATTATAGTAATTAAGATGTTTATAACTAAGATGTTTATAATAAGTATATATTATACTTAAATTTATTAATTACATAATTAAATCTTAAATATATTTTAATTTTATAAACTAACGAGATGTCACAATTATGAGTGATTGATAATATATAAATAATAATTGATAATCATTGATTCTATAAGTAAGCGTAATAATCCATTTAATAATGATTCAAGTTAATATTTTATATATTATAATAATTATTAATATATCAAATTTTATTGATATATTATAAACTAAAGGGATGATATATTATTTTCTTAAATAATTTAAACAATTATTTCAATCTATTATTATTGATCTAGGTTTAAAATTACTTTTTAAAATAATTTAAACAATTTTAATATTTTTGTCACTAAATAAAAATATATTACATTAAATTCTAATACTAATGTAACAAATAATAATGGATATTTTTATTTTGTTATTTTTTTAATTCATGAAATACATAATTATAGTAAGTAAGGTGATTACAAGCGGTATATATTTTAATTTGAATTTGAATTAATAAAGGTAATTACAACTACTATATTGACGATTCTTTCTGTTTTTATTTTATTAGTGTTTTTCTCTATGTTTATATATCAAAAAATAAAAATTGAACATCTCCCATATGTCCATATTCTTCAATTTTTTGCTTTAATATGCTTAGGGCATGACACTTAAAGGGCAAACTCCTAGTCTATTTTGTTACATTATAAATTGATATTTATGTTATTTTCTAATTCCATTTAATTTATAAAATTCTTTCTTCTTTGTATACAACATGTTTTCCTGACTCTGATGAAAAAAGATAAGTAATGAGTCTATTTTATTGTTCTCAATTTTTTTTATCACTTTTTTTTTGGGTTTTGTTTCCAACTTTTGTTGTAATCTCTCACTTTTTTAATTGCATTCTTAAACCATTTTTAAATTCATGTGTGTCATGAAATTCTTCATACTTTGTGTTTGATACATATTTTTGTTGGTGATGAAAAAGGTCAGCAATTAATCAGTTTTATTGTTCTTCATTTTTTTCTTAAATTTTTTGTTTTCTTAAATTTTTTCTCAATTTTACAACTTCGTGGTGATCTCGCACTTTTTTGATTGCCTTCTTAAACAATATTAAAATTTACATATTTCATCTCCAATTGCTATAAAATGGATTTGATTATCACAATCTCGCTTATGTATTTATTTGTTTTTGTAGCTCTAGCTTACTATATTTTTTATGACATTGTCTCATCTACATTCTACGTCTGTTACTGTAATGGATAAAAAGAGGAAGAGTTGTTCGACTTTGTCATTCAAATAATGATCGGAGCAAGATTTAGATTTCTGATTTGTCATGTAGAATATTATGTATAAATTCAATTGTTTTTTTAGAAAATTTTACTGTTATGTTGATAATTATAAATGTTTGTAGGAAACATAACCTAAGTTGTGTATTTATCTTATGATTTGATGGTTAGGATTAAAAATTAGTAATTTTAGATTGTGGAAACCCAATCCTGTACAGTACACTTACTTTTATTATTCCAATTTATTTATTTATTTACACTTACTATATGATAATTTAAATTCAAATAGTGTCATAAAACATTTCCTCCCTTTTTTTTTCCTTCCTTCGTTTATTGATATGGATTCTTTACCCAGTCTTAATATCAATATAATGACCCTATATAATCATATTATATATAATTTAAAAATATAAAAATAATAAATAATATGCTATTAAAAAATAGAAAAATATAATTGTCATAATTTAACTCATCATCAAATTAATTTATATATTTGTAAGTGAACATTTTTTTAGTGTTAAATATTATTCATGTTAAAATATAAATTAAAAAATAATTAAAAAACATTGGTCTATGAATCAAAATATTAGAAATGATAATAAAAGTATCATTTTTGCTCTTTAGAATTATGATCTACATAAAAAATAATCATCGTAGAAATGTGTAAAAATTTAAGAAAAAATATTAAAACAGATAATATGTAAAAATAAATTCAATATTATTGCTCAGTTGATAATAGACTTAAATGCTATAATCAAACTAATAAACTATTGTAGCATTATGAGTCTTGCTTTAGCTTGAGCAATACAACTCAGGTTATTTCTGGTTATCAGTTTTCACTGTTTACATTTGATAGGAATTTTCTTTTTCTTTTCTTCTCTATAATTCTATTCAAAAGGCTTTGATACACCCTTAGCACATGTATATAGAAGAAAGAAGTATAGGATGGGAAAGAATGGACCTAGCAGAGTAGAGGGATCACTTTGGGGAATTGGTGGGAAGGTGATGCAGGAAAATTCAGTGAATGGGAGAATAAGAGGGAATGATTGAGAATCAGTAAGGAGGGGGGGTCAAAAAGATTGTGGGGAGTATGTTATGGGGAGGCTGGCATTGAGAATTGAGAGAAAATTATGAGGGTTGGCTGGGGGGAGTTTCCGGTTGTTTGGAACCCCATTGTTTGTGTTTCTATTTTCTTGTCCATCCTGTATTTCCTATCTTTAAATGTTACCTGTGAGATTTTCAATGTCACAAAATCAATGTCAGCTATGAGATTTTCAATGTCACAAAATTATAGGCCAAGAAATCTATCTTAGAATGTTAGCTATGTGAGATTTTCAATGTCACAAAATCAAAGCTTCAAATTTAGACTCTAAGAAAGATCGAAGTTTATGTTTCAGTCCATTAGATAGTTTTCAATTTTTATTATTTTTCTGTAGCTAATGCAGATGGCACAGGAAATATCAGAAAACAAGAGCTTTTTCAGGCTTGTGTAACCCTCAATGTGATTTACAAAATGGCATAAAATAGTTGTGGTTTCAAACATAATATCAGAGCTTCTCTATACATAATTGTCCCTGTCACGAAACTGTTTAATTTTTTTCCTTAGATCACTTAGTGGTCATAGCTTTCCAATCTTAGAACATAAATTTCTAGGGAAACCTAGGGAGACTTTCCTTGATAATGTTCTGTACATAAGTTAAAGATGATAGTCTCTGTCTAAAAATTTAATAGGTGTATTGTTTGTATGAGATTGGAAATTGTGTACCCAGGTTCCAATGCAACAAGTTAAGATTGTCAACCATCCAGATCTGCAGGTTTTGATCCAATAGGTCTCTGGAAGTTATAACGTTTACTATTACTTCCAAGTCTTACTATTAATTCCTTATATTGCCATTGTTTAACTTTTTGTCATAATTAGGATGGTTTTGGTAAAGTTTGTAACCATAGCTTACTGGCAAAGATTATTCAGGAAGAAATAACCAGTTGCTGCATTCATATGGTAAGATTGTGCTGCCCTAAGCATCCTTTGGCAGACTAGTACTTTCTGTGCAAATTATCTCTTGTAATGCCACCTTCTTACTTATCCCTTTTTCCCCAGATTATTACATTTGACAAGTACGGTGTCTCAGGTCATTGTAATCATCGTGACGTGCATTATGGAGTATGGTAAGTTGAACTATATGTTAGTATTGATCAATATCAAAGAACTATAACTGAAAAAATCTGGAGATATAATAGCATGTTTGGATGAGCTTACTTCAAGGGAAATAATGGTTAATTTGTTTTTTAAATGTTCTCTCAAAAAGCTGGCAAAAACAAGCGATTATTTATTCAAAATAAGTTGAACCAAAAATGCACAATTAGCACTAACAATTGTATAGTTTTAGATTTATTTCACTGGATATAATTTTAAAATTAAAATATCAATAAATGAGTCATAATGGCACACACTGTATATTCTAAGCCCATTTCCCCCACCCTTTACCATGCTATAACAATACCCATTTTGAGCTGTGTGGTGTTAATTATTTTGTGCTTCTTACTGTTAGTAGCAGCTTCGTTTGTTTACTTAAAATTTAAAAACACTTAAATACTCAAATAACCTTGAACAACTTATCTAGTTCCTGTTAATATCTTTTTCAAATATTGAAATTTTGTTTTAAAAGCTCCTGCAAGCTGCTGTGCAATGGTGTTCAAATTATTTAACTTATTAAAATATGATATTGATATTTGATCATGCATGCTTCTTATAGAAATTGTGTAAATTTCATGAGTAATTTTTCTGTTTACTGTGCCTATGGTCTCATAACCAGCCCCAAGCCCGGGTAAACGAGAAGGGTTGTATTAGGCACTTGGCAGCCCACGTAAAACTCAATATCTCAAACATGGATCACTCACAACAGATTATGTGTCCCTGAGAATTTGGTTTTTAACTGAGGCCAATGGCATCATATGATTCATGTAGTCAACCTCATCTAGTGAGATAAGGCTTTTATTGTTGTAGTATTGTGCCTTGCTGATTGTTAGAATTATCCTTGTGGATTCTTTAGCAGGTCTCTTTGACCTCATGTATGTGATCTCTAGAGCGTATCCAAGAAAATGAAAGATTATGGGAGTTAAGTGCACGAAGACATCATCCACGATTTTTATCTAAGTAGACTAATCACATTATTTTCTCTCATTCTTATGCTGCTGTCTGACATTGAAAATTTTTCCTTGTAAACAACAAGCTACTACTTGATACTTTACAAAGGGATATTGAAGTTTGGGAACTTGTATGTATTTGCTTTCTTAGTTTTTTTTTTTAATCTTGTTTGACCAATTATTTTATTAGAACTCATCCAAATTGCCTTATTATCTTGGGATGTCTTCGTTATTCTTAGGTTAGCACGAATATATTGCGCAAATGTAGTGGTCCTATTGATATCTGGTTGTCCATGTTTTAGGCCAAGTTGTACTTAAATGGAACAATGTAGTGTAGGAAAAATAACAACATACTTTATATGAATTTAGAACACCGATAATGTTTATAAAATTTACTTACTTGTTGAAGACATAATCAAGGATGACAAAGATTGCCTATGCGTTGCACAACCTTCCGTCACCCAAAAGCTAAGCCTTCCTTTCCTTGATCACACGCTCCAAAATCTAGGTTTTTCAACAAAGCAAACCTAGAGAGCAATTATATGTCGTTGTGACTGCAAAGGGGACCTAGCCACGCTATTTATTAACCCTAGGCACCTCCCATTATTGACCTAGTGGTTAGGCCTACACTGTTTTCCACATGGATCAGTATTAGGTGTCCAAAGCCCATTAGCAATTGATCACGTTATAAGTGGGCTTAAGTATCATCAAATAGATCATAATGTTAGCCTGTTTTTGGCAAAACAAAATGACACAATTGATTGTAACTCACAAAAATTTATAGGAAAATTCTAACATTCTCCCACTTGGGCAAAATCAATTGTGTAGTTTTTTATTTTAACTTTGAAAACCATTTTTTAAAATGACTCTCGGACTAGTAACATATTGTGGCCACATAACATATGATCCCAAAATATAACACCCAATTAAGATTCCATCCAACAAAAGCCATATAACATCAAATCATGGCAGTAACTATATCCCTTATTGATGCAAGACCTTCCTTGGTCATAAATATCACTGACTCCGTCGACTAGTCATCAATGTGGAATGTAGCAAGAAAATGACATTTTAGTGTGATTAGACAGCTATACCATTATTTTCTTCGTCAGTCCTCAATTTCTCTCAAGTGCTTGAAAGCCAAAGAAATCACATGGTTCATTATAAAACCATCATGCCTCATCTCTAAAATGGTGTCAACTACAAGCGTAGTAGTCCTAATGACACTAAGCTTCAATATTGTGCCTCAGCTCCAACATGGCATCAACCATTAGCACAGTGGTCCCAATGACACTGAGCTTCAATATTTTCACATTTGATATACACATAAAAATAAAATATATCATAATGAAATTCATCTCATCATTAATTCATCAAATCAAATGTGAAATATCATTAATACATTATTTTCTAAAAGCAAATAATAGTCCGACAACATAAAACTAAAGCTCCCACTAGCCAAACACATTAAAAGAACTCACAATGCCCATGTTCTCAACATGTCTTTTGAAAACAAGGGGCTTGAGTCCTGGTTAAGGTATCAACCAGCATTGGATCTGTGTCAACATGCTTTACCACTATAAAACCATCTTTCACAAGATCTTTAACAGTTAGGTACTTTAGCTCCAAGTGCTTAGATCCATTAGAAGTTTTATTGTTCTTTGAATAGAACACTACAACACTATTATCACAGAAAATCCTCAGTGGTCTAGCAATGGAGGCTGGTGGAACCAAAGACGTAGAAGCGTCTAAACCCTCAAAGTTTTGAAGATAACAAACTTATTAATATTCAAGTTTATGCTTAAAGACTAACCTTGTCACAGCAAACAAAGCTTCTCTTTGTGGACCGTCCAGTTGACATGATAAATGAAGACCGTCCAGAAGACTCCCTGTTAAAGGACCGTCCAGTGGACAAACTTAAGATGTCCGTTCGAAGAACAAATTCAAATACAAGCTTCCGACGACAAATATTTAAACGGCTAAGTTTTATTTGAATGTCTAATCTAATTTATGCTAGTTTTCCTTGAAACTAACATATTACCATTTTTGTGGTCTAACGTTCAAATTGTTTGAAGCATTAAATGAATCAGAATCATTCCAGTGCAAAAGCGCAGTAGAACAGATAAAGCAAGTCAATTTATAAATTTTTCATGCAAAATGAAGAATGTTCAGAAAAGCAGACCGCAAGCACAGTCCTTCACCTTCCATTTTGGTGCAAGTCTAAAAGCTGTCGCGCCTGATCTCTTTGAAAGGATAGTTTACACACCCTCTTTGCACAACAAAGTCAAGTCTTCTACAACGGATCTTTTCCCTGAAGACTATATATATATATGCACCAAGAAAGAATGAGACGAATAGAAGTGAAGAACAAACAAGAACGATAATCAAGAGAACTACAATACGTGCAATTAAAATCCTGTACATTTGATAGAAGCATCTAGTGGACGATAGCAAAAATCTTGTAAAGATTTTATGAGTGTTCTGAGTTTATCTTTCAAATCCTCACTACGTGAGTTGATATCTTTGTAAAAACACTTATCTGTGTTGTGAAAGCCTGGAGAGGCTTAGTGAAAAAGAATACTTGGGTTGTGCAATCTAAGGTGATTGCAGTGTAAAGCCTGAAGAGGTTACGAACAATACTTGTAACCAAGGTTGGTTAGTGAATACCTTCTGGGTGAAGGGACTAGATGTAGCTCAGGTTGAGTGAACTAGTATAAAAACTTTCTGTGTTCTTCTTCTCTCTATTCATAAGCTTGAAAATGTTTTCATACTTATTTACTTGTTTCAAAAAAGTTTTAAATGCACAATTCAACCCTCTTTCTTGTGCGCTTTTTCTATTTCAATTGGTATCAGAGCTCGACCTCTTGGGGTTGAGCATCTAACATTGCAGGGGTAAAAACGATCCTAATCACTCATGAAAAATGAGGGACAAGCCGTTAACAGACCACCTCTCTTTAAAGGTCAGAACTACGATTATTGGAAGCAAAGAATGATAGCATTCTTTAATGCGTGTTATATAGATATGTGGGATGTAGTAGAAACTGGCGACTATCTGCCCCTTGACCATGATGGAGTGGAGCTTCCAAGAAGTCAATGGACAGAATTTGACAAACAAAGGTATCTTCTAAACTCAAAGGCTAGAAATGCTATGATGTGTGCCTTATCTGAATCTGACTATGAAAAGGTACATAGTTTAAAAAGTGCTAAGAAAATGTGGGACACCCTCACTCTTGCTTGCGAGGGTACTTCATAGGTAAAGAGGTCTAAATTGAGCTTACTCGTAAGACAATATGAACTCTTTACTATGGAGGAAAATGAAACTATCAAACTTATGTTTGGTAGTTTTCAAACCATAATAAATAACCTGAGGTCCCTAGGCAAAACCTATGATCACATTGACAAAATCTTGAGAAGTTTGCCTAGGCAATGGAGACCGCAAGTTACAGCTTTAAGAGCTTCCAAAGATCTTACAGCACTCTCAATAGAAGAGTTACTTGGAACTCTTAAAGTCCACGAACTGGAGCTAAGGCAAGACGAAGGACAGAAGAAGTCCATTGCGCTAAGCATCCAACATCCACCCAGAGGATCATCGTCCAAAGCATTGAATGTGGAAGAATCCTTTGAGGAAGAGTTCGAAGAGAACGACTCTGATGAAAATGAAATATCTTTCATCTCCAGAAAAATACAGGCTATGTGGAAGAAGAAAGGAGGATCCAGAGCCAAAAACTTCACAAAGAAGTTTAACAAAGCTTTAAAAGAAAAGAGTCCTTCAGTCTGTTATGAATGCAAGAAGCCTGGACATTTCAGGGCAGAATGTCCTAGTCTTCAAAAGGACAAAAAGAAGACGCTCTTCAAGAAAAAGTGTCTCATGGCTACCTGGGAAGACATGGACCTATCCTCTTCAAATAAAGAAGGAAAGGAAAAAGCCAACCTATGTCTTATAGCAGGGACCAGCTCTGATAGCTCAGATAATGAGCAGGATGAAAAGGTAAACTTTGATAACTTAATCTCTCTACAAAAAGCTTATAATGATTTGCTTGCTAACTCATCAACTCTCTCAATAGGATATAAAGAATTGAAAAAGAAATTTTTTAAAATAACAAAAGAATTCAATTTGCTCAACGAAGAGCATAAAAAGGTTTTAAAAGAAAATGCGCTTTTAAAGACAAAGAACATTTTAGAAGAGACATCTTCTCATGAAGCATTGGAACTTCAAAAAGAAGTTACTCATTTGAAAGAAAGTTTGTCCAAATTTGTCAGTGGAACTGAGAACCTAAACAAAATTCTATCATATAGAAGAAGTCCTCATGACAAATATGGACTCGGTTTTGTTAAAGAAGAAAATTACAAACCTAGTAAAAACAAAACCTTTTGTAAAATATGTGGAAAGAATGGGCATAAATCAACAAAATGTAGATATCATCCAATAAAGAAGGCGTCCAGTGCCTTTAAAACTAACAGAAAAGGGCCCAAGACCATTTGGGTACCTAAGTCTATGATCATCCCTGTTGCAGATTTGTTTGACAATCGAAAGAAGACCCTAGTAATGGTACCTAGACAGTGGCTGCTCACGGCACATGACGGGAGAAAGGTATATGTTACAAAGCCTACAACCCAAGAATAGTGGATGGGTCACCTTTGGAGGAAACCAGAAGGAAAAGATCACAAGTATAGGGACAATCGATAAGCATTCATTTCCCTCTATTGAAAATGTTTTATATGTCAAAGGACTCAAACACAATCTACTGAGCATAAGTCAATTATGTGATAGTGGACACAATGTCGATCTCTTTTGACAAAGACAAATGTACTATCAGAAATCTAGATGGATTCATATTATTCTCTGCTAAGAGGCAAAGCAATCTTTATAAGATTGATCTAGATGACCTCACAGATCAAAATGTATCGTGTCTAGTATCCATCAAAGAGAATCAGTGGACTTGGTACAAGAAGCTTGGACATGCAAGCTTGAGACTAATCTCAAAGCTAAATAAGCATAACCTCGTAAAAGGACTTCCAAATCTTGCTTACAAGTCTGATGTTCTTTGTGATGCTTGTCAAAAAGGAAAACAAGTAAAAGGCTTTTTTGAATCAAAAGATATTGTTTCCACAACTAGACCTCTTAAGCTATTACACATTGATCTGTTTGGTCCAACTAGAACAGCCTCCCTTAGCGAAAAACGATATGGATTAGTCGTAATGGATGACTACTCTAAATGGACATGGGTTATGTTCTTAAAACACAAGGATGAGTCTTATAAAATCTTTTCTATCTTTTGTAAAAGAATCCAAAATGAAAAAGGTGTTTGTATAGCTTCAATCAGAAGTGATCACAGAGGGGAGTTTGAAAACGAAAGTTTTCAAGGGTTCTATGAGGAGAACGGAATTTTCCATAACTTCTCTGTACCACGAACACCACAACAAAATAGTGTGGTGGAGAGAAAGAACAGGTCATTACAAGAAATGGCTAGAACCATGCTAAATGATAACTCCACCCTAAGCACTTATGGGCTAAAGCCATAAACACTGCATGCTATTTACAAAATAGAATTTATATAAGACCCATTTTGAAAAAGACTCCTTATGAATTGTGGAAAGGACGAAAGCCCAACATATCATATCTTCATCCCTTTGGCTGTCAATGTTTCATCTTAAACACTAAGGACAATCTTGGTAAGTTTGATCCTAAGTGTGATGATGGAATACTCTTAGGCTACTCTGAAACATCGAAGGCCTATAGAGTTTACAACTCTAGAACGTTAACAGTTGAAGAAGCCATCCACGTTAAATTCACTGACAATAAGCCTGATAAAGAAATATCAGAGCTAGATGATTCATTTATAGATATGAAGCTAGAAGATGCTAGACTTTCAACGTCCAGAGATCAAATGGACGATCCAAAAGTAGAAGAAAAGGAACCAACTGGACGCTCTTGGCAAATGAAGACCTATCATCCAAATAATCAAATTCTTGAAAACGTTCAAGATCATGTCAGGACAAAATCAACCTTCAAGGAGCAAGCTCAAGCTGCTTTGATTTCTCAACTGGAACCAAAGACAGTGGATGAAGCTCTCCTAGACGATTGTTGGATCAGTGCCATGAAGGACGAACTGAATCAGTTTGAACGAAATGATGTCTGAATGCTAGTTCCTGCCCTCAAAGACAAGTTTATCATTAGAACAAAGTGGGTATTCCGTAACAAGCTAGACGAAGCTGGCAAAGTGGTAAGAAATAAAGCGAGACTTGTAGCTCAAGGCTACTCTCAATAAGAAGGTATACACTTTACCGAAACCTTTGCACCAGTAGCTAGATTAGAAGCCATTCGCATCTTACTTTCATTTGTTGCTCATAGTAATATGAAGCTCTATCATATGGATGTAAAAAGTACATTCTTAAATGGCATAATAAACGAGAAAGTCTATGTGAAACAACCTCCTGGTTTTGAGTATGATACTTTTTCAAAACATGTTTTCAAACTGAAAAAGGCTTTGTATGGACTTAAACAAGCTCCATGGGCTTGGTATGAAAAGCTAAGTTCCTTTCTTTTAGAAAATGGTTTTACTAGAGGAAAAGTAGACACCACTCTCTTTCGCAAAGACGTCAAATCACACTTTATTATTGCGTAAATATATGTAGACGATATTATATTGGGTGCTACTAATGACACTTTATGCAAGGATTTTTCTAAGATTATGATAGCAGAATTTGAGATGAGTATGATGGGAGAATTAAAATTCTTCCTGGGATTGCAAGTAAAGCAAACTGAAAATGGCATATTCATACATCAAACAAAATATGTCAACGAACTCCTCAAGAAGTACAAGATGGACGATGCCAAGGAAATGAGTACACCTATGCATCCATCGTCAGTACTTAGCCTGGACGACTCTTCTAAAAAGGTAGATCAAACGACATACCGAGGTATGATTGGGTCTCTTTTATATCTTACAACGTCCAAACCTAACATTATGTTTAGTGTATGCCTATGTGCTCGTTTTCAATCTGACCCTGGAGAAACTTATCTAACAGCAATCAAGAGAATATTTAGATACTTAAAAAGAACTACTAATCTTGGTTTATGTTTTAAGTTAAACAAAGAATACATGTTAGTTGGTTATTGCAATGCTGACTATGCGAGAGACAGACTAGAACGCAAAAGCACCAGTGGAGGATGTCACCTCATTGGTGGGAATCTAATCTCCTGGACAAGCAAAAGACAAGGGACGATTGGCCTGTCCATAGCGGAAGCAGAGTATGTCTTAGCTACATCCTGTTGCTCACAACTTTTATGAATCAAGCATCAGCAAGAAGACTATAGTATCTACGAGAGTAATATTCCATCTTTTGTGATAACACTGCTGCTATAAATCTGTTAAAAAATCCTATTTTACATTCACGGGAAAAGCACATTGAAATAAAACATCATTTTATAAGAGATTATGTCCAGAGGGGAGTTGTTGATATTCAATTTATCAATACTGAAAATCAATTAGCCGATATTTTTACAAAACCCCTTCTTGAAGATAAACTAATCTATATTCAAGATCTTCTCGGTATAAAATTTATAAATGAATAGTTTTATTCAACATGCCTTGACCGTCCAAGGACCTAAGCGTCCAATGTTTGGTAGCGTCCAATGTTTTCATAACGTCCAATATTTCATCGTCCACTTGCATAGCTTTTCGTATTCTTGCATTTATGTGTGCATAAAATATTTATCCATACTTAATCATGTTTTCTTTGATAATTATTTGAAAATAAATGCTTTATTCCTATCTGAGTCACTGAGGTGTCATATAACCAACCTCGAGAAGTGTAAGCGCCTGACCAGCATTTATTACACATCACCTGTCTCTTTGAAATTCAAAGAACCGCCAAAAGCAAAACCTTTCGGTTTTTTCATATACACTCAAACACTCTACCGAAACACTTACCTCCTCTCACACCTATCTGAACTCTCTCTCGAAACCTCTCAAATCCTAACCTTTCTTCAAGCTCTCAGATATGGCAACCGAAAAGGCTGGTGCTGCTGTAAAGGCCGTGGCTCGTCTAAAGAGCTTAGACAAAGCTGTTGTTCTTATCGAAAGTCGTTTCGATATTCAAGCCCAGGAAGACATGGGGGTGAATGTAAAAGACAATCTGATCAGATGTAGAATCCTCAACTATTTCCACTTGAATGAAATCATATACCTAGAGCTCATCAGACAATTCTGGAACTCTGCCGTCTTCTCCAAGACAGGCATTGTTGGAATTATTTTGGGCATCAAGGTCACTCTAGATCTTGGCAATGTCGCCCAAGCCATTGGTTGTGAGCAGGCTGAGTCCTGCATCAAGAACGGCTGGGAGGATAGTTTTGGAAGATATGACACTGTTGATGCTGCTTTGATGGGTCCAGAAGTCCAGAAGGACAAGGCCCAATTGAATACAGCAAGCTGATAAAAGAAGGGAAGATATTCCAGCAGTTTCTCAACAAGGGAATTCTTCACAACGCTAGATCGAAGGACAACATTACCTTTCTGCACAGGTTTGTGTTGTTCCACTTGATCACCGGTCAACAGTTCAACTTGCTGCACCTCATCCTTAGCAACATCTTCAGGAACATGCGAGGACGCAGAGAGTGCAACCAGATCATATACGCTGCTCTTCTTAACAGACTTTTCTGACAACAACATGTATATCATGCCTTCTTTGCTCTAACTCTTGGAGAGCAAAACCATATTCGGATTCTGGGTGGTGGCCATAGATTCACACAACTGCCGTTTGGACGCAACAATGTTGCACAGATGAAGGCTGGGTTCGTGCTGAAGCCTTTGGAGACCACGTCCAAAATAGTGGACGTTAAAGAAGAAGTGGCTGAGATGGCACCTCTACAGACAGTAGCGCCTATCGTCCAATATGCTGCACCGATGGACGACGAGGTACTGTTTGAGAATCCAATTGCTGCCAGATCGTCCACTAGAAGGAGGCCATCCAAAGCGCAAGCAACCAGAGCCACAAGGTCCAAGACCCAACGACCTTCAGCTCCGCCTGCCCTTATTGCAGCTGCTCCTATAGTTGCCTCTGCTTCTTCACTTGCTTCGTCGTTGGTCCCTGCGAAGAGAAGGTTGGTCGTTGCCTCTAACGATGAAGACGATGAGCCGATTGGTAAGCTTGTCAAGAAACAGAAAGCTACCATAGTTGATGCACCTGTTCAACCACAACCTCCAGCTCAACCACAACCACAACCATCTGCCTCACCCAAACGACCAGTAGAAGTACTGCCAAGGGAAGCACAGTCCAAGAAAAGTAAGTGTTCCTTGCTTGTTGTGGATGAACTTGTTAGTGACTTTGTTTAATCCATTATTGTTGAACCTTATGGGCCTTTCACCCAAACACAACCCGAACCTGAAATACAAGCCATACCTGAACCAGACATGTTATTACCTGGTGATGAAGATTATACTTGCAACATCCCTACCCCCGGTATCTCAAAACCCTATCTCTCCATCAAACCTCCTAAAACACTTTCTTCCTCAACCATCACTTCCATTCCTACCCCTTCCACCTCCTCAGAAACCTTAGAGCAAACTAAAAAGAAGTGGCCTCTACTCTTTGTTAAAGGTAACTCACAAAACCTTCTGGACGACAACGCTATCATTCTGCGTCCAGAACTCCTTGAGCCCAACTTCGGCTTTGATTACTCTCCCATTGATATGGAGAAGTACATGGATGACTATGTCCATCAACCATCGGCAGAATATCTGGCACTGCCTGGTGGAGCTATTGAACACTTGTTGCTTAAGCGGTTTATCAGACGGAGGTACCCTAGAGTTATACGAGCTTGGCGTCTTAATGCTCATCCTCCTGGAGTACTTCAACACCGAGTACCTTCGATGGACGACACTGAGCAAGTTCCACTATCAAGACGACCAAAGGACGAGTGGACCATCCACCTCAGGCCTGCAGATTTGAAGTTTAGGCCCTTGGATCCAGAAGAAGATGGATTCTTTCCATCTGCTTTTAAGCACATGTTCTGCAACACTCTGAAAGGATCAGCAACTCTAAAGTTTCAACTCTTCATCCCTCATTCACAACACATCAGATCTTCCACCTCCATCCGCATCCAATCAGATCGCATCTGCCCAAGGCTGCCAATCATAGATGTCAACCATAAAAAGAAGAAGATTCTAACCAAGGCACCATCCTTGCCCTTTCCGTCCAGAGCTGAATTTCAACAACATCCAACCCATTCCCGTGAATGGTTTCTAGCTCAACATCTTCATACAGACTTGGACCAAGACGATGCTGAATGCTTTTGGCACCAACATATGTTCCTATGCGAACAAGAAGTGTCCAGTAGTGGTGTTTCAGCAGACGACAAGGCCAATATCCCAACTGCCACGAACTGTGAATTCATGCAACGTCTAGCTCGTGTCTTTCACTTTTCGAACTCTTCAGCTGCTTTTGTTCGTCCACCGAACGAGCGTCCACTCCTTGGTACAAAAACTTCAATTCTATACACCATGATTGTTTCCCTTACTCACCCTAAAAATTTCCAACCGCCTTACCCTTGGACCACTCCTCGTCCTTACCAACTAGAAGTCCAAGACTTAAAACTTCTGGAAGCACCTCCTCCACCCTCTGAAGCTTTTCCACCCACTCCTTCCCAACCACCATCACCTACACTTCCACCACCACCTACTCCTGGCTCCCAAGCCTCCGCAAGCGTTCTTCTTTCCACTTCTGCACCTTCACACATTCCCTCTGTTGACCCCGTTGTTCAACAATATGTTGCCAACCAGCTACAACCCATCTTCACTCTTCTTCAACAAATTTTACAAAACCAACAAGCCCTCCTATATCCTTCTCAACCTTCCCCACCTCCTCCTCTGCCGCCGCAACAATGACTATGATGACGTCTCCTTTCTCTTTCTGTTTGTTTTTTGCTAATGACAAAAGGGGGAGAACCGGAGAATTGGAAAACTATAGCGTTTTGTTTTTGCTGTTTAGTATTTACACTCTGTATACTTTCACAGTACAATAAAATACATGCTTTAACATATTTCAAGTGTTGTTCTATTTATAACATGCTTTGAATCTTGATATGTTTTTTGATATGGATTTAAACTGATATCTTGTGACTCAAAGTATACAAAACTTGGAATATCCGACTCAGGGGGAGCATAGTAAGTCTTTCGAAACTCTTTTATGTGTCCTGTTATATTCTGGCAAAAACTTAAAAATTAATAAGGTTTGTCATCATCAAAAAGGGGGAGATTGTTGGAACCAAAGACATAGAAGCGTCTAAACCCTCAAAGTTTTGAAGATAACAAACTTATTAATATTCAAGTTTGTGCTTAAAGACTAACCTTGTCACAGCAAACAAAGCTTCTCTTTGTGGACCGTCTAGTCGACATGATAAATGAAGACCGTCCAGAAGACGTGTCAAAGAAGACTGTCCAGAAGACTCCCTGTTAAAGGACCGTCCAGTGGACAAACTTAAGATGTCCGTCCGAAGAACAAATTCAAATACAAGCTTCCGACAACAAATATTTAAACGGCTAAGTTTTATTTGAACGTCCAATCTAATTTATGCTAGTTTTCCTTGAAACTAACATATTACCATTTTTGTGGTCTAACGTTCAAATTGTTTGAAGCATTAAATGAAATTAGAATCATTCCAGTGCAAAAGCGCAACAGAATAGATAAAGCAAGTCAACTTATCAAGCTGCCATGCCAAATGAAGAATGTTCAGAAAAGCAGACTACCAACACAGTCCTGCACCTTCCATTTTGGTGCAAGTCTAAAAGCTGCCACGCCTGATCTCTCTGAAAGGATAGTTTGCATGCCCTTCCTTGCATAACGAAGTCAAGTCTTCTACAACGGATCTTTTCCCTAAAGACTATATATATATGCACCAAGGAAGAACGAGACGAATAGAAGTGAAGAACGAATAAGAACGATAATCAAGAGAACTGCAATACGTGCAATTAAAATCCTGTACATTTGATAGAAGCGTCTAGTGGATGATAGCAAAAATCTTGTAAAGATTTTCTGAGTGTTCTAAGCTTATCTTTCAAATCCTCACTACGTGAGTTGATATCTTTGTAAAAACACTTATTTGTGTTGTGAAAGCCTAGAGAAGCTTAGTGAAAAAGAATACTTGGGTTGTGCAATCTAGGGTGATTGCGGTGTAAAGCCAGAAGAGGCCACGAACAATACTTGTAACCAAGGTTGGTTAATGAATACCTTCTTGGTGAAGGGATTGGACGTAGCTCAGGTTGAGTGAACCAGTATAAAAACTTTATGTGTTCTTCTTCTCTCTATCCCTAAGCTTGAAAACATTTTTATACTTATTTACTTGTTTCAAAAAAGTTTTAGATGCATAATTCAACCCTTCCTTCTTGTGCACTTTTTCTATTTCAATGGAGTCCATAATGCGAAGTCCTGTCATAAGATTCCTCAACCAAACAGCATGAGTACAGCAACAAAACAAGCAATGAACTCTGCCTGCATAATAGAAGAGGCAACAAGTGTTTGTTTCTTACTTTTCCAGGATATCGCACCACTAGCCATCATAAAAATGTATCTAGAAGTCGATTTCCTATTATCAAAGCACCCACCAAGATCTGAGTTTGTGTATCCTACAATCTCCAAGTTGTCAACTCTCCTATATACAAGCATATACTCTTTGGTCCTTTGTAAGTACCTCATTACCTTTTTAGCAGCTATCTAGTGATCATTCCCAGGGTTTGATTGGTATCTACCCAGAACACCAACTATGAAGGCAATGTCAAGCCTAGTGCATACTTGAGCATACATGAGGCTGCCCAAAGCACTCCCAAAAGGTCTATCATTCATTTTTGCTCACTCAATCTCGTTCTTAGGACATTGATCCTTATTGAACCTGTCACCTTTGATGACTGGGACATCTCAAGGTTTACAATTCTACATATTGAATCTCTTTAAGACTCTATCAATGTAAGGCTTTTGAGATAACTCGAGAGTATAGTGTGATCTATCTCTGTGAATCTCAATCCCTAACACAAAAGAAGCCTTACCTAGATCCTTCACATCAAAAGATCTAGTAAACATCTGTTTTGTCTCATATAGCATGCCAAGGTCATTAGAAGCCAGCAATATATCATCCACATATAACACAAGGAAGATAAATTGCTCCCACTAACCTTAAGATATATACACTGATCAACTTTATTCTTCTTAAACCCCATAAAAGTCACCATTTCATCATATTTTAGGTACCACTATCTACAAGCTTGTTTCAAGTCATAAATTGACCTCTTTAGTTTACAAACCAGGTCCTTACTACCATCAATATAGAAACCCTTAGATTGGGGCATGTATACTGTCTCACTCAAATCACCATTCAAAAAAGCTTTCTTCACATCCATTTGATGCAATTCCAAATTGAAGTGAGCTACGAGAGCTATAATGAGTCTAAAGGAATCCTTTGTTGACATAGGAGAAAAAGTCTCATTAAAGTCAATGCTCTCCTTCTGTCTGAAACCCTTTGCTTCTAGTCTGGCTTTAAATCTTTCAATGTTTCCCTTTGAGTCCTTCTTTGTTTTAAAGACCCATTTACAACCGATTGCCTCATAATTTTTAGGTAACCCGATAAGCTTCCAAACGCCATTAACCAACATAGACTACATCTCTTCATTCGCCGGATGCTTCCACATTTCAGACTAAGAGCAAGAAATAGCTTCTTGATAGCTCTCTTTGGATCAACAATATCTCCAATGTCGTATGCATCTTTACTGAGATAGACCATGAAGTCATCACCAATAGCAGGTCGCCTTTATCTAGTTGACCTCCGCAAAGGAATCTCTGCAATCGGCTCAATGGGTTGTGGAATATCAACCACAACAGGAGGATCAAACATATGATTAGTTTGAAGGCCAGCTACATCCTCTACCGAAATCCCAATCTCAACTGAAACAATCGGAACCACAGTCTCAATTGGAACAACTATTGGAACACTAACAATAGGAACAAGTAGTGGCAAAGAAATGACCTCAAGCGAACAGATATCAATCTCATCAGATGAAACAATAGGATCCGCTACATCAAGCTCCAAAAATTTCACATTCATGGACTCTATAATTATGCTTCCTTTACCAGGACAGAAGAACCTATATCCTTTAGCACGGTCTAGATATCCAATGAAAAAGCAACGACTTGTCTTGGGGTTCGTCTTTTTCTGCAAGAGATTAAAAATTCTTACCTCAGCTGGACAACCCCAAAGAAGATGGTTCAAGCTAGGTTTTCATCTTGTCCAAAGTTCAAAAGGAGTTTTGCGAACAGATTTACTAGGAGCTCTATTGAGAATGTAAATAGTTGTTTTCAAGGCTTCACCCTACAAATATTCTGACAAGTTACATCTACTTATCATGCTTCTCATTATATCCATAAGTGTCTTGTTACGCCTTTTGGCTACACCATTTTGTTCAGGACTCCAAGCACGGTGTATTGTGGAATTATTCCACAATCTTGCAAGTATAAAGCAAATGGTCCCATATGTTGTCCTGTGACAGCACATTTACCATAATACTCTCCACCATGGTCAAATCTTATAATCTTGATCATTTTTCCCAACTTCTTTTCCACTTCAGTTTTAGAAACTTTGAATTTTTCAAGTGCTTCATATTTTTCTTTAATTAAATAAAGATAGCCATATCGGCAAAAATCATCAATGAACATAATGAAAAATTTGTTTCCACAAATTGTAGGAGTTACAGGTCCATTAATGTCTATATGAATGATCTCTAAAAGATTCAAACTTCTAGTTGCACCTTTCTTTTTGGTCTTAGTAAACTTTCCCCTAATACAATCCACACAAGTACCCAAATCATCAGAATTTAAGGTAGAATATTTGCCTTTGTCAACCTCTCAACACTTTCCTTAAAAATATGACATAAGCGCTTATGCCACAACATAAAGGACTTTTCCTCAACTTTAGACCTTTTAGCAATAGAATTCTCAACAACTAAAAATGAAGAAATATCTAAAGATCCACAACCAACAATTTAGGAGTTCAACATTAGATTTTGTTTTCCTATCACCAAAAGTAAAACTAAAACCAAGTTTGTCTAAACAAGGAACAAAATCAAATTTCTCTTAAAAGAACGTACATAAAAGGTATCCTTCAAAATTAATTCAAATTCAAAACCTAAAACTAGGCTAGTATCTCCCACTTTCTCTACGAAGACTTCAAGATCATTTCCTACCCTTAGCTTGCTTTCCCTTGGACTAGGCTCCCTCAGATTTCTGAACCCCTATAAAGAGACAACAATATTCTAGAAGCACCCCTATAAATATCCTTATTCTCTAGCCAAGCCTTGAACTTTCCATAATTATTTTTCTTATGCCCTTTTTCCTTACACTAGAAGCACCAAATGCTTTTCTTAAAGATAGCTACCTTAGGACCTCCCATTGTGGTGTTGACTTTTACCTAGTTTTCCTGAACCTCGATATCTATGAGAAGCATTAGATGCACTCTTTGTATTTTTCTAATTTCCCTTGCCAGAAGTGGATTTGCCATGGATGGACAACAAGGCTATGTCACTATTTTCTTTCTTGAGTTTCTCTTCTTCAGCAAGACATGTGGTAATAAGGTCATTCACATTCCATTTCTAACCAAAGGTATTGTAGGCAGTTTTAATTTGTGTGAAATCAGCAGGTAGATAGTTTAGGGCATGTTCAACAATAAATTTTTCATTAAGGTCAATTTGATGAGATTTCAGCTTGGTTTGGATGTGAACCATTTTCATAATGAATTCCCTTACGCCCCCAATGTTGTCATATCTCATGTCTGCTAATTGTTTCATTAAACATCCGTACTTAGCGTTGTTAGATACCTGGTACCTCTCTCTTAGAGCAGTAAGGAACTCTTTAGCTATCCCTTTCTTCGACGGACCATTCAAAAGATGTTCAAAGACAGTCTTCTTGATAACAATCAGACTCAACCTATCAGATCTCTCTCACTTAGCCAAAAGCTCCTTCTATTCAGGCATGCTCTTCGCATTGATCACAGGCTTCTCCTCATGTAAAGCTAAATCAAGATTGGCAATTCCCAAAGAGAATTTCATATCTTGCTTCCATTTGCCGTAGTTTGATGCAGTCAGGATCTCAATGGAAGCAAAACAGTTATTCACAATAAAGTTCACTGTTAAGACAAAACAGGGATGCATTAGAACATATTGCAAGACAAGATATAGTTCAAAATGGAACAAGCTATCATAGTGAGGCTAGTATAATATAGCACATTCCCTTTTTGGCAAAATGCACAAACCAAGGTCACAGCCTAAGTCAAAACCTTATATGGGTTAATCCGTGAGCATGCACTAAGTTTAGAAAATTGTCCCCTTTGGGTAGACAAATCCCTTAACCCAATGCATTCCCCAATAACTCCATCCAACCTTAACTTTCAACCCAAACGTACAATAACCACCTTTGGGCAGACAATTGCATGCAAAGATCAAAAGTATTCCTCAAATTACAAAAAATTTCATGAACCAATACAAGTGGTCCCACTTTGTTGGTAGCGACTTGTACCAACCCATGAAAATTCTTGTATAAGAATCAGTTTTTTTTCTTGTCCAAAATCATGACTTAGTCCACAAGCAAATGCATCATTAAAAGAGCATCCTTACTAGTCATATATAAATTATCAACAACATTCCGAAGATGTTTTGCACTGAAACAGTCTCAAAAGCTATATTTAAAGCATTCTAATCTTAAATTCCGACTAAATAAATACCAACAATAAATTCATAGCAGCGGAAATTAAACAAATAATAGCAATCCTGGAACATAGTGTATTAACACATCTTATATATATATTTAGCGCAAGAAATTCACAGAAATAGAGATTGACTGAGTGGCTGTGCTCTGCAATATCAATCAGTGTACGTGGGTTCTATTCCCATAACCAACATTTTGCTTCCCTTGTGAGTATATTAACATGACATGCATTTTGAAGTAGTAGCTCAGCTTGAATAGCAAGCGCATGGGGCACAGCACAAACTTTCAGCAAATTCACGCAACCAGTGGCGAAAACAATTAATCTGATAATTGTAATTAAGACAATAAATTGAAATAGCAAACAATTAATATAATAATAGTAATTAAAGCAATAAATTACAATAGAAAAAGATACATGAATTACCAGCGTAATCAATTGAAATCGAAGCAGAATTCATCGCAAAGATGAAGGAAAATTGTAAATCAATCCAAATAAAATCCACACATATGAATATCTACGCATAATTGAAACCAGATTAAACCTATTAAAATCCAACGCATTATTAAGTCTAGCAATAATACACAACGCAACAATAATGCACACTAAATAACTCAATTAAAATATAGAATAGCATCTAAATCCTTTTAATTGAAATTAACAAAAATACTAATTAAACCCAAATTACAATATTAGGTGCAATAATTGAAACAATTGGCTCTGATACCAAATGTAGGAAAAATAACAACATAGTTTATATAAATTTAGAACACCGATAATGTTTACAAGATTTACTTACTTGTTGAAGACATAATCAAGGATTGCCTGTGTGTGGCATAACCTTCTAGAACCCAAAAGCTAAGCCTTTCTTTGCCTAATCACACACTCCAAAATCTAGATTTTTCAATGGGGCAAATCTAGAGAGCAACTATATGTCGTCGGGGACTTAGCTACACTATTTATTAACCCTAGGCACCTTTCATTATGGGCCTAGTGGTTAGGCTTATATTGTTTTCCACATGGATCAAATATTAGGTGTCCAAAGCCCATTAGCAATTAATCACATTATAAGTGGGCTTAAGTATCATCAAATGAATCGTAATATTAGCCTGTTTTTGGCAAAACAGAATGACACAATTGATTGTAGCCCACAAAAATTGACTTAAATATGATTTTCATCCCTGTATTTTAGTGCTTTTTGATTTTCATCCTTGTAAATTAGTTTTTTTTTTAAATCGTCCTTGAACTTTAGCGCCTTTTCATTTTCAGTCCTTGTCGTCCAACTCCATTACAAAAAAGTTAAATTGCTGACATCAGCACGTGACACATCAGCAAATGACGTCATCGTGTGACATGTCAGTACAGCGACACGTCATCACTGCTACATCAACAAAAAATGCCATGTCGACAAAAAGTGTCACGTCATTGTTACTATAAAGGGACTAAAAATTACAAAAAAATTACAGGGACTAAAAAAAAAAGAATGTACAGGAACAAAAAATGAAAAAAATTACATTGACTAGAAGAAAAAAAAGGACATATTTGCAAGCACGAAAGAAAATAAACCAATCCTTTGCTACATCTTTCAAACATTCAGTAACAATTTCTACAATCCTTTGTTACAAATTAAACAATCATATGGTTCCATTTATTGTCTATTTTCATTTACTTTAGCAACCTTCACACTATACCTAAAGCTGTCAAAAAGAGTACTTATATTTCATAGTAGCCACAACCTATATTTTATTTTTAAAAAAAAAAAACACAAGCACTAGCACAACAATTATTTTTGGCATTCAAACTTTAGATAAATCCAAATAGACTAATCAAAATCAAAAGTTTAAGCAAAAGGGAAAGTAAAGAAGACTTAAAAGGAAACATGCAAGAATAGTAATAAGACATCTTCGTATGATAAATCTTAAAACTAAGAAACAACTTGAATTAACCAAACGAACCAAAGTTGGCCATCTGTGTTAGGATAATGCGAGATCAACAACATCTTTAGCATACAAATAAAAAAAATTACAAAAATAATGATAAGAACTAAAATTTACTATAGAAGAGTGTGTGGACGAGACCAAATCCTTAAAATCAAAGGTAGCCCTCTACATAAAACACCAGCAGCAACACACAAAAACAATAAAGTACACCTGATACACTTTAATCATCCTCTATTGTCAAGCCATTTAGATAATTATGTCAATCATAACAACGAGTCAAGCTAGACACATTTCATATATATGTATCATTTTCCTATTCAATTGGATATTTGGATTGATGATGATGAGTCAATCGGTGTTGCAGTTATGTTTTTGTTATATCATTGGATCAGGTTGTCACATGAGCATGAGATTGACCAAACAATTTTGATTAAGATTTTTATTTTATATTAACTATAAATTAAATTTATACATTATATTTAAGACTTAATTATTTTTATGCCTGTAAATATGTCTTTTTTTCTTTTAGTCAATGTAATTTTTTTTATTTTTTGTTCCTGTACATTTTTTTTTTTCATTTTTAGTCCTTGTAATTTTTTTTTCATTTTTAGCCCTGTTACGGTAACGATGACGTGGCACTATTGCTGATGTGACACTTTTTGCAGACATGATGATGATGACGTGTCATTTGTGCTGATGTGTCATTTGATGATGTCATCATGGCGTCATTTGCTAATGTGTCATGTGCTGACATTAGCAATTTAACATTTTTGTAAAGGAGTTAGACGGCAGGGACTAAAAATGAAAAAAAGCTAAAGTTTAGGAATGATTTTGAAAAAAAAATTATAAGAACGAAAAATGAAAAAACACTAAAGTACAGGATTGAAAATCATATTTAAGCCCACAAAAATTTATAGGAAAATTCTAACATGCAGTGCTTGGTAAATGAACATTCTCGTAGGAGCTTTATCGCAATGACCCAACACTCAAGCAAGCGGGTGTGGTATGCATGCTTTACCTTTTATTATAAAATTGTACCTAAATATCTTTCCTTCAAATTTGCAAATGTTGTTCAGTTTGGATTTTTTTTTTTTTCCTTTAAATGTTTTATTCCTTTAATCTTTGTCCTTCTTGTGTCAAATATTGCGACCCATCACACATGACATCTATGTGGTAGATATTTAGAAACTTCAACTGAAATTATCTCAAAGAGAACAGCACTTCTTTTTTTCTCCATCTAAATAATTTCTGCAGGTTCCACAAACTTTTTGTAGCCTTGTCCAGTTATATCTATATGAACACTCTTAGAAAGGTCACGTGAAGTTGCAACGCTGAAGGAGTTGTTTTGCTTGTGTGAACAGCTTTCATTTGTTGCAATCCTGCTCTGTATCTATCAACTTTCTTCCGGGTTCAAGCTATACATTATGTGAACTGTACGTACCCTGCGGCCATTCACCTTCTCATGACAATCACTGCTAATTTTTTTCGAATAATCCATGGTGCATGTGTTCATTAACAGTGGTCTATGTTTGTCAGATTTTGTTTACCAAGTTTTCAATTCTTTGTATTGGTATTTGGTAAAGTAGCACAATAAATATTCTTTACTACCGAAGCACTAGCAAATGGCCATGACTATCCTTCGTGATTTCTTTCTATCAATCTTGGATTACCCACAGGCTAATACTTGTAATTGTCCTGTAATTATATTTGGCCAACCTTCTTTTAATCGTGCGTAATCTAACATCTGAGAGCAATTGCACATGCATGGACTGAAACTGATGGCATTTGATTTGGTGGGACTGCTTAATGTTGCACCCATGAATGATCGAGGTTTAAGATACAACCCAATCTTGGGTAGAGTTGAAGGGCGAATAAGTTAGAACCTTCAATCAAAACTAAATATAATACACTTCTGAATTGGATTATCAAATACTTGCTTTTGGTCAAATAATAATTAAATAAGTTATTAAGCAAGCATATGTTCCTTGAAGTAACATTTGAATTTATAATTTATAATTTATCAAATTTTTATTTTGTCTTCAATATTTTAATTAAATTCTTTATTTATTCACTCTTTTAATACTACATTATTTATTTTAATAATTTTTTCCTGTAGTTTTACTTATTTATTTTATTTTTATTAAAATATTTAAATTTCTTTTAAAAAGTGATAAGAGTTTAAAATTAAATAAAAAATTTAAACTATTATTACATAAAAATATACTTTTGTCTACAAAATAAAATAGAAGTGTATGTAAAAAATTATTTAAGCGTTTTTTTAATGTCATTTTATATTTATTAACTAGTTTAAGTATTAATTTTATTAAATACTTATAATTTAATAAACTATCATATCAACTATTTTTTATCAAACATAACTCTTGAAATAAAAAAATAAAGAGTAAAATTATTGATCTTTGATAAAAGAAATTTATTAACATGATATTTTTATAATATTAGGGACTAAATTAATTGATATTCATAATTTAAGAAACTACTTTAAGGTATTACTCAACAAAGAGGAGGGGAGAGAGTTTAATAGAGGGGGTAAGGAAATAAATTTTAATGAAGGAACATCTTGTTTGATTCACAAAGGGAGGAAAAATAAAAAAAAAAGTATTTAAAGTTATTAAATTACAAATAATTTAGCATAATTAATATAAAGTTTTCTTTCCCCTCCAATTTTTACCAATTTTGAGGGAAGCCAAATTTACGTGAGGAGGAATCTTAACCCTTCACTTCCTTTATAATTTTTTCAACCAAATAATAGAAGTTCACATCTCCTTATTTCCTTCCAACGCTTCAACTAAACACTGGAAAATTTTATGGAAGTTCTTCCTTTATTAGGTTAAATACAGGAAGTATGAATTCGAACATGATGTTATAGTTTTTTATTTATTTTATTTTTTTAGTGTATAATGGTCATACTGAAATTAGAACTTATGATCTCATGCATACTATCCAAACCTCTTTCACCACAAGGCTAATCTTAGTGGGTTAACATGATCTTATAGTTGAGTCAGACCTCATTCAACTTTTTCTTGAATATATCTGAATTGGTAGGTTTATTTTTTTCTAAATAAGGCATGATATGTAATCTAGGCCATCTTGTCATTAAAAAATGTAATAGAGGGCATGATATGTTCCAAATTGGACATGTTTCCAACTGATTTGGGAAGGTTTCCATGCATTGGATTCACTGAAATTTGAAGAAATTTCAAAGAACTAGGGAAGCTTAATTCAGTAGTTAAATTATTGATTGACAACTGCAACCACCGAAGGTATCTCAAATTCCCAATAGAATTGGGTATGACTCCGTTGAACTTATTCACCTTCAAATCCACAAACTTAAGCTTGGAAGCATTGGATAAATTACCTGGAATATTTCCACTAAGTCCGTTGTCAAACAAGTATAATTCTTCCAAGTTTCCTAGGCCGATGTGTAATGGAAGAAATCTTGAGAGGGAATTATTTGTCAATTCCAATATAGTTAATGATGACATGTTAAAGATATTTGAGGGAATAGATCCATTTAAATGGTTACTTCCCAAACTTAAAAACCCAAGCATAGGAAGATAACCAATCTCCTCGGGTATAGAGCCTGAAAGAACGTAACAATTCATAAAGTAACAATAACATAAATCAACATCTTTAGTTTTAAAGCATACTGATTTTTATTTTTATTTTAGTTATATGATGATGCAGCGGTTCATATCCAAGACCTAATATTATTTACAAATTGTACTAGAACTCATCTTAATTCGTGTTTAGCTGCTATGAATGTATAATAATTACATAGCTTAATGTTAAAAAATATATATATAACTATTTGTAATTTTTGAAATAGTATACATCGAGCCTCCCAACTTATTATGGTAATATTCTATAATATAATGTTATACGACGCATGTAGAAGTCACATATCAATAAACAAGGCCAAGATATGGTTAGCCATGCATGACTCGGTCGACATTATTTCAAAACTACATAGCGCTTTAAGTATTTTAATGAAATTCAATAGACAAAATTATTTAAGACATACTAGATATGTGGAAAGAGTGGTATACCTGTGAAAGAGTTGTGACCCAAGTATAATTCTTCAAGCATCGTACAATTGCTGATAGACCTTGGAATTCTTCCCACAAATTGATTATTATCCAAACCCAATACTTCTAGGAATGGAAGCTGATGAAACATCTCTTCTGTTAGGCTACCGTTCAACTTGTTTTCTTCCAGGCTGAGCAGTCTCATGGAAGATATGTTAAAAAGAGATAATGGGATTTCTCCTATAAAAAAATGAACTTTTTGATATTAATATATGCTTTTGAGCCACCAAAAATCCCACTAGAAAAATTACATGGATCAAATTAGAATCCTTGCTAGAAATAGTATTCTGTTAAATAATTTTTCATATCTTGCTGGAGAAATTGATTCAAAATTTTACTTTTAATTTTGGGGCGACTTAAATTATAATATAAAAAGTAATAACATGGAAACTTTGAAAATGAAATTCGTTAATATACACTAACATGTTTTTTTAGAAGAATTATGTTATTGGGTTATAATTTACTTTTCTTAAAATAAATCTAAAGGTATAGCTTCTAATATATTCTTTTTAAACAACAAGCATATATTAGCACCAATTGTTACTAAATACACTTATTTTATTTTTAGAAGTAGAACTTATAATTTTGATTTTTTTTAAATACACCTAAAGTGTAATTTGTTAATTTTTTTTTAAAAAAATAAGTGAGTATATATGTTAACAAACTTATATATGTCCAACTCCTGCAATGAAAAAAATTATTTTGAAAATTTTATAATGAATTTATTTTAAAAATGTTTGAAAGAATTTTATCTAATTCAATAAAATTAAAATAAATATCATAATTATGGATAAGACTTTGAGAGTACATAATGATATGTTTATATTTTTTTTAGAAATAAATTTTTTTGATTACACACATTTTGTAAGATTTAATAACAAATTTACTTTTCTTAATACTTTAGATGATTCAATCTCCAAAGTTTAAAATAATATAAATAAGAGAGTATAGTTGACCTTTCTTTGGATTTGTAATTAGTTAGTGTTACCTTTTAACAAGTTACATGTTCGAAAGTTACTTGTTCTGATGCAATATTGAAGATTAATTTATACTAAATACATCTAGGATCTTGATATGTTGTAAACTCGCAAACTAAATACTAAAAAGTTTACATGGAGTAATTAACACAATAAAATTTAAAATTAATATGTACCTTATAAATTCTTATGCTCATACCAAATTAAGAAGAAACACTCAAATCCTCTAATAATATCATGAATTATCCTTTAGATTTCGATGATATGTGAAATATCATTGAGAATTACTTGATCTCTTCTTTCTTAAAATACAATTGAGACTATCAAGAGAAATTAAGTGAAATTTGATAGTGACACTAGATAAGTAAAGTTTATCTTAAATCACTTAAAAATACAGAAATTACTTCAACTTTAAGGTTGCAACATTTTTTTTCCCAAAAGAAATGAGAGTTCTTGCACTACATTTCTCTAATATTGATCCACTCATCTTTTTTAGTCCAAATCCAACAAATATTACAGACAATTCATCTAAGAAAAGATAAAACAATATCACACGGAAAAATTCTCTCGCCCCCTCCCATATCCCATTTTTAGTAAATGATAAACCTATACCTATAGCATATGGTATAAACTCATCCATTATAATTAGCTTCAAGAAGATCTAAATCTTATTACAAATGGTATAATTTTTAATAGTAATAGATAGTATATTTAAAAAAAATAATCTAATATATGTTTCTATAAAAATCAATCTCTTTAGTATATTTTACATGTTAAATCTATATTTGCTAGAATAAACACTACTAACAAAAATCAATTAACTTGAAAATAAAATTTTAAACATTTGAGGCTAGGTATTATGGTTGAATTCATGTTGTAAAATAATAAAGAGTAAGTTACACTTTCCTCCTTTGAGAGATGAGAGTATTACATTGTTCTCCCCTTTTATTTTTAAATTTATAATTTAGTCCATTTAACTCCATACCATTAAAATAAATTACACTGTCCTCCCTTGAGAGATGCAAGTATTACACCACCCTTCCTTTTTATGTTAAAATGTAAAATAAATTATACTTTCCTCCTTGTAGAGTTGCAAGTATTATACTGTCTCTTTCCTCTTGTATTAAAATATATAACTTAGTCTATTTAACGTACATTGCTAAAAAATATTCATTATAAGATTTTAAAATATATGCTAAAATATTTTTAATTTATTAAGTCATCATTAACTCACTTGGTAAAGATTTTTTAAAATATATAATTAAATTTGAAATAATTAAAAATAATTTATTAAAATAATAATTAAAAATAGATATTATGAGATAAATTATGTATGTATGTGTGTGTGTGTGGATTTATATATATTATATTATATTTTGTAATAATTATATTTTATTTAATAATATATTTTTAATATAAATAGATTTATTTAAAAAGTTGTACGTTTAATATACATATATTAGCATTACATTTATTAAATTCAATACATATATTACATTTAATAATACAATATTTAGTAAAATTATTAAAATTAATTATACATTATATATAATAAATGTAATAATTAATACTAAATAAGAAAAATACCAATTTATTTAAATATTTATAAAAATACTAACATCAAATAATACTACCTTAATATTTTTGTTTAATTTTTTTTTACTTGTGTGTGCGTATATACATATTAATTTTAATTTGATTATTTAAAAATATGATTTGTGAAAATAATAACTAAAAATAATTTTTTTAAATTTATAATTAAATCTAACATAATTCATAATAATTTTTTAAAATAATAATTAAAGGTACAAGTTAAGAGATAGATTATTATATATATATTTGCATTTGTGAAAGAAGGAGGGTGTGTATTTTGTCACAGGAGGGAAAGTGGTGTAATATTTGCATCTTTGAGGGAGAGGTAGTGTAAACAAATACACCGGTATAACTTTTACCAATTGTTAGACCATTTAATAACTTCCAATTAGGTAATGTTTTCTCAAAACTCACTGTTAGATTGAAAGCTCCTTTCTCATAGATCATATACACAAAATTTTATATCACTACAAGAAATGTAATTATTAGTGACTAAAAGCTAGTGATGAAAGTAAAATTTGCCACAAATGATATATTATTAGTGACTAAATTTAATTTTGTCACTAATATTATTTATAATAGTGACGAAAAAACCAGTTGTCACTATAATTTTATTAATAGTGACCAAAATATGTTTGTCACAAAAAATTGATACTAATATCTATAAATTTTACTTTCTTATTTTAAAATCGTCACTAATATAAATTTCACTAAACAGAAAACAAAGTATTTGTGACAAAAAGTTGACTTTGTCATTAATATTTCAATTCATGAGTGACTATTATAGATGTTATCTTTTATTTTCAATTACAGGTGACAAATTATTTATCATTAAAAATTTGAAGCATTTATGTCTATAATAATATATCATAAATATTTAATATTAATATATTAGCACAATTATTAAAATCAAGCCACACTATAGCCAGTTTGATAGAGGACTAATGTGATGACTAATCATTCAACCCTAAAAAAAATGACTAATCTTGAAAGTGATAAAAAAATGAGTTGAATTGGCCCAAATTATATATATATATATATATATATATAAGTGTCTAATAACTAATTTGAACTTTTTTTTCACACACATTATCGTGTAATTAGTTAAAAAATATCTCTCTCGACGATCTCCACTCAACTTACTTTTATCTTTATCAGTATATTGATTTTTCTTAATTGCCTATTCATTTCAATTTAAAAATAACCTTACATCACAATTTAAGTTATTTATTATAAGCTAAAAATATAATTTATCTATTTAAAAATATTTATTTATTATAAATTTCAAATATAATATAATTTTTAAATTTAAAAATACTTATTTATTATGAATTATAAGTATACTTATGCTCTCTCTATATAAGTTAGAAACTAATGTTACATTGGTCTGAGTGGAACTAGGCTCATATATTCTTTAAGTAAGGTCTCAAATTCAGTCTTATAAATGAAAAAAAAATGTAATTGGGAAAGGAGACCCCATTAAAGATGGCTAGCTAGGTTCCTTAATAGATATTAGTTATCAACAAAACTAGTGAATATATACTTCACAGCTATGACATGGTAACGAAAAAAATTAGAATAACAGTCTTGAATGATAACTTTTTAAGGAGTTTTTCCTTGAATGAGAGCATTGTTAGCAGTTTTTCTTAACCTCTTATTATTTGTTTCAATATATTCTTTCCATCTTTATTTCTAAATTGAATTTCAATTTTTTTAAAAAAAATTATCAATAGTTAAAAATAATCTTGTATTACAATATAAATTGTTTATTATAAATATAAAATATAATTTATATGTTTAAATATATTTATTCATTATGAATTTTAATTATAATATAATTTATATATTCAAAAGTATTTATGCATTATATATTTTAGTTATATTAAATAAAAACTTATCTTGCGCATTGTACAGGCTAAAATACTAGTATATATACAAATAAATATTTATTTGGTACAATGAATATATGGACTAAAATACTATAATAATAATTAAATTTATAATTTTATTTAGATAATTAAGATTAAAATAATTTTGTATTATCTTTTATATGGGATTAATTTGATTATTGTGCTATTCTTTTATTTATAATGCAATTGTTAAATATTTTAATTTGGAATGAAGTTGAACTAGTATAATTAATCCCGTGTAACAGTTATAATTAATTTTTTTTAAAATATTTTAATAGATAAGTTTAAAATAATATTATATTATCTTTTATAACTAAAATTGTACGAATTCAGCTGCATGATACTAAATTAATATAATTAAAAATCTATCATTAATTTTAATTTTAATTTAGAATTTTCTTTAAATAGATAAGATTAAATTCATTTTGTGTTATCTTTTACTAAAAAGATAGTTTTTTATAATTTAAAATAATTACAATTTAAATGAATATTGATAGGTTTCAGAAATTTAGAGTTCAAATTTGCTATTTTCATTATCACAAAACAAAAATTGGAAATTCAAATTCACGATTAGTTATATATATATACACACACACACACTGCAACTTGCTTCCTCTAGATTTCAAAACTTTTACCATCATTTTTCCTTTTTCATTTTTTTAAACCACCAAAATAACATTTAAAAATTATGTCCAAAATTTGAACCTAATACAACTTTTTTATTTGAAATCAAACACGTTATCATTAATACCTATAATCTATAATTATTATAATAATAATATTACTTTCAAACTTATTGATAATTAATTTTGAAAATGTTTGTTTTTAACTTTTGAAGGCTATATTGATAACAACAACGCTATATTAGTTTTGTAAAAATAATTAGTCTTTCCAAAATTACTGTCAAACTAATCCAAACATATCGTAAGTAAAATTGTTCAGTTTTACAAAATTAGTTTTAGAAAAATGGTTAGTTTTTTTTTTTTCAATGTGATTTTTAATTATGTAATCCAGTTTGGTTCATAATGTTTTTTTTTTTGGCACTACCTACCTGTTAATTATCGGTCCTTATTTGAAAGCTTTGTTTTATGATTTGTGGAATACATGTTAATGTGTGCATTGCAGGAGCCCACCTAATCCGTGATTTTCCAGAATCCACCTTTAGATAACTCTGTGAAAAGCTCAGGTAGTTCATGAGGAAGTTTTATAATATTTTAACTAGGAAAGACCTGGGTATTGAGAGGGGGAAATTACAGTGGTGAACCAATTTTAGGATAGGGACATAAGGAGGAAAATGGGTTTAACTACCACTGTTGTTGTTGTTATAGATCTAATGCCATGTCCATTGTTGTGGTAGTGGTGGTGGAAATTACTGGAATGTTAATAGGGACTTGAACTTGAGGTAACGTGGCAGTAGAAAAGAAACAAGAGCACGTGACACTTTGTTGAATAATTTTTAATTTTCTTACTTAGAATATTACAGACCATTAGATAATTTGAGTAGACAATTGAATTTTAACGCTAGACTCGATACCATAATTAGCAATGCAATAAACATAATATCTAATTAAAAAAACTAAACATAAGTAATAATAAAGTTTGTTTTACAAAATAACTTACAAAATTAATTAAGCATCATCAGTGTCATCTTCATCAATATTATTATTTTCTTCATCTTCTATCAAATTAATATTCTCGTAATCACTTTCTTCTTCAATGTCAACAACTTCTATAGGCACCACCGGATTTCCATTGACTGTGGATCGGGCTAAGTCATTCCTGTCCAAAGACAACCCTTGTTGATTATCTAGTGCATTAGATGTTAAGGGAATTAAGTCAATGTCATCATTTTCTTGACACGCCTCATTTGTAGCTTCCTCAGGCATATCATACAAGTCTCGAGGCTTTGTTTTCACAACAACTAGCCAATTAGGATCTTTGGTGTCTTTAACATAATACACTTGTTGAGCTTGACTGGCTAGGACATATGGCTCATTAGTCCTCAATTTACGATTGCTATTAATAAGCACGAATCCATATTTGTCTTCCTTGTATCCTCTTCCTTTAGAAGACATGTCCCACCAGTCACATTTAAATAAAATAACATTGTTTCCACCAGAGTAGCTCAATTCAATAATATCTGTCAAGACACCAAAATAATCTAAATTACCTGCATTCTCATTACCTTTAACTAAAACTCCACTATTTTGTGATTTCAAGTGCATATCATGATCCTTTGTATTAAACCTCCAACCATTTATAAGATAACTTGTATATCGATAAACACGTGTATCAGGTCCACAAGCCAAGGTAACGTGGCAGTAGAAAAGAAACAAGAGCACGTGACACTTTGTTGAATAATTTTTAATTTTCTTACTTAGAATATTACAGACCATTAGATAATTTGAGTAGACAATTGAATTTTAACGTTAGACTCGATACCATAATTAGCAATGCAATAAACATAATATCTAATTAAAAAAACTAAACATAAGTAATAATAAAGTTTGTCTTGCAAAATAACCTACAAAATTAATTAATCATCATCAGTGTCATCTTCATCAATAAATTACCTGCATTCTCATCACCTTTAACTAAAACTTCACTATTTTGTGATTTCAAGTGCATATCACAATCCTTTGTATTAAACCTCCAACCATTTATAAGATAACTTGTATATCGATAAACACGTGTATCAGGTCCACAAGCCAAATCAAAAAATGATTCATCTATACTTTCGTTCCCATCCTTTTTCAAAAACGCAACCCGTTGAAAACAAAAATGTAAGTTGCCATATGCTAAAGTTATAAAATATTAGACATATATAAATTCATACTTACATGATTTTTAAACCATTGACAAAATTCCCTTTCATGTCTTTGTTCCACATATTGTGAATTTGCCTTTTCTAATTCTCCTTTGTGTAGTCTGGTCATTTGAACATATATAATAAATATAATGAATTATATATAATTACAATAAATATAAACATGTAATTAAGAAGATCACTTACTTAATGAATGGTGAGACTTCGTCACAATTTTTAAGAACATAAATTCTTGCTTGCTCCCATTCTACTAAACTCAATTCAACATACTTTTTTCCATGCAATGGTTTGCCAACTTGTGAAAAAAATTTCAACTTACATATTTTCAATTGATCTAGATCGCCTTCATAATTTCTTCCAGGTCTGTTCAATCTTGTCTCAACTCCACGCAAGTACCTAGAACAAAAATGCAAACATTCTTGTGCAATATAAGCTTCAGGAATAGATCCCTCTGGACAGGACTTATTTCTCACATATGATTTAAGCCTACACAAGTATCGTTCAATAGGATACATCCAACGATATTGTACAGGCCCAGCAATCTTTGCCTCATCTACTAAGTGGACAGGTAAATGGACCATTATGTCAAAAAAAGAAGGAAGAAATATTTTCTCCAACTTACATGAGGTTAGAACTATTGTTCTTTGGAGCAAGACCAAGTTCTTCAAACTCAATGTCTTAGAACATAACTCTCTAAAAAAGAAACTAATTTCAATTAATGCCTCACTAACTTCTTTCTGTAGAACACCACGTATTGAAAGTGGGAGATATCGATGTAGAAATACGTGACAATCATGACATTTCATCCCATATATTTTTCCCTCTTTCACATCTATGCATCAAGAATTATTGGATGAATAACCATCAGGAACCTTTAAATCAACTAGAAATTGACAAAAGGCATGTTTTTCCTTAGATGACATAGTGTAGCATGCATGTTGGAATGTATATTTACCTTCTTCAATCATAGTTGCATGAAGCTCAGGTCGTATACCCAGGTATGCTAGATCAAAATGAGTGTTTATATTATCTTTTGTCTTCCCTTCAAGATTCATCAATGTTCCTATTATATTATCACACACATTCTTCTCAATATGCATGACATCAAAATTATGTCGTAATTTTAGACATCTCCAATAAGGCAATTCAAAGAAAATGCTTTTCTTCTTCCAATTTCTAGGTAGTTGAATCTCTCACTTTCTTTTCCTCTTAAATTTACCAAATGTCACTTGTACAATAGTAATAATTAAATTTAAAATTTATTTTTATAAATAAATTTAAAAAATATTATATTATCTTATATAACTAAACCCCTACAGCACAAAAGAACTAAACCTATATAATAACTAAACCTATTTAGATAATAGATAAGTTTTGTTCAATAGATAAGTTTAATAAACCTATTTAGTAATTTCATATAACTAAATTGTTGTTAATTTCAATGTATAATATTATATTAGAACACAAACTAATATAACTAAACTTGTACATCTAAATATTTTATTTAATAAAACTACATTATTTGATGGTAAAGATTAAATTTTAAAATACACATTCTAACTAGTTGCTAATTGCAATTCTAGATAAGTAATAAAAAATGCTAACCTGATCAAATGTTGATACTGTTCAATTATATCGTCTCCTGATAATTGTTTAGGGGCTGGTCGTTTTTCTTTGTTACCATCAAAAGCTTTTGCATTATTTCTCCAAGAATGATCATGTGGCAAAAATCGACGACTTCCCATATAAGCAAATTTTCGTCCATTTGGTAGCCTTAAGGGCCATGTATCTATGTTACAAGAAGGACAAGCAAATTTTCCTTTAGTGCTCCATCTTGAGAGATTTCCATACACAGGAAAATCATTAATGGTCCATAATATAGATGCATATAATCTAAATGTTTCTTTGGTTGATGCATCATATGTCTCTACACCTTTCTCCCATAATTCTTTCAATTCATCAATTAAAGGTTGTAAATACACATTAATATCATTTCCAGGAGCTTTAGGACCTGGAATAAGTAGTGACATTATGAAATAAGGATCTTTCATGCACATCCAAGGTGGCAAGTTATAAGGAATTAAAACTACCGGCCAAACACTATATGAAGTACTCATATTTCCATATGGATTAAAACCATCACTAGCTAATCCAAGCCTTACATTGCGTGGATCTGCTGCAAAGGATGGATATTGAGAATCAAAACTCTTCCAAGCAATTGAATCAGCTGGATGTCTCAATTGCCCATCTTCAAATTGTCTATCCTTGTGCCATCTCATTTCTGTAGCAATATGTAAGGACATATATAACCGTTGTAACCTTGGTGCTAAAGGAAAATAACGCATAACCTTATGGGGCAATTTTTTAGTTGGATCTTTATATCGAGGAGTGGTACAAGTTGGACAAGATGTAGATTTCAAATAATCACCTCGATAAAGGATGCAATCATTCAAGCAAGCATCTATTTTTGTGTAATCAAGCCCAAGTTCACGAATAATTTTTCGAGCCTCAAAATAAGACATGGGAACTCTATTTCCGGGTGGAAATGCTTTTGCCAGTAAAGAAAGTAAAGCATCAATTGCTTTTGCACTCAAGCCAAAGAGACATTTGATATTCAATAGTTGAAAGATAAATGATAACTTAGAAAAGTCCTCACAACTAGGATATAGTTCTTGTTCAACATCTGCCAATAGTCTAAAAAACTTATTTGCTTCTACGTTCACTCTGTTGGTACTCGTGCTAGGTGTATAACTTGCTTCCTTACTTTGTGTGACGTTTTCAATATTCATAGCACTTCCAATGTCCTGTAACATATCACAAAGCCCATCATTGCAAATGTTCTGATCATCATCGTTGTCATCATCAAGTTCATCAAGTTCACTCATCGCTTCTCCATGATGCTCCCATATGACATAGTCTTTTTTTATCCCTATTATGATCAAGTGCTCATATATTACTTTTTTACACCAAAAAAGATCATTCTTACATTTTTTGCATGGACAACGAAGTAACTTTCCTTCCTCAAATCCACTAAATGCGAAATCAAGAAATTCACAAACTCCTTTCTCATATAAAGGATTCGTCCTATCAGTAATTTGTTTCCAACTTTTATCTAATTCCATATCTGTCAAAGAAAAATTAGACATATTATCAATTAATCAAAATTAACAATTAATAAAAATTAAATATGTTAATAAATTATCAAACCAATACTTATTAAAATATGTCAAATCATATAAACAAACTATTAGATCAAATATCATTTTAATCAAGAAAGAGAAATCTTTTTACTTTTTATATTTTTTTATCAACTAATCTTGAAAATCAAATACAAATAAAAGAAAAACCTTTTTTATTTTTAAGTTTTTTATTTTTATTCTTTATCATCTAATTCTAAAATTCAAATTCAAATTGAGAGAAAGAAATCTTTCTATTTTTATATTGTTATCTAATCTTAAAAATTTAAATTCAAATTCAAAATTACACATAAAGAAATTTTATTTTTTCACTTTTATTTTTCTAAGCCGGTCATAACAATTTAAACTAACAATAAAAGATAATAATTTTTAAATTTTTTATTTTGTTATCTAACTTATACTACAAAATTTAAAAATCTTAACGTAAAGAGTTTAGTCATTTTAATGTAAAGAGAGAGTTTCAAGTGAAATAAAAGATTTTTTTCATTTAAGATTAAATTTTTTTTACCTTTTCAGATTTTTTATTTATTAAGTTTTTTACCTAATTCTAAAAAATTAATTCCAAATAAAAGCTAATTATTTTATTTATTTTTCACTTTCGTATCTAAAAATAAATTAAAATAAAGCCAAAGTAAATATGGCATAATGAATACGGGTAGCATTTTGTCTTTAGATTGTATAACTAACTATAAGCATTTCCTTAGTGGTCCAACACAATAGGATACACTGCTGGCATCTTAATATGATTAACTAGTCGAACCAACCGTATTTAGACACCTAATTGTTTGATAAGTTCATTAAATTTTAATGTTCTTTTAGATTTTTTTAACTAAAATTTCAATATATTATAACTTTAAGGTTTGAATAGGAATTAATCATGTTTGCACTTTAAATCTTATTTAGAACTTAGGAACAAGCACCTAGTTTATGTAGAATTTTATTAGTTGTTGACGTCAGAATTTTATAGAAATGTTTTCTGCCGACTACTATTTTTTGAATTCTAAAATCAATGAATACACATTAGTCATAAAAGAGCAACAGCTTAAGAATCAGAGCAATCAACAACTATTTTCATTCACGGACCACACACCAAGTTAACAACTTTAATAAACAGAGCAGCCACATAAACTCGTAATTGGCTTAATGAATAGACTAACAAAGCAAAGAATATATAAGAAAATAAAAGTTGCCTTGCACAAACAATGTTTTGATGCTTGCAAGGTGTAAACGCACGACACCTGAGGCCATGTAAATAGAAACCTTGAGTTTCAATTTTCAAAACCTGGATTTGAAGAAGGGAAACATAAATTAAACCCAATACAACAGTTATTCCTTATAATATTTGTTTACTTGAGGAGACTGGGAGAGGAATTTGCTTCCATTTAGAGATTACCTTTGAGCTCTCAATTCGGAGGAGGAGAGGGAGAGTTAATGAGTCCACCTTTACACTGAGAGAGCTCATAGGGAGGCGAGAAGGAAGCGGTGTTGAAATGGTGAGGACTAAGAGTTTTAGGGTTTCATGGGAGAAGGAGAATGTTTGTTTGCTATGCCTAATAAATATCTTTTAGCTTTTTTTATTATCATCTGCTCTAAGAAAAAATCAAATTCAAAGTAAGATAAAGTGTTCTCTAAAATTTTTAATTTTTAATTTTATTTTTTTTGAAACACCAAATCATATCCTATTCTTAAGAAATTAAAATTTAATTTTTTTTTATTTTCTACAATTGTTATTATTTTATTTATTGTTTAGCTCTTTAAGCAAATTCAAATCATGGAATATAATTTTGTATTTTATATTTTTATTTTTTTTAACTAATGATGCAAAAGCACACAAATAAAGAAAGAAGGAAAAGAAATAAGAAGTAAAATAGCAAATCCAAAGAGAGAAAGGAAAATGTGCTTTATTCACATAATCATCATGTATTCAAAACAATAAGATAACCATACATTTAACTTTCTAATTCATAAAAATCCAAATTATATAAAAACCCCACACGTAAAAAAATATATATTTAAAAAATAATCATGATGATAACATTATCCAAATTATGATAATACCATTATCTACATTAATAAAAACTTTTAAAATGTAACTGATATGATAATTTAAGATTATGCTAATCTTACCCAAATACTAACTAAATTTTAAAAAATTTAAAAATAATATTATCCTTGTTATTAACTAAATTATCTCTTTCATACTTGAGGCTATCATAAAAATTAGAATTTAATTCATTTATTCTTAAAAGAATTCAATTTCATTTATTTTTTAAAAAAGTGGAGAAGTCAAAAAAAAATGGAGAAGAAGGCCATGTTTCACGTCTCACGTTTCATATTTCATGTTCAGCAGTTGAGCAGTCTTTCTTCCCTCTATTTCACAAGGTATATGAGCAAATGTGTAGGGAGAAAATTTTCAAAAGCTGGAAATAGAAGCCTCAACCTTTGTTAACACTTCAAATCTGGAACAAGAAGGGCAAAAATATGTCAAGCAAAGCTTCCAAGTATGAGGAACTAAGGATGCAAAGAATTGCAGAGAATAGAGCGAGATTGGAGGCACTAGGGCTGCCCCAAATGGCCTCCCTTTTTAAGGGTTTGATTTGAAATGCTAAGAACAAGGATAAAGAAAAAGTTGAAGATGATGATGAAGACTATATACTGGAAGATGGAGGAGAACAACCCCTAGATGATGGAGAACTCGGATCAAATTCTTCAAGTAAACAATGTGGGCATGACAAAGATGAGGACGATTTTGCTGTTGAAAATACTTTTGGGTCGCGAAAAAGAAAGGTTAGTCTTGAAAATTTCTCAATGTAATGCTCTTTTTTCTAAACTACAGATTAGGAGAGAAGACATTGTACATTTTAGGTATTCTCACTATCACTTAATTTTATCATACAAAAAAAAAATGATATCAGAGAGTTTAAGTATTAGAGCCCCAAAATCAAGGATGTATTTGGAAATTAGAGAATTCCATCATTTCAATTATTATAGAGAAACCGTGCTTAGGTAATCAACTATTATAGATGAATCTATGAATATAACCATGTGGGTGAGTTGTGGATGAAAGTACAAGGAATTATGATGTGTGGATGGGCAAGGCTTAGTAAGAATTCTAGGGGGAATTATGCAGATGCTTTAAGAAGTGCGCTTTGGGTGTTGGCAATTAATATGGGTTTATAGTGAGATGCCCTTAAGGCACGCATGGGGGCCAACAATTGGAAGATCACCCAGATTTGGTTTCGATGCCAAGCTTTTGTCACTCTCTTGATGATTGCTAATTAGCAAGGTAACTTTAGATGGCAGAACATTGGGCTTGTGTGTCTATTCTCGTGGTATTATTTATAGAGGCTTTCACCTAGTGTTTTTTAAATTCTCATGATGTCAGGGGGTTGTTTTTGGTGCACATTATGGTGCTTCTGTAGGTTGTTAGGTTGCTTGGCTATCTCTAATGTATATAATGGCGTTATATCCCATTGCCGGTATAGCTTATACATTGCCATAGGGTCACTTAATAATATTCTTTTCTTTGGCTTTATATATATATATATATATATATATATATAACCATGTGGGTGAGAGAGTCAAGAAAGAGAGTGTGCTCTTTGTTGTGAAGAGAGTCTCTTGTAATATATCATTGCAAAATTGAAAAAAGTGAAACACACACTTAAGGATGATTACATTTAAGTGTAGATTAAAGAAAAAAAAAAAAAAACTTCCCTTGTCTTTGAGCAAGCCAAAAAATTGTTTCCCTTACCTACCAAATCAATAGTTTCCACAATTAACATGTTTTTGCCACTAACACAATGAAGGGTGTCTTTCTTTGCTCCTTCGTTATTAGAACCTAACTAATATGACATAGGATCTCCTTTTTCTATTCCCTTTCTGCAGACCATAACCAAAGTACACAAACCTACTACACAATGTGTAAAGCAACAAAAAAAAAAACAGTCTCTAACATTCATGTTCTTGAAAAAATAGGGAAAAAAATACTTGAAGAATATGATAAGAACCTTAAAAAGGAAGGAAAGTCTAGTTGTCATTTCCTTATTCATCAAATTTGGAGGAATGCCACGTTTCTTGCATAGAGATAGTAGTCACTTCCTCTTCATGCCATGAAGGTCCATCTCCACAACTCTATCTATTTTGAACAAACAACTACAAAACAAACTCCAACCATAGTGGAAATTAGAATTAAATAAGTTTCATATAAAAAAAATATTGTGTTTACACATTGTTTGGAGATAATTCTATATTTTTAAAGAGTAATTTGATTAAAAAAATTGAGGTTTCTGAATAATGATACAGAAGGTAAAACAAACAATAAAGCAAGCAAAAAAAAATAATGAAAGTAATATACATAGAGCAAGAGACAAAGAGAGTATATGCGGATTCAACAAAATGACTTCTATTAGTTGGTCCAGTGCTTCATCCAATTTACCTGAAAAAAAAGTTAAAAAAAAAACTCAATTGACAGACTAAAAGAAAGTCCAAGAAGCATAAATTGATAATTTTTTTAAATAAACGCAAAATAATAAGTGATCATGAATTAAAAGGAATTGCCTTGTGAGTTTGACTTGTACCATACTTTTGATTTTGCTAGTTGTGTAACATCTCTTTGCTCCTCCATCACTTTCCGTTATTATGTAGAATTTATTATTTATATAGCATTTTTGTGTGTTTTTAATGATTTAAATTATATTTTATACTTAATTCTATTAATTGGTAGATGGTGAAATCATTGAGATTGAATTGTAAACAGGTCTCCAATGATCCATTGACACACCATTCTCATGATAAACAAGTGAATGAGACTCAACCTAATAATGCACCTAATGCCTCAGAATTGATCAGTGTAGAACAAGTTGAATCCAATGCAGGTACTTTTATAGAATTTTTTTTTAGGAAAAAATAAAACATTATTATTAGAAGTGTTATTAATTTTCCTTATTTATTTTAGGCAAGCATGTCATTAGAAAGGGACGTGGACACACAATTAATGCAAAATTTCCAAAGAAAAAGGCAAAGCTTATAGCAAAAGGAAAAAAATTTGACATCCAATTTCCTCCACCATTTTATAAGATATGTGGAAAACATGCAAAATATTTTAAGTCTGAAGCACAAGTTTGTATACGTCAGAAAGCTCCTCTATGGGTTAATAGTTGGAGCGAAATATCTAAAGATGATGTAGATGAAATATGGAAACATATGAAGGTTAGTATAAATATTAGTTTCACTGTACTCAATTTTTATTTATATATTAGAATATTAATTATATTTTCAAAATTGGTTTGATAATGTATCTTGATAATATTTTATTTTTCCACTTCGTCATGAATGCATGTGACATTAGGATGCATTTACTTTATCTGATGAGGTCAAAGAATATGCATTGAAGCAAATTCAATCTCAATATAAGAATAAGCTTTACAATTTACATCAAGCTTATCTTAAAAAGAAGGGTAGGCCAAAAAATGTATCTCCAGAAGATTGGAATTGGCTAATCAATAACAAGTGGAGTGATTCAAAATTTCAAGTAAAATTACTTTACTATTTTAAATTTATAATTGATTTTTTAATATTTTTATACTTGCTATTAAATCATTTTCCCTTTTATGTAGGAAAAGAGCTTGAAAAATAGAGCTAATCGAAGCAAGCAAGAAATGAAATCAATTACTGGAACAAGATCAATTGTGCAAAAAGCATTTGAAATGGTAACATTTTTTTAATGTTTTATATAGATTTTTTTATACACTATATAAAACTGGTTCTTTTTATTTTGTGATTGTTTTTATATAGGACTTGATATCAATATATGTAAGGTTGGTCAAATTTATACAGTCACCACGTATTGTTTTTTATTTTTAAATTTTGAAAATTTTAAATTCAATATTAGTATTAATTTATAAAACCAATCAGTTTTAATTTGAAAATGTGTGAGTGTATGTCCATGAACATGGTCCTAGGGTCTCATGTTGACTTACATATATTAGTGCAATCTTCTTTTAATTAGATCCTTGGTTAATCTCCACTGTTGCACCCACATCCCTGTCTTATCATTTTTTTACTAGTTTGTTTTTCCTGTCTTTACTTTTAAATGCACACCTTGTTAGTTGATCGCATTGATATGAATTAATATATGTTCGTTTGATCATGATAACGTGGTTTATGGCTTATCACAAAACAACTCTATTGATAAACCAAATTGATTTTATTTTAAAGGGATTAAGTGCTCTATAAAACCAATATTTATACCCACGCCACCATGTATTGCTTTTTCTTTTTCTACACATGTACTCTATGTGTAAATTCAATATATGTAAGGTTGGTCAAATTTATAAAGCCACCGTTTATTGGTCAAATCAATATATATTAATATTAATTTTTATTTTTTTGATTTATTTCTCAATTAACTTATATTATTTAATTTGTATTTGTATTCTCTTATTTTTTTAATAGAAAGAAGATTCAAAAGCTTGTGAATGGCTAGATGCCATGGAAGTGTGGAAGGCCACGCTATGAGATCTAACGGGACTTGGTGCATTCCAAATGGAGAACAAATTATGGTAAGTAAATAAATATTTTTAAAGGCTTGATGTTGTTATTAGATTTAAAAACATTAATTATATTGTATGTGATTTATTATATAGTTGCAACTTTTCTTTATTTGTCAGTAGCCATTACAAATATGCTCTTATGACATGTTTTCCTTTCTATGTCAACAGTAATGCAAAAATTTTAATGTCATTATGAAAACAATATTTTCTTGAACTTTTTATAGGATGATTTGAAGGAAGTGGGTGATACATACCAAGAGGAAATTTCAAAGGCTCCTGTCCCTTTGGTTGAACACTTTGCTATGGTATTAGGAAGAAAACCAAACCATTCTCTAGGTGTTGGTAGTGTAGCAATGTCAAAAAAATTTTCACATAGGCAATTTGTTCAAAATCAACTTGAGAATGCACAAAATCGAGCAAATAATTTAGACTTGGAAGCGCAAAGATTGACTGATATTACAAAAAAGCAAGAGGATGTCAATATCCAACTTCAAATTGAGGTACAATCCCAAAGAGAATTGCTTGATGCTCAACAAGAGAAAATGAAGCTAAATGTTGAAAATGAGGTGAAATGTCAAATGATTGACCTATTAGGAGAATTATCATTTTGTGGACTACCTAGTAGCTCAAGTGTTCCACCTAATAGTGTAAGCTTCTATCTTACTGAAGCCTTTTCAATTACTATTTCTATCATGACTTATTATAAGATTATGTTTTCAAACAAAATATTAATTACTTTATTTTTATCAGTACTTATTATTTTTTCTTGTATTTATTTGCAGGAATGAAATTCACATGAAGATGCTACTTTTATAGTCATTTTAGGAATAGTTTATAATTTAAGAATTATGAAACGCTAGTGGTTTTATTAATGTATAATGTTTTGGATTTAGAACATTGCTGAATATAATTTTGTTTTAGTTTTTATCGTTGAATATGTAATGAATTATTTATTTCTTTTGAAGGTTTGTGATGAATTATTTATATTTTAGTGTTACATTTGAATTATTTGAATGTGTATTTATTTTAGATTATATTTATTTAACATTTAAAAAATAATTGTGCGTGCATTATTATGACATTTAAAAAACAATTCAATGATAATTAGACAATAATTATTATTTTAAAAATTTAGCAAATGTCAGTAATTGAGCATAATTAGTTGTGGCATAAAAATTTGACACTAATAGTGACAATCATTGTTATTATAAACTCTAAATAGTGACAATTAGATCATCATTATTGTCTAATATATTTGTGACAACTTGATTTTATCACTATTATATATAAATATCAGTGATGATATTTTCCTCACAATAAATATCAATTTTTGTGACATCTAAAAACATCGTCACTAATGCACTAGTGACTCGCATAATAGTGTCAATTGGTGACCAATCAAATTTTCGTCACTAGATATATTTAGTTATGAGTTTTTAAGCTTATAATGGTGAATGTTGTCATCACAACAAATATCTTTTCTTGTAGTGTATTAATCCAAAATTATTTGATACCTCATTCATATAAATCAAAATCGATGTAATATATATTTTTCAAAATATATTAAAATATGAATCACTTGATAACCTTTTTATTGTTCTTTAATTTTGATAAAATTTGACACAAACAATCATGTTAATATAAAATTATAATTCAACAATTGGATTGACAAAACTCATCTTTTATATAAAGTTATTGATGTTGTAATAGTTGGTAAGAGTTACACTGGTGTAATTTTATTCCTTCCCATATATATACATATACATACATACATACATACATACATACATATACATACATACATACATACATACATATATATATATATATATATAGAGAGAGAGAGAGAGGAGATCAAGTTACTCCAAGAGTAACTCTTGATAGAGTTACTTCACTAAATAACTATTGATATATATTAAATTTCAATGATCCAATCGTTAAATTAGAGAATTTTATTAAGTAGATCAAGTATACACATTTTGATAAAGTTTAAAAACAATTTGACACTTCATTAGATAAATTTAAATTAACGTATATTATACTTTTCTAAATTATAAGTAAATGTCTCCTATAAGATTAACTATTTGAAACTTCAAGGTTGAGAGTTTAATTCCCATCTTCAACACCTTTACATTTCAAAAAAAAAAAACTACAAATTTCTGATTTATCTAAAATTTAGTGTGCATAACCATTGAGATAATATCAAAATATTCAACGATTGAATCATTGAAATTTAATTTATACCAAGAGTTATTGAATGGAGTAACTTGATCTCTCTCTCTCTCTCTGTATATATATATATATATATATATATATATATATATATATATATATATATATATATATATTACACCTTCAATAACTTTTTGTAGAATGTAAATTTAACCAATCAAATTGTTGAATTATGAGATATTATCTTCATGAACACGTAAATCAAATTTCACACAATTTGAACTTTTCTATATATGTTATCCAACATTGAATATTTACATATATTTTAATAACATATTGTACATTAAAATAAAGTGACGAGATGAACTACTAAATAATTTTGGAATTTTATAAAATTTTGTATATTTGATCTAATTAATAAGAACATAAAATTCAACGATTGGATTGATTAAATTTGCATTCAACCAAAAATTATTGAAGGTGTAATTTGACTAACTTTGAAACCTGGTGTCAATGGATTCTAACCCTATATATATATAGAGTGGGGATTGGAATTGTCAAAATGGGTTATGGCCCATGAGCCAACCTGGCTCACCATGGGTTCGAGTTGGGTTAGGTTGGTAAAATTTGGCTCGCCTAAATGGTGGGTCAAATTGGACCCGGCTCACTTGGCTCGTAGCTTACCCAGGTGAACCCGTGGTGAGCCGAGTTAACTTAGGGGTTGAGGCTTTTTTTTTTAATATAGCTTACTATACTTACTTTGTAATTAATTAAAGTAAGTAACATATAAACCCAATCATTTAATTCTATTCCAATCATAACAAAAAATAGTAGTATACTAACCTATCTTTTTATATATAGATATAGAATTGGAATGTGAATTTGACTTTCCAAATCATTAATATATATAAATTGTGAGACACAATATAATAAACCTATTGATACTTTGATTTTCATTAAGCGCATCAAAATTTTTATCACCTCAATTTTATTTTTGTATATTTTTTTGATACTTTTTTACTTATGTATTCTATTTTTTATTTTTTATTTTTTTTAATTTTAAGTGAGTGTTTAACCCACCAACGCATAGTGGGTTGAGCTGGGTTGAACATTTTTTGGCTCACCAAAAAGTGAGCCAGGTTGGGTTAGCTCACTTTTTGACCAACCCGTGGGCTCACTTTGACAACTCTAGTAGAGATCAAGTTACTCCAAGAGTACTTCACACAATAACTTTTGATATATAATGAATTTCATCAATCCAACTATTAAATTAAAGGATTTTATTGATTAAATTAAGTACACGATTTTTTATAAAGTTTGAAAACTATTTGATACTTCACTAAATAGATTCAAATTGACGTATATTATACTTTTATAAATTATAAGTAAATGTTGACTATAAGATCAACTAGCTACCAATGTCTAATTTACTTAACATTTAGTATGCATGATTGTTAACATAATATTAAAATATTCAATGGTTAGATCACTGATATTTTATACATATCAAGAGTTATTGAATGGTTGAATATTTTAATATTATGTCAACTATCATGCATACCAAATTTTAAGTAAATCGAACATTTGTAACTAGTTAATGTTATATTCAACATTTACTTATAATTTAGAAAAGTATAATAGACGTCAATTTGAATCTATTTAATGAAGCATTAAATAGTTTTCAAGCTCTATAAAAATTTGTATACTTAATTTAATCAATAAAATCCTTTAATTTAACAATTGGATCATTAAAATTCAATATATTTCAATAGTTTTTGAGTGGAGTAACTCTACCAAGAGTTACTCTTGGTGATCTCCAATATATATATATACACTACAACAAAAAAGAGTATTTAAAGCAGGAATTTAAATTGGTTTTTTTGAGTTCGATTTAAAAAAAAACGCGGTGGCATTTTTGTAAATAAATAAAAACTTTTTAAATTGGTTACAACTAGAACCGATTTAAAAAACTCTTTTTAAATCGATTCTCTTGCAACCGATTTAAAAAGTCTTTTAAAATTTTAAATCCTTCTTCTTTAAAATTTCAAATCACACAAAGTTTAAAGTCACTGCACAATGTAAAGCCTTCTCCTCCGACGACAATGTCTCCCTTCGAACTAGCCACCGTAGAGAATGAAAATTAAAACGAAAATGGCTACAACAACAACGACAATAGTGTTTTTGTCTTCGACATTCCAATGCTCTTGCCGCCAACTGAGATCGAGTTAGCGAAAGGTTACGCTCTTTGGGAATGGCGCTAGTGAGTGGTTGTTGCGATTTCTCTTTTGTTTTGTGAATTTGTTGGATGTCATTTCGATTTGGTTAGATTTGTGATGATTTTGCTTTTAGTTCAGAAGTTTGCTCACAAAGTTTAGCAGTTAGAATTATGAATCTAGTAGGAAAGCTTGATCTTATTTGTAGAAAATGAATTCATGAATAGGGAGTGGGAAAACTAGTTGAGTTGTGGTGCTGTAATGTTTGATTGCAGATTGTGGTAGCCGTCTTTTAACTCGATTATGGAATAACCGAGTTAAAAATACTTTTCTAAATTGGTTCAACATTCGATTTAAAAAGTTCCCATTTTATATCGACCATATCTAAATCGGTTCATCAACCGATTTAAAAAGTCATTTTTAAACGATTTAAAAAATGTTCTCTGCACTAGTGATATATATATATATATGTCGGGACGTATCATATGAGAATGACATTCTTAGGTGATAATGAAAATGACAGTTGACGAATCTCAACTGTTAAATTAAAATAGAAAGCCTAGATTAAAAGATCTACTTAATAATTCAATAAAACCTCACATAACCATCAAATCTATAAAAGATTTCAATTATCACGTTCTAAAATATTCCAATTATCACGTCAATCTTCTTCAAAAATAGGATTGGCAAATCTCAACGATCAAATTAAAATGGAAGGCCTAGAATAAAAGACCTACTTAATAATTCATTAAAATCTCATGACCATCAAATCTTTAAAAGATCCCAATTATCACATTCTAAAATATTCCAATTATCACACCAATATTCTTTATCATGAGATAATTGGAAAAAGGATTTTAAAATCTTCTTCCTGTTGATACAATATTGGCTTGATAATTGGAATATTTTAAAATATGATAATTGATACCTTTTAGAGATTTGATGGTCACGTGAGGTTTTAATGAATTATTAAGTAAGTCTTTTAATCTAGGCTTTCCATTTTAATTTAATGGTTGAGATTTGTCATTCTCATTCTCACCTAAGAAAGTCATTTTTATATAATACACCCCCATATATGTGTGTGTGTATGTGTGATTAAAATCTATTAAAAAGAAAACTAAATAAACACTTAATTAAGAAATAAGAATGCATGAAATTTAATTAGGGCTTGTTTCGGGTGATTACAAGTTTTTTGTTTCTAGTTTTTAAATGCAATTTTCAACACAAAACGCATTTAACTAAAATAGAGTTGAAATAGTTTTTAACTCAATTTCAAAACATTTTTACATTCCTTTTCTAAAAGAAGAAAAAAGGATTTGTGAAATTAGTTTTTAGTTTTAAAAAAATATGCTCTTATTACATTTGATAATGACCTTTCTCGCTGTCACCACCACCGCCATCAACTCCACCACCACCGCCATCGCCACCTATGTTTTGAAAATTGGACCGGACTGGCTGGTCGGATCAAGAAATTGGTAAACCACAGAACCGGCCTGAAGAAAAATCGATCAAAGAATTGGAAAACCGGTCAAAAACTAGTAAAACAGATCAAGAACAGCCAAAAACTGGTTCACTGTGGGTTAAAGGAAAATGCTTAATACAACACTATTTTGATTTTTTTTTTTTAAAGTAACCAACCTAAAGTATTTATCTTTTCTTTTTTATTTTAAATATATACTTGTTTTTATTAATAAATGTTGATGTGTATAGTTAAAACTTATACTTAAGTACCATGACATATTTGATTTACACTTTTGTAGGTATAGTAAATGTAAAGAACCTATAAAATTATGTTTTATTTTTAATTTTTAGTATTATAAAGTGATGATATTTTTTTTTAATATTATTTTATGTATTATTTAATTATTATTATATTATTAATATGAGTTCGACTACAGTTCAACAACGGTTGAACCATTGAACCTTGAACTAGTGCTTTGACCAATTCAATAATCGGTCCGATTTTAAAAGCATTGACCGCTACTACTATTGTTGCCACTGGCACCATTGTCGTTGCCACTGGCACCATTGTCGTTGCCACCACCACCATCAACACTGACTCCACTACCATTGGCATTGCCACCACCACCATCATTGCCACCAGCACCGACATCATTACTGCTATTGCCAGCACCGCCACCACCACTATCGACGCCAGTACCACCACCACCACTGGCATTGCAACCACGATCAACATCACCATTACTACCACTAACACCACCGCCACCATTGCTGTTGGCATCGCTATCGCTACCACCATTACTGTCGTCGCCATTATCACCACTACCGCCGCCATCACACAAACATACCCTTAAACAAATTTTAATAGGATGGAAAACTTTTAAAGTGCATTTATTTTGAAAAAAAAAATTAGAAAAAAAAATTAAAACTAATTTTTTAAAAGTAAAAACTGATTGTAATTTTTGAAATTTTTAAAACTTACAACTAAAAACAATCCCAAACGACCTTATATTACAAGATAGAAGATTTAAAAACTTAAATAACATCCTAACAGTTTGTGTCTTTGCAACATCTTGTTTTTCCTAATGTATGATTAAGTGTTTTAATAACTAAAAAGTGGAAATTTGATATATAATCTAGGTGATTAAGAGAAATAAATGAATTGTTGTTATGTATGGTATGTATGTTGTATGTAATGATGGTTTGGTATTGTTTGCTTGAAATTCGAGTTCGAATTTAGGAAACTTGAGATAGGTACTTGAGCCAATGTGGGTATGCTGTGAGTGTAATGTTGGGTTTTGAGAGAAAAATAGTTGAGTTAGACCAGTTTTAAGATAAGAGAAGTGGCTTGGTGAGGTTAAAGCATCAGTTGGCCAAAAGTCCGTGCGAGAGTTCCGGGGAGATCAAGTATATAAGGAAGGAAGGGGGGATTTCCCTTTCATTCTCTCATTCTCTCCTTCTCTAGACTTTTTCCCTTTTCAATTCTCTCTACAAATCTGAAGTTGATTAGTGAGTTTGAGGACTTCCAAGCCCGACTTAGCGATTGTGGCGAAGGAAGGAACAAATCTACAGAAGGTTTTGGCTCAAGGCACCAGTTTGTCCAAGAACCCAAATTCGATTCAGAGACTTTTAAAGGTAAGGGAAGCTTACAAACTGTTTGTTTTGCGTTGATAACTGTTGGTATGCTTATTTATTGCCTTATGATCGGTTGAATCTTTGTGGATGTTGATATTTTGTTGGCTTTGGATGAAATTGGAGTTTGAAGGAAAAATTTTGAGATTTGGATGAGAACTTTATGATTTAATGATGAAATGTTGAAATTATTGTGAAATTTCATGTGTATGAACTTGGTTGTGGTGGATTGAGGTTGTTGGAACACTATTAATTCGAAAATTTGTGGTATTAGATTGAAAATTTTGAGTTTCTCCTTGAAAAATTGCGATTTTTCTCGAAATCTCTCGCAGATAATCGATTATGACACCTAATAATTGATTGTCTGAAGTTTTCAGAAAGCTGTTTTGTAATTGTTGCGGAAATAATCGATTATTAGCCTCCGACAATCGATTATGCACTGTTCCAAAAAACTATTTTCGTAACCCGGTTTCAGAGATAATCGATTATCCAGTAGGACAATCGATTATTTACTATTCACAGAAAAAAAAAAAAAAAGATTTTAAAGTTTTCATCTCAAAATGTGAAATTTTATGAATTTCAAGATTTGCTAATCTTCCAAATGGTTTTCAAAGAAGGTTTGATTTTTCAAACCTTAATTGATTTTTGGATTTGCTTGTAAAGTGGAAGGTTGCTTAAATAGAACCTTCACTTGTGGTGTATGACATTATTGTATGAGGTTTCTCATGAGGTAGGCTGCATGGATAGGGTCTAACCTGTTGACTATGTTTGAGGTTGGAATGGGCCTACGTGGTATAAATAATGGTTGTATTGACATGTTGCCACATAAATATATATATATATATATATATATATATATATATATATATATATATATATATATATATATATATATATATATATATATATGATGTTGTTCCTCACGAGGTGGGCTGCTTAGATAGGGCCTTACCTGTTAATTTTGATTGAGGCCGGATTGGGGCCGATATAGTGTTGATGGATATGAGTGGTCATTGGAGGTAGCTGACGATGGACCTCTTTGCCACTGGTTGTATTGATATATATATATATATATATATATATATATATATATATATATATATATATATATATATGTTGTATGTTTATTGGTTGTGGTTGATGGTGTGTGATACATGCATTGGTATGTATATGTTGGCGGCTGAGGTAGCTGACGATAGACCTCATGCTATGCTGATACGTGTATTGGTATGCATATATTGGCGGTTGAGATAGTTGATGATGGACCTCATGCCGTAGTATGGACAGATGGCTAGGGTAGCTGACGATGGACCTCATGTTATTGTGTGGATTAACAACTGAGGTAGCTAACGATGGACCTCATGTTATTGTGTGGGTACTGAGGTAGCTGACGATGGATTTCAGGGTGTTGTGTTTGTGGATTGGATATGTAGAGGTTGAAAGTATAATGCATTAGTATTGTGATTGATATCACTAAGTAAGAATGTGAATATATATTGTGAAATTTTATTTGAATTTTTATATATATAAGTGAGGTTTTTGTCTATAACTAATGATGTCTTTAGTGGTAATGGTTGTGTTGTTGTGGTTATTATGATTTCTCGGTAATTGTGGCTACGGTTTTGATGTGTGTTGGTAGCGGAGGTAGCATTGTTGTTTTGATTGTTTATTGTCATGGTTGCTATTATGGTTGGAGTGGTAGTAGGGGTGTGGATAATGCTTTGTTGTTAATATTGTTGCTATTTTCTGTTTGATTATTGATATGGGATGAGGAGATTTTTCTATTACTTTACTTTTAAAATATATGTTTTATTATTTCAAGTAAGCTTACCCTTGCAATGTTTGCACGTGTGGTTCGTGCTTGTGATGATCACGTCGTTTGGCATGGGAGCAGTAAGAGAGGTGTCTGCAAATCCAGCTTCTTGAAGCTGATGGAAGAGGTCTCAGATGAAGATTTTTGGAGACCCTTTTTGGGGGGGGAGCTCTTTTGGAAGCTCCTTTCTTTTGTGTTTGGTCTTGACGTGAAATTGTTATATAGTTGACCAGCTATAGGAAGATATGTTATTGTATGTAATCTTAATCATACATGATACCTTTGGATTTGGATAAATTTTATAGTTATGAATGGGGATATAATCAGATTTTGTTAATGTTTAAACTTATGATTGAATGATGAGGAATGTGAGTAGTACTGTAGCGGCAGAGGGTCGTTACAGTCTTAATTTTTATATCTAATAATAAATTTCGAAAAGCATTAATTTTGAGGATTGGTTCAAATAAAATGGACGTTTAACTACAGCGTCTCATCACGTTTGAGTATATCTTTTGAAGCTAGGTCGACTTGGCCCGATCTAGGGTTACTATTTACACACCGCTTTTTGCTTTTTATATCGTTCGCCTTTTTTTAACATTTTTTTATAAAAATATTTTTATGAAAATTAGTTTTGTTATATACCATAATTAAGTACATAACAAAAACTAATTTTCGTGTTTACCCCCACCCCCACCTTTTCCTCCTTTAAACGGAAACAAATTTTTGCACCTCCCAATCTAATGCAAAGACACTGGTTTGTTGCTGTTTCGATAGTTTTTCTTTTATGCTCTCTGAGTGGATCCCATAATGGAGGATTGTGTGTGTTGTGATGCAAAAATCTTATGTAATGGTGTGCGACCTTAGGTGCAAGTGTTTGAAATTAGTGAGGGTGGGTTACTTGGGATGTTAGCGGTACCTAGGTTCAGAGTGTTACAATGGTGAATTAATGACCATTTCGACAACCATTTCCTTCCCCTTCCATAACATGGCCTTTTTCTACATTTTCTCACTGATTATGTATATGGCCTTGTTGTATCTTCAAAGAAGGGAAGGAATAGGGGTGAGGGGTGCGGAAACTAATTTCCATTTGAAGGAGGGGGTGGGGGGTGAGGATAAGCCAATTTGAAAGAAAATAATTTCTATTTTATACGATTACACATCAAAAATTAGTTTTTGTTGTGTAATCGTACACAACAACTAATTTTTGTCAAGAGTATTTTTATCAAAAAAATTATCAAGAAAATGCGGGTATTGCAAAAAGTAAAAAGCGCAGTGTGCACTCGCTTGATTTTTGCCAAGTCTATGTAAAATTGGTCTAACTTTTAGTGTTTTAGGACACTGTCACATTAGTCCCTGAATCAAAGAATATTCCAAAAAGTCCTTGAAACTGGATTTCGTCTGTCACGTCAGTCCATCTATTAGTTCCCTTATATTAAAGCTAATGTTCGTGCCTACATGACATGTTATTTGCACACGTGGTGGCTGGCAGTGTACATGTAAATGACACGTGGCAGTCAAGTTAGCTAAACTAAAAAGAAAGTTGACTTTTTTTTTAAACTTTATCACAACATGTGATGTCACAACATGTATCATATTCAATTTAGTTTCTAAATTTAACTACTGACTGTCATTTTGGTCCTTGAAAAAATTTTCAAATTGTCAATTAAGTCTCATGTTGCGTGTAAATTTCTATTCATAAAACAAGATAAAGAACCACTTCTTTTACACCTCTTTCATATCTTCATCATTTTTGCTGGGTAAAACTTGAGTTTTTTTTTTTAAGTTTTTCTTTAATTTCTATTCCAATCTAAAATTCCCTCCACACTTTCATTCATTAGCCTAATGTACAGTATAATGAGGCCAAAACTTAATAGTTAATATTAATATTGATTTCTCTCATTCTTACACACACATAAAATATACTGAGAGACAAAATAAAATTAAAGAAAGATAACTGTTATGCCTTCTTGATATTTTCAACGTCTTCAATGGGAGAAGAATCTTTCACAACAATTAGAGTAACCATTTGGTCTTATGTCGTATCTTATGTCGTATCTTGTGTCGTATCTTGTGTCGTAACATAAATTTATAATTTCAAATCATAACAAGATTGATGGATTGTCCTCACGCAGAACTCGAGTATCCAACAATCAAATATCACTTTTTTTTTCTTTTTCTTTTTTTAATCTTCATTTGTTTATTTTTGCCTCTATGATAGAAAAAATATTTTTTAAAAACTAATTAAGTTTGATCAATCTCTATCACACATATACATGGTTCTTGCTCAATCATGTTTTCTTCATATATAATATTTGAACTTGTAAACTTTATATATAAAAGAAATACATGAGCGTGTAATAACATGAGGAAAATTAAATAAATAATTATAATTAAATTTAAGTAATTCAGTTTTCATCGTTTTCAATTTGCTTGGATCGGTTTACAGTTTTATTTTGAATTGGATTGGATTTGAACACTCCTTATATATAACTGTGCATGCTAAGCCAACCTTACGTAGGATGCTAAATATACATTACTCACATATAATCTATGTATAGGTGCAATAAAGGAAGATATATTTATTTGTGGCCCATTGATATAATGTGTGTGTAAGAATTAGAGAAATCAATATTAATATTAACCATTAAATTTTGGCCTCATTATACTTCACATTAGGTTAATAGATGAAAGTGTGCAGGGAAATTTAGGTTGGAATAGAAATTAAAGAGAAACATTAAAATATCTCAAGTATAACCCACCAAAATGAAGAAGGTATGAAAGTGGTGTAAAAGAATGATTTTGTGGACAAATTTAATATTTTTTCCTGACTGATTTATACATATATATTTGGTTTCTTTTTCTTTTCAAAAAAGGTCCACACAATCTTGTAAAGAGCAAGTACCACGTTACAAAATAAAGTTAAAATTTGACAATCATTAACAAAAGAAAATTACTATATAATTGTACTCACCTTAATTTGAGGATTAATATATCTAGTATTTTTAGGCAAGATAAATATTTATTTGTATATAATTAAAATTTATAATAAATAATTAATTTTGATGTAAATAAATAATTTACATATAACTAAGACTTAATTGACAATTCGAAAATATTTTAAGGATCAAAATGATAATAAGTAATTAAGTTCAGGGACTAAATTGAATATGATACATGTTATGACATCACATGTTGTGATAAAATAAAATAAAAAAAGGTCAACTTTCATGTTAGTCCAGCTAACTAGACCGCCACATGTACACCTTCAACCACCACATGTGCAGATAATGTGTCACGTAGATATGAACATTAATTTTAATGAAGAAAAATTAACAAGTGAACTAATGTAACAAACAAAATCTAATTTTAAGAATTTTTTTAAAAACTTTTTTTTGTTTCAAAGATTAATATAACAACGTTCTACACTTTAATTTTTGGTATTGCCAACTTTTTGTCCACGGGCTAGACGATTTTGACAGTTCTATAATACCTCCATCTGGATTAACTACAGCATTGTGTGGGTCCTATGACTCCTATCTATGTGTATTTTTATATACTTTACAAAACACAAAAAAAGTTTCACACTCCTTCACCTTTTGTCTTATATTTTTTTGGTAATGACCTTTTATCCTATCTAGGTCTATTTTAATATGCATTTTTTTATAAAAAAAAAAAAAAACAGTTTTACGCTCCACCTATTATTATAACAGTATTGTTATAACAGTGTTGTTTGTGGCCCATTTTTATTTCTTATTTAATCTATCTTTTTTATATTATTCTGATTTTTGGATATTAAAATTTTATACGATAAAAAATTATAATGCTAATATTTTGTGTTCAAATACAATAAAAAAAATGAATAATATGGAAAAATATTTTTAAAAAATAAAAGTTAATTTTTATCTTTTCTATTTTTTAGCATTATTTAGGATTTTTCTACATTCAAAACTTTATAATGTTAATATTTTTAGTTTAAATACAATAAAAGTAAATAAAAATATGAAAAAAAATCTTTTGATCAGGTGAAAACTTGAAAAATAATTTTTAGATTAGGTGATAAATGTGAAAAATAAAATTAAAATATGAAAACTATAAAACAGCTTTCTTCAGTTTGATTTATCTTTACCATTATTAATAATTTTGTATATGAAAAAACACTTAAATATGTTTTTAATATTTAAAATATATGATGTTTTAGGAATTAATCTATCATTAATTTTTTAAATTTTTAGTTGTTAGGAAATATAATAATCATTTATCGTTCTTCCCCAAATTAAAACTTGTTATTTTAGGTTCAATGTAAGAAATAAAAGCGAATATATTTTAAAGGAGACTAATTCTAAAATAGTCATATTTTTAAAAAATAAAAATAATTATAAATCCTACAATAATTATAATATTAGTATTTTATGTTTAATAATTAATAACATGCATATACATATATAAAATACTAAATAACGTAATAACTTTATACCAAAAATAATGACTAAATTTTCAAGACAGTATATTAATGACGTATTTGTTATTCTATGTACATACATGTAGGGATGGAAATGTGTCAGGCTATTTGACAAGAGCCTATGACTTAGCTTACATTAGGCCAACTTAGGTGAAGCTTTTTTGCAAAATAAACTAGATCAAAGATTTTATAAATGAATTTAATTTTTATGTATTGTCAGTATAAAAAATTTTATACTATCAACCAATTAGAAATCAAGATAAGTATAACTTTTAAGGTAATTACAATAAAAACCAATAAACTTACCATAAATGATGAATTGTGATTGCATGACAATGTAAAAATCTTTTATACTATCAAAACATGAACTATTTACTCTCTATAAAAACCTATTTAGTTAATAAGGTCAAGATTTGGGCCTTTTAAAAAGTCTTTTAGGCCTAATAGGCCGGTCTATTTGAATATATATAAATATTAATTTTTTATTACTATTATTATTAATTTTTTATAATGTATTAAAATCATATATATATATATATATATATATATATATATATATATATATATATATATATATATACACACACACACACACTTTGTGTCTTTCTAAAATCTTTAAATGTAAAATAAGTCTTTTAATAGGCTAGCAAGTTAAGCAGATCGACTTTAAAAAAGGTTAGACCAAACCTAAGAAAGGCCTATAATAGATAACAAATCATACTTGATCCTTGAATTTTTTAAAGAGACAAAACCTATTTAAATAGTCTTGTTCGACTTTTCATCCCCACATACCTGCAATTAAATCAAATGGAATGCATACATGTGAAGTTATGTTTTTTGTTCAACACATGCAAAGTTAAAAAGATAAATTAATGAACAGTGACTTGATTACCATATGGCCACGTGTGTGATGCGTTGCAGAATAATATAGAAATGTTAATTATTTTTACATTTTGTTTTCTACGCTCATGTTATACATTTTTATAAAATAAAATATTCTTCTGTTTTTATCTGAAAAATCGTAAAATTAGAACGTAAAAATGAAGGGAAAATATAATTATTAGATAGCAAAACAAACACTGTCTTCGTTTTTGGTGGGAAGAATGCTGTTTGTATGTGCTGCTGTCAAGCTCAACCAAAACAGCAAAGACTTAAGTGAGAAAATAATTAATAATTTGGATGGGGGAATAATAACAATTCATGATTGTAAGTGTTGTGCAGATAGTCCACATATATTAATTAACGTAGTTTTGACCATCCAATATGTGGGATTTTTATTAAAATGTTAAAATTTATACATAATATAAAGCAAAGAATTAATTTGATGAATTTATATGAGGATAGAAGGAACACCATACCTTCCAAGTTGTCTTCAATAAGAGAAAGGGAATTTAGCATAGGTAAGTTTCCAATGTCATCCGGTAGGCTTCCTCTGCTGAACCCATTATGTGACAACTCTACATCTGTCAACACTTTGCACTGATTCCAAACAGTTGGCAATTTACCGGACAACTGGTTGGAACCTAGTAAAAGTACTTGGATATTTGGAAGTCCGTGGCACAAGTTCGATGGAAGACTGCCAGATAAATTGCTGGAGCTAAGTTCAATGTCTTGCAGCATTGAGTTATTGAAGATTGTTGATGGTACGGAGCCACCAAGTGGATTAACTCCAAGATACATTATTTCTAATTGTGGAAGTTCACCGATCTCGCTTGGAGTGCCTCCTTTATTTCACAAAACAATCAGTGAGAAGTAATTGATGTAGAGAGAAAGTTCCATAGTGATTGTTAAAGCAATTGAATCCAGGAATAAAAAAACAAGGCAAGATAGAACGTGTGAGAACTGAGAACAAAACCAAAGTAAAACAATATTAAAAAATGGGACCCAAGACTTACACTTAGTAGGGAAATATATGCAGTGTTACTTCACAATCAAATAATTTTTTTCTAAAAATTGAACCCGTGACTTCAGGTCGACAAGCAGCACCAACCTCACCATCCATCAAGACACACCACCAATATCCATATACTTCATTGTGGGAGAAATTATTAGGTAGTCTCAACTACTAAATATTTATAGTTCCAATTAATATTTATATAATACATATTTAAATTTTATAATTTACAAAAAATATTAATAACTGTTAATTACATGTTAATTAGATGTGTATTGGTTAAACGAGGTCAAATGAAGAGACGCAGGAAAAAAATAAATACAGAAGAAGAAAGTGATAGATATAAAAAAATAAAAAGAAAAATAAAAAAGTGAGATAAAAATAAAAAGAACGAAAAAGTGAATATGTACCAAAACAATAATAACTTTATAATATTAGACGTGGAAAATTTGTTACTATTGGTGTACATGGCCATTTATAATACTTTATCTCTGACGGTCCACATACGTCTTGCACGGTGCAAGACTGAAGCAGGTCGCGCACGCTAAACTCTGTCATACAAGATAAAGATAAAATTTAATTTATGAATGCAAAATAATTAATGTGATCAGTTCGTTTAAATATACAAAATTAATAGACTTATTTTGATTATGAAAAAAATATTAATTTGACCATCAATAAATAATTTGATTAGATTCTAATCTTCTTGTCACCTTTGTTAAAAAAAAAAAAAAATTAACACCCAATGCTTCAGTCTGAGTGGAAATCAGTATTTGTACAAAGCAACGGTGCCAAAAGTTAATAGTGTGTTTGGATGACAAGAAAAAGATTAGGAACATAATTATAGATAATGATTAAATTTCATTTTTTAAATTTTTATTTAATTTAAATCTCAACTTTTTTTTCTCTTTTCTCAATTTTTTTTCATCGTACTAAACATTTCGTAAAGGTGTTGAGACACCTAATAAAATAAAAAAGTATTAAATCAATAAATGATATTGTTTTTCAGCTTGATAATTTATACATTAAACAACACTCATTATCTAGTTCAAATTCTAATTTTTAAACTATGGCCTCCATTTTTGACAATGGGAGGACTAGGTACGGAGTGGGTAGCATCATGCTTACACAAAACAGTAATAAATTAATTAAATAAAAACTATGTTCACATGCTGGCTGTGTGGAAAATTGCGGTCACTTTAACAAAGTTTTCCATTATATTCGCAGACTTTTTGGACTATATGCAGGGAGCAATAAGGTCAAAGAAATGGTAGTAGACTGTAGTGAGAATGACAATTCTACCCGGATCTTGTAAGTACTTGTAAAAAAATATTTATAATAAATAAGGTAAATATCTGTTTAATATGCATGGAGGCAAAGGAAAAGATTTATCCGTAAAATTTAATGAGGATAGATACAGATATGGGTACTATCGTACCCAACCCGCCTTATACCCGCACACGCACACGCACTCACACGCACACACACACACACACACACACACACACACACACACACACACACACATATATATATATATATATATATATATATATATATATATATATATATATATATATATATATATATATATATATATATATATATATATATATTAAATATCTCATATAATATATTAAAAAATAAGTTATAGTGAGTATTATAATATTAAAAATCTTGATTCATTAAAAAAAAAAAAGACATTGCAAGAAACATAAACAAAATAAGAGTTTAATTTATATGCATTGTTTGTGTAAAACTTTTTTTTTTACATATATCTAAGCTAGAAATTTACCATACTGCTGCATCATATTAATGAATTGGATAATATGATCAAATAATTAAATCTTATTAGACGCCTGTGTTAAAAAGCTTTGCACTACAATTGTATATAAATTAAATTTCAAAAAATAATTTATATTCCATTAAAAGTAAATTATATCAAAAGAGTATATTCTTTTTCAAATGTACGCATTGCTTCTAAAATATTATTGAAATACTTTTAATTATTCTTATTGTTAAATGTAGGTTTTTAAAAGTAAAATTATTCAAATTATATTTGTTATTAACTATGTTAAAGGATGGATTAAATGAACTTTCCTTTATATATTGAAAGTGAAATATTAAAAAAACTTAATTATAAAAATTTGATCAATACTTTCATAATTGATACAAAAATAAAATGAGATTTGTCAAACTGTATTAAATTAAATTTTGAATATAAATTTCGCCTAAGGCCTCAATTTTTTTTTTCCATGCCTTTACACTTAAGTAAAGTGCGGGTAGCGGGTGCGGGTATAGGTATAGAGGTACCCAGCGGGTATGGGGATGGGGAGTAAGATTGCTACCCGCGTGGGTATGCTGGCAGGTAAGGGGATTTCTTTCAAATACGGGTATGGGGACGGGTACTATAGTACTATACCCAGACCCTACCCATTGCCATCCCTAGATTGTAGGGGTGAGTAATGGATGAGTTAGGACAGGTTTATCTTTGTCTTTAATTAACCTAAAAATTTGACCGGTTATTTGTGTAAACCTAATCCCAACCCGATTAAGACCTGAAATATATGGGACGGGACTGGATCAACCCAACTTTTTAACTTAATACATCAATCTTATCATTATGTATATTTAAATCGTAAAATAAAAAGATATAAAACTTAAATTAGGGTATTTTTTACAATATATACTTAAAAATAATATTATTATAAATATAATATCATGTTATACACAATATTCACCCTATATATTAAATAAGAACCTCTATCTATCACTAGAAGCACTTACTCTTCTCACTCTCCCTCACATTTATTTTTGTTTGAATACTGTTATGTGGTGAAGTGGTGTAATTCACCATCCCACAGTGTAATGCTTCTATTTTTTTTTTCTTCTACTCCTTATCACTTCCTCTCCCTCTCTCGACAATATCAGCAATAAAAAGTCTCATATCATATTCTCTAATCTTTTCTTATTTTCTTTCATTTATTACTCTATTTTCTTATTTTAAATCATTGTCTATAAAATCATCTTTTGTAATTTGCCATTTATTTTTATTCATCTATTCTTATTCTTATTTGTCAACCTCTTCCAAGATCAAAACAAAATCCTCAATTTTTATCTTCATCAATCTTCATCTCTCAAACTTTTCAAATTTTAAATGGCAGATAGTAATTTTAGGAACGTGATTGACTATAAAAATAGGGTACTGAAAGACTTTCCTTACATCCTCCACTTCCTAGAATTATTCTTTTCGTTTCTGTTGTCACTTTGGTATGGGTTTTGATTTTCTTTATTTCTTTATTTTTTTATTATCTTTAACTATTGCTTATAAAAATAAGGTATCACTAAACTCTAATTTGATTTTTGAAAAGCCATGAGTAACCAATACAATACTATGTTCGCTATCTATTTTTGGTTTTCTTTAAAATTTTATGATCATGTAATGTTGATGTTTTTATGAATTTGGCTATTGCGCTACATGAGTTGTTATTTTTTATTCTTTTAAGATGGTTGACCAGCTATACTTTTCTCGAAATTCAAGTAAATCAAATACCAAAAAAAAATTTAAACTATTTTCTGCAAAATCTTCTTCTCAGTCTTTTTGCATATTTGTTAATCTTGTGAAATAAATCATCTTTATTATTAGTAATCTAAGCTATTAGGTTATAACACTCTAGGAGATATTAACAAGCATAATAATTTTATATATATATATATATATATATATATATATATTAATAATAAATATTAATAAGTGTTAGTTTAATTGTTATATTAAGAAACCATTTATTTAAATTTATACTTCAATTTGGTTCCTTTTTATATTAGTTGGAGACATAAGTCATAGATGAATACAATTTGTATTATAATTACTTCACCGTTGCTTTTTAAGTAAAGGAGGCACATGAGGCTTCTATCTTTTTTGTTTTTGCTATCAGCTTACATGTGTTTAATTTAATTAATATAGCATAACAAGAATGTTTTGGTGAATTATAGAATAATTAAAAAATCAAATGATCAAAAAAATTAAATGTGCAAACATGTGACCATATATTTATTAACAAATTTAATTCACATATTGTTAGCAAAAAGTTTTTTTAAGTATTAGTAAATTAAAAATTATTTTAAGAACAATTTTTTGAATAATTATTATAAAAATAGCGGCTATTAATATAGGGTGGTGAAAGTTTTCTTACTTTCTAAAATCATTCTTGCATTCATCATCACTTTGGTATGGGTTACTCTTTATTAATGATTGTTTGTTTTTTAAATAATGAGATTGTAATTTGAATGCTGAAGTAGTGTTCCTTTTTAAAGTGAGAATTATTGAATTATTTATTACTTTATCCTCTTCTATTACTATATAAGAACTAGAGCTTGAACCCGTCCGATGCATGGGAGAATTATTGGATTTTTTTATGTATAAAAAGTATATTGACAATTTTTGTTCATTTCTTATTTTGATGAAGAAAGATCTTAAATAAATTAAAATTTTCGTAATAAGGAAATTAATTTACTATATTACAATAGAAAAATAACATATCAATTAGATATGAACTTGTTCATTAATTAATAAGAAAAAATAGAAGATAACTTAATGTGTTTATTTTTCATTACAACTATAAATTTGAATTTTAAGTTTTTTATGATGCTACAAATATTTTCCTATGTAAAAAATCTTACACTATTCTCCCTTTGAAGAATGAAAGCATTTATAACATATTTTAAAATTTCAAGACAGCATTTATAATATTTTTTAAATAATTAAATTAAATAATTTAAAAATACTAATTTAATTTTAAAATATTACCAGATTCAACAAACATTTATAACATTTTTAAAAATTTAAGATTTCAAGAAAACATTTATAACAACTTTTAAATAATTAAAATTAGTAAATTTAAATTTAATTATTCAATCTCAAATATTTCCAGTTTCAATAAAACTCTTATAACATTTTTTAAAACTTTAAAATTTCAAAGAAAACGTTTATTACAAATTTTAAATAATAAAAATTAGTAAATTTTAATCCTAACTATTCGCAATTCTAGGAAAACATTTATAACATTTTTTAAAAAATTTATATTTTAAGAAAACATTTATAACATTTTTAAATAATTAAAATTAGTATATTTGAATCTAATTATTTAATCTCAATTATTTTCGGTTTCAAGAAAGTATTTATAAAATTTATAAAAGTATAAAATTTCAACAAAAAATTTATAATAATTTTTAAATAATTGAAATTAGTATATTTGAATTTAATTATTTTACTCAATTCTTCTTAATTTTAAAAGTTTGAAATTTCAAGAAAGTACTCAAATTTTTTTTTTAAGAAAGTATTTATAATAATTTTTAAACAATTAAAATTAGTAAAATTGACATTCTTAATTAGGGGAGGGTTAGGCAAAAAGTACATCAAGCTGTATAATTCAACATTTACTTTGTTAGATATGCCTTTCCAAGTTAGATATTTAATTATTTAACATCAAAATATCAAAAAAATTCACTGTTTCAAATTAAATCATTAATCTAGCTATTAGAACATAATAAACATTTTTAATATGACAAAAATGGGCATGAAATTTGAAACCTAAAATATTGAAGATAAGTCTTTAAAGATTATGAATGTGCAATAAGGACTCTTAGTTGTCAAGAAATATACTGATCTTAGCTTACGAATGGCTCAAATATACTACGATGAATAACCTACATATTTTTTGTTTAAAATATACAATAAGCAAAATCATGGTTGAAAAAAGGAAGAAAGAAAGAAAAAATTCATTTTTCTGTAATAATCAAACCTACATAATTTATACTTTTATTCTTAATTGTTTCAAATGTTTATGTACATGAAATTCTTTTTTAACAAATCAACTACATTATTCTTAGCACTAATACTTTTACAAACCTCCCTGTAGAGTTTATTAATTAGCACTTGAAACTTGCATGCATACTAAAAAAAGTTTACTGCTCATGTATGTTACAGTGAACTGACATATATATTTGAAGTTTACTTTCTCAGTTTAATCCTCAAAACTTACTGTAAATAATTATTTTAGAATTTTTATTAAAATATAAAACGACAAATATAACCCTATGTAATGCAAGAGTTGAAATGGCTTGTATAGCACTATTTTGAGCGAGAAAGTTAAAATTATCAACTTACCCCCAACAACTTTCCTTTTAATATAGATATAGAATAGAAATATTAAATCAATTAAATATGAAAATAGTACTCATTAAATCAAATATTCACTGATTTCAATCATATATTAGTCACTAATTAATAAATCTCACTATTTCTCACTCAAATAAAGATAAATTATATTAATATAGAATTTTAACACATTGATTAAGCCAAAAATGTCAATGAATATAATAATAATAATAATAATAATAATAATAATAATAATAATAATAATAATAATAATAATAATAATAATAAGTAGTAGTAGTAGTCGTATTTTAATCTTTTAATATTTTAATCTATTATATAAATATAATTAATTATAATTATTTACAGGGCAAGAAAGAGATGTTTTAGCTATCATAACGTAAAAAGGAATCATTAGTCTATTTTATAAATAATTATAATTATAATTATTTTCTTTAGCAAAAGAAATAATTATAATTATTTGAATCTATTATATAAAATAATTATAATTATTTTAATTTATTATATAATCTATCATAAAATAATATTTTCATGTTCTTATAGCAATATTATTATTATTATTATTAAATAATAATAATTTTTAAATTTTTAATTAATTAATATTAATTAATAATAATAAATTAATGTAGAATTTATGTTCATAAATAATTCAATTTAAAATGGACATAATCATAATGAAAATAAATATATTAATAAGTATTATTTTCATATTTAATTGATTTAATATTTTAACATGGAATTTATTGCAAAAATATATCAATATGAAATTTATACTGAAAATTATTTATGAAAATAATTTAATAGAATTTATTCATTGATTGAAATAAACTAAAGATAATTTTCTATTTAAAACTATTAAAACTCTAAGAAATCCTATTTAAAGTTGTTGAAACCTGAATATTGCCAATTAATATCTCAGAAATCCTACAAAACCTTTCTTATATATATATATAAAGATTTTTTAAGGAAATAATTTAGTATGAAATTAATATGACATTATTGATTGATTGAAATTAGTCAATAATTAATCTAATGAGAAGTATTTTCATTTTAATTTAATTGATATAATATATTAATGTGTATTTTATTACAAAGATAACTTATATTAATGAATAGTATTTTCATATTTATTTGATTTCTTGATTGATTGAAATCAGTCAATATTTGATTTGATAAGTTTATTTCCATAATTAATTGATTTAATATATTAATATGAAGCTTATTATGAAAATAAATTATATTAATGATTAGTACTAATGATTACTCTTTTTGAATTTAATTAATTTAATAAATTAATTCAAAATTTATTATGTAAATAAATTAATATGAAATTTATACTAAAATTTTTATTTAAGAAAATAATTTAATATGAAATTAATATGACATCATTGATCGATTGAAATCAGTCAATAATTGTTCTAATAAGTAATATTTTCATACGTAATTTAATTGATATAATATATTGATGTGGATTTCGTTACAAAAATAAATTATATTGGTGAATGGTGATTTCGTATTTAATTGATTTGTTGATTGATAGAAGTTAGGCAATATTTGATTGGATGAGTAGTATTTTTATAATTAATTGATTTAATTTATTAATATGGAATTTATTACAAAAATAAATTATATTAATGAGTACTACTAATGATTACTCTTTCTGAATTTTATTGATTTAATATATTAATTCAGAATTTATTACGTAAATAAATTAATATGGAATTTATACTAAAAATTTTTTAAAAATAATTTAATATGAAATTAATATGACATCATTGATTGATTGAAATTAAACAACAATTGATCTAATGAGTATTTTCATATTTAATCAGTCAAGTGCTGAAACAGAAACATACAATGAATTAGATATTTTTCAAATAACGGGCTTGAAAAAACTTAATAGTAAGAAAAAAGATAAAATAATATCAAGAAAAAATAACTTGCGTGTACTTAAACACACTAACTTGTTATTAATAGGATCATTATAATTAGAAGATATTTGTGTATGGTTAGACGGTGTAAAAGTGGCATTTGATTCCACCGGCATCGCCATCAATGATTCCCCTCTTGTAAATGCAATTCCAATTCCTGTTGCAATTCCAATTTCATGTTGTATCTGTGTAGCATGCCTTACGTTGAACTGATTGTGCAAAATGGTTAATCTTCAAATATCTACTGTAATATCTTGAATGTCCACGCTTAATTGTCGCATTCCTCACACTTGGAGATAGGAAAGCAATTGGTAGTTTTCAGATGATGAATGTAAAAGAAGAGGAAAAGAGAGAATAGAATATAAATACATGTTGGGATAAGATAACTTGAATGTTCACGCTTAATTGTGGCATTACTTACACTTGGAGATAGGAAGCAAGTGGTGGTTTTAGAGTACGATGATGAATGTAAAAGAAAAGAAAAAGAAACAATAGAATGTAAATAGATATCGGGATAGTGGGATAAGATAATGAGTGAGAAATACTGGTTTAGGTAGGAGTTAAAGAGTAAATAGGAGTTAAGGGAGGCAGTTAAAGGGGTAAATTTGGAAGAAACAAAATGTGTTCACCAAAACTTATTGATAAAGATAGTATCTATTTCATTAGGGCTATTTTTTTCCCGCTCAACTTGACGATCTCTTCTTTTTCACTTTTTTTTTTCTTTTTTCCTTCTTTGTCTTTTTCTCAAAATTAAACCCATTCGTAAATCTTTTTTTTTTTTTTCATCCCTGATCCACTTCCACTCTTTTCTTCCTACTTTTTTCACTAAGCACCTATGTCATTTCCACTTTCTGACCCCCCACCTCATCTTCCTTTCTACATTTCTCCTAAAAAAATTTCAAGAAAACCCCACATTGGCCGAACCCTAGCTTGCGCGTTCACGCTATTTCCGACCATCAAAGTTATTATCTTTAAACCAACTTTGATTATTGATTTCAACTTCTCTTGTGCTTGTGAACACCAAATTTTATCCGAGTAATTATCGCTTAAAATAACTAAATAAATAAAATAATAATAATTAGGTTATATATGTTTATCTTTTATTTTTGTTGGGTTAAAAGTGTCTTGGTCTGCAATTAATTAAAAATATTAAATTTCTTGTCGAATTAAAATTTTAAGTCCATGGTCATATATATTTATTCATAATAGTACTTCAAGAGTTCATCATCATCATACAAAATAAATACAAAATAAAAAATAATAATAACAAAAGAAAGTGAACAGATGAAAAAGAAAAACGGTCAAGGGACTTAAACAGTTCTATTTAAACCTTACACTAGCCTATAAATAAGAAGAAGAAAAAAAAAGAAAAAGGAGGGGAGGAAGGAATGTGAGACTGAATTGAATTGGAGAAGGAAAAAGGCAAGAAGCTGCAATTCTGTTGGAAAAGGAAGCGTGCCTACTGAGAAGCAAAAACCGTAGAGGTATTCCTTCGCTTCGTGTTGCTGTTTCGTGCGTCAACTTCGGCATGAACTATGTTCATAACTCTGAATTCTCACTCCCGTAGACGCTTGCTTTGATCTTCTTTTTTTTTGGTTGCCTGTAATTCTTCTTTGATCCTCATAATCTGTCATTATAAGAAGACACACTAATCTCTGTTTTATCTCTAAAATTGCCACACCACACAGTTACATATTGAAATCCAATGGTCCGCACATACCTTCTCAATAATCTAAATCGGATTTAGGACCTCTTTTGAGTGTGAGGTATGCTGGTTGCTTCGTTTAATAATATGAGCCTGATTCCCACACCAAACTTGCATCACAAAGCTATTATATTGATCCTTATGAATCTAAATCGCAGTAGCTGGAAGTAAATAAAACAAGTCCAAACAAGTATTAACCGAAACTAATAAAAAGAGAGAGAGAATAACAAAATATTCAATTACAATCTGTACCATAAACCCTTGCGCCACCATTAGCAGGGGAAGTTGTGGCTCAGTTTGGAGAAGTGCAGTTCGAGACCCTTCCGTGTGTGAATGAGGCTGACATTTAGCTTTACCCCCCACCCCTATTACCATCCGTCAATTTTGAAATGGGCTGAGCCCATTTGTTTGCTCCTTTCGTTATATGTTGCTACCCTTTTTTTTTTTTGTTTCGAGAACCAGGCTAATCCAATACCATTTTTCTTAATATTGCAAGTTCCTGGTAAATGGCTCTCTGGCCTTTTTACGGTGCAAATATAAAAAAGGGTTTAAACAAATTAATTTCGTATTGAATAGTCCGTTTATAAATAGAATTCTTTTTATATAGCAGCCTTCAATAATGTTAGCAATGGTGATGCAATGGATTTAAAGCATATGGATTTTTCATGTTAGGTCTAGGATCCACTTGAAAATATCAATTTGCTTGAAAATAATAATTTGCTAATTAATTTTATGCTCAGTAAAATGTGATCAAATAATGAAGTTTTTATCATATTGAGTCTAGGATCCACTTGAATGCTTTTTTTCTAAAGAAATAAGTTAATGATTCATTAATAATTTGTTCCCTAAAAAAAAGGGTAGCATATCTTAGGTTTAGTTTTCTTTCTTGGATATATAAAAAGGCTTTAATGGAAATTAGGTTTCAATAATTGTTCATATTGGGGTCTAGGGTCCACTTGAATATTATAAAAACTTTATCTAAGGTTTAAATTTAATTTATAATTTGATTAATTTATATTTCTATTTAATGAAAATAAAGGATATTTCTTTCCTGGTAAAAAAAATGTAGACTTAGTAATATTTCATGTTGGGTCTAGGACCCACTTGAATATTACGAAGTCTCATTTATAACCTTTTTGTTAGAGTATCTCGCACCTGTTAGGTTGTCTATCGTTGTGGATGATACTCTATAAAGGCTTAAGATTTAATATCTTGATAATTCTTAATAATAATAATAATATCTTAATAATTTTAATAATAACAAAAATATCACAAAAAAAAATCAACCCACAAAACAATTTTCTACCCAAAAAATTACGTGAGTCTGATTTCTTCATTACACCGGAGGATACGTATGAGCAAGAATCCACTCCTGTCGATCTCAAAAACAAAAAAAATAAAATAGTAATAATAATAATAATCTTTTTAAAAAAATCTATAATAAAATTTAATTTAAAAATTTATAAAATAAGATTAATAATTTTATAAGCAAGAGGATTAGACAACTAATATTTTTACACATCAAGTTAAAGGGTAATTGTTTTCATAACGAATGTCGTAGGGTACTAACACATTTCCTACGCATAATCAACTTCCGATTCCAATCTTTGGTTCAAGATCATTTTTTTAGAATTTTTTCACGTTTTTCCTTAATAAACTATGGTGACGACTCCTCTATTTTTTTTAATATCATTTTTATCATCACGTCGTGATCCTGGTTGCGACATGCATCAAAACCTACTGCTTGGGGCATTTTCGGTTTTAGAAAAATCCAAATTAGAGACAGGTATTTTCTGTCTCTAAAAGCCATTTTTTTCGTCTCTGAGCAATTTACAGACAAAATTAGAGACAGACTTACATCAGTTGCTGATTTGTGCGTCTCTAATTATTTAGAGACGAATTGTTGTATCCCTCTCTTTATGTTATAAAATCTGTCTCTATGACCAAGCGGAAAAAGTAATAATCCGTCTCTGTCATGGACCAATTTGTTTCGTCTCTGGTTGATAATTTTTTGTCTCTATTTAGAGACGAAACAAATTCCATCTCAAAAAAAGAGAAACCAAAAAAATACTATTTCATCTTTATTTGATATGTTTGCCTCTAATTGACAATTTAATCGCACCCAAATTTTGATGGTTGTTTTTGTCTATTGCATGTATCCTAGCATAAAGAAAATAATAGGATTTGTTCAACATGACCAAAATCAAATACAATATTTAAATTCAAATTTTGTAGTGTATATTTATAATTTTACATGTTAGAGACTAAAGTTTTTCACTTTCAGGGTACTAAAAAATTATTATAACATCTCATCTACATACAAAAACAATCAAACAAAAGCTTTGATTAGCTTATTAGAGAACAAGGAAATAGTCAATATACCAACATTTCAAGCACTCCTACAATTTATCTCAAGGACTACACAATAAGCAATTGGATTTCCTCCAGTTTGGCCCTTTCTCCATTATCAATTACCTCCTAATCCACTAGGAAGGATATTGAATGATATGCTGCAATAAAAACTAGACCACATAAGTTTATTTTTCTCTAGAAGGAAAATATCAAAAAACCCTGAAGAAGTTTAAAATGAAAAACCAACAAAACAAAAATCAAACAAATGGATAGCCCATAGAAAGTAAAACACAAAGGTTCTATTTGCAAAAGTTACACTAAAAAGAGTTGCCAATTAGTTCACTTAAGTACAAATTACTTTGTTAAAAATGATATATCACTAAAAATGATTATAAAATTAAAAACAAAAACTAATAGTATATTCTTTAATATTTTTATTATTAAAGCGGTCCATATTTATAAGAGACTATAATTTCAACAACCCAAGTTGTTGAATACTTGAAGCTTGACATCACTACATTTAAAGCTAAGGCTATTGTAATATATATACACTTATTTTGGACTAATAAATTTAGACATTGCATGGCAAAGCATTAGAAAAGCATAACACACTGCAAAACCTATTAGTCTTATTTATATTAAATGCTAATTGGTCTATTTAGTAAAATTTCATTACTTAAGATAACTTTTTATTTGCCCCAAATTCATCAAAAATAAATGTTACCATAAATTGTTTAAAATTACATTTTTAATGTCAATTGTTTTGAAAAAATTATCAAATTACCTAACAATGTCAATGGATAATTTTCTATTTTTAAAAAGTTAACTTTTTTGGCTGAGAAAAAAAAATTCAACATTAACTTCTTCGTTAAAATTGCTAATTTTACCAAGCACTCCTTATCTTTTGATAAAATCTTAAATAAAAATGATGAAGCCAAAAGTAAAAAGTTGATAAGTACTTACTAGAAAAAAGATTTAGAACAAAATTCAATCAGGCAAAATGCAATATATAAGGCTACATTCACAAGTAGTTGGATGTTGATTTTGGGTAAAGCTAATTGGAAGGTGTATCTAGGATGGAACCTGTCAATGAGCATAATCAAAGACATTGTCAGCATCCATTTGATACCACTATAGTGCATTTAATGACACTGGAACTAGAATTACAATAAAGCTTAAATAATATCAAATATATATTAAAGAAAATGAAGGTCTATGTAATACCAAATATTCAAAGCCTAAAATAAAATACAATAACCAAAAATAATAATAAAAGAAGAGATTAGAAAGTAACTTGAATTATCTAATCATGTTATTCATGCATTGGTACAAACCTACCATTTCCTTTCATCCAATTTCACATGAGCATCAATCCCACACACTTCAAATACCTTTTCACTAAATAATTATACATTATTTCTAATACTTTAGTGCATTGATTGAAGATTAGAACCAGATAGCCATTAGCAAATGCAAGTATATGTAAGTAGTAACTCGGTAACAAAAAGAAGTGGAAAGACATAAACTCAATAGCAAAATGTTGCAACAATTGATCCCGCAAATGAAATTTTCCACATTGTTCATGAACCTTTGCTACTTCCTACATGTGATAGGGTCACATATAGCTTTCCAATTCATATAAGAATGGACAAGTATTACAAAAGCAATCTTAGAGTGACAAAAAGTAAGGAGAACAACCTCAAAAGTTTTACTTTCATCCTTCCAATTCACAAAAGGTGCCCGAGAAAAGCATTAAAAAGGTCTCTTTTATGAGGCCTTTGTCATGTCAAGCAAGGAGGAAGGCACCATAGACTCCTACATCACATGCCACTACTCTAGATTCTTTCTCAAAAGAGGCATAAAGATGTTGCAGAGAGAAAACTAGACACTCATTAATATATAGTTCTTATTTATCTAAAGCCCATAATTAATGATAGAAGACAATTCATAAATTCAATGAATAATTACTTTTGAAAATTAACATTTGATAAATAGTATAAATTAAAGAGATCAATTGGCCTCCATACCAAACCAAAAAATTTTAAAAACCTAATCTCAAGCTTCCTAATTAGTATTTATTGCATTCCATTTAAAACAAACATTGGATTTACCACTAACCAAAAGGCTATAAGCTACAGCTATTAGTCAATGCTCAACCTTTTCAACTTAACTACACCAATTCAACTGACACAATGAACAATCAATTAAACTCCAACCCACCTAGGTGTTGACCTCAACTATCTTGTTTTCTGATTCATTAAGAAGGAAACACAATCTAGTAAATCTCAAATCAGAAGGTAAATATTTTAGCACCAGAATCACAGTTCTATTGCAATTTGATTGATCCAAGATCATAATTTTAAGCAAAGATACCACATAAACTAGCACAGTCCAACTGGAAAAAATGACACAACTTTCACTCTTACTGGCATCATTTATAGATTTAAATAAAACAGGGAAGTATAAAAAAAAAGAAGTAGGCTTTAAATTCTGAGTTCAAAATAAATACAAGCAAATATAAGGAATAAATTAAACAATCTACAAGCAAAAGAGCAATTTAAACAAGAAACAATCCAAAAAGTTTAAAGAGTATTTGATCTCATAGCTACATATGGAAACACCCCAAGGTTTACCCTCTCCATGCAGTAATTTGATTCTCTTAATGAGTATGACTTTAACACCATGCAAGCTATATCTATGGGGACTAGGGTAATTAGTTTATTCTCTTCATCCTTGTTGCAATTCACCATTTCACTTCCCCCTATTGTCAATGTTCGCAAACGCCCTTGATGGAGGAAGTAAGTTCATCTTTTCATTTTGTTGTTTGAGGAGTAGTGTGCCTTACTTAGTTGTGTGCCTTATTTAGTAGACATTATATGGCCAGCTGCATCTACTTTTTTAATTTTTTTATTTTTATATATTTAAAAACTCAAGAGATATGTGAAAAATGATTATTTTGATCCCAGATATATAATGCTAAAACAATATGGCTTAATGTATCAAAATTAATTTTACTTAAACTAGAACATGATACCAAGGCAAGAAAAGAAAATGGGAAAAGCTAGAACCCCACCTAACGTCCTTAAAGCCCAGGATGCCAATTACCATACAGGTTACAACTGTCATAGAAAGGCCTGGGCTGCTTCTTTTGTCCCTCAGAGCAACTAGATATAATAGGTCCTGTAAACCCGAAATTAAACCATAAACTCATAAACTGAAAACAAAAAACAAGAAAACCTGTTTAGTGGGTTACGAACAAATATACTGTTCAACTTCATTAATTATTAAATTAAACCATAAACTGAAATTGAACCATAAGAAATAACTAGATATGATTCATTATGTATGAGCTTGAATTATCAAGTTAAGACCTTGAAGCAAGACGATCTACAAGCTGTAGCAACTGTCTGATACCCTCTGTTCCTATTGGTTCAACATCTCTGTTTCCTTCTCTGCCCAACACAACCACAAAATAATAATAATAATAAAACAAAAAGAAAAAAAATTAAAAAGAAAGAAAAAATAGAGGGGCACTCTTGAATTTTAGCAATCCACTACAACTTTTTACGATTGAAAAAACAACCCTTCATGGCCAAATCATTAACGGCCAGTAGAAAGAGTGGTTTTGTTTTGAGAAAGGGGAAGAAGGGAAGAAAGAACTAAGTCTGGTGGGATTTGGCTATGATAGGTACCTAGGGCTACTGACACTGTAAAACTTATAGATCTTCCCATGATTGGAGAAGATAATGAGAGCATCTTTGGTTTGTTTAAGAAAATCGTGAAAACATAAATATAATAAAATCGTGACGCACCTTGGGTTTGGTAATTGAAGAAGGTTGGGTGCTGGCGTAGATGAACCCTAATAGAAGAGAGGTGCAGATAGAGTGGTACAAGCGCATAGAGAGGAAGAGGGAACACGGAAATATGAAGCAGAAATTTTAGGTTAATTTTGGGTAGTGGAGGAAGAGAGGGACGAATGAAACTTGGGTGGGAGAGTGAAAGTTTTAGACTTTTGGATTAAGGCGCAGGCTAGGGTGGGAGAGTGTGGAATGTCTCCCACCGTGGGAAGACGAATTTGGTCCGTTGGATAAAATAATTTTAAAAGCAACGGGCGAGATTCTAGGGTGGCAACCGGTTGGTAAAGTAATTATTACCTGGGTTTAAAAAAAAGAAAAAATCCACATGGGATTACTGAAATTACCTAGGCTTGTAGGTGGATTGACTTTTCCCTCTGTCCCGTTGAACTTGCTGCAGGATTTAGTGAATGTGATGCCAATGTGCCGTTCGAAACCCGTTTCCCCGGTTTCGTTCGCCCCCATTTGAACCTTCTGTCCTTTCCGGTGGCTGGATTTAGCACCGTTTTGTCGTGGCAATGTGCGCTTACGAGCCACAAACCATGTTTGTACTAAATTATATTATATTCAAATTATAATTTAAATATTTTATATTAATTAAAATATTTAAATATTTATAATATTTTACATTCAACATTAATCATTGATAATATAAAATCAAGTTATATTAATTATATTTTTATTAACTATTTTATATTAATTAAATTAATTCATACATGATTTATAAAAATATATTTCATAATTCATAAGACAATTTCTAAAAAAATTTCATTCAAGGTAAATTGTTGATAATATTTTAGTAACTTATATTGTATTTTTATCAATTAATTTACTTAAAATATGAAACATATTTTATAATTCATACTTAAATGATTAAATCATTTAATTTAATTTTCTTTAAATTGTTTTCTTTACATATTAATAGTATATTTATAAGTCATATATTTAATTTAAAATTAAAAACTATGAAAGTTGGTGGTTTTCCTTAATTATGACACTCTTATTTAGTTTCAAAATAAAATTTTAGCTTTTAAAAATACTTTATTTCTTTTGCATCCAATAAAACTTTGAAGTAGCAAACACAGGAAAGACATAATTAAAAAAAGATAAATTTCAATATTTCATTTATTAGTAAAAAAAAAAAGACCACAAGTTCTACGTGATTAAAACTAGAACTAGAGTACAACAATCCTACAAGACTTTACAAAAAATCTAGCATTTACTTCAGCAATCATATAGAAATACCACATTTTATTTTATTTTTTGCAATTAACATATATGCAAAAGAAATTCCTTGCACTTTATAGCCAACTTATTACTGTTACATAATTCATGACACCTTAAATTTTCCCATGTCAATGACTCTCAATTTCGTGAATCTAGACTCAACAGAGTCTCTTCAACCTCTCATGAAGAAGCAGGTAGCTTGCAGCATTTCAACTTCTTCAAGTCCTCCCTTGAACAAAGGAAAATCTTTTCACCATGTTGCAGGACTCCCTGGCACGTGGACAAGTCTCCAGCCAGAAGATGAGACATCAGCAGGCCTAGACCTTTTGCCCTTCACTGCTGATTGAGTGGCATTCAAAGTAGAAGCTACAAAAGGTTCTATCTCCCAACAAGAAACTCTACCTGGCCTTGGAATTGTTCCTGGTCCATCCCATTGAACCTAGGTGACAAAAAATTACAAATGCTCAAATGGGGAGCATACAATTGATTAAAAGAATGGTTTAGAATGAAGCCTAACCTTCAACGACTACTATTGAGAATTTGACCATCCGGGAGACACATCCTCTACCCCAACAATTGTACCAGAAAATCTGACCAAATAATTGCACTGTAGTTAAATACCAACTTGCAGGGGTATTCAACAGAGCCTACTGAAGAAACAATTTCGTCTTTGTTTGTTCTCCCATTTCAATGTATGCAAGCAGATTTGTGCATTTAATTGGCCAGTCTATTGGTCCCAGTTGATTACATGGCCTTTGGACCACATTGTCAATACCTTGCACTTGTAGGCATGTAAACTTTCTGTACAATTCATGTGTTTGTAGATTCGCCATTGCTGGAAATCAAATAAGAACATTATTAATTGATGTCAGTGATCATCATAGGGTTTCTTATTTATTCATGTATGTAGTCATTAAGTAATAGATATGAGGCTAGTCACGGAGCATAAAGCATCATCTCACGGGTCCTAAGGAGAACTCCCAAGGCTAAGGAGAACAAAATAACTTACAGGAAAAAGCTTCACATTGTATCTAGTGACATTTGGATCACCTACCCTTCTCTAGTTAGCTGCCTGTATAAAAGAGCACAAGTCTCAAATTAAAAATAAGATTTACATGGGTTGGTAGTGACTGAAAAGATTAACCTATGAACTAAAATCACATCTTAATCATGAAATCAAAACAAAATATATTATTATTATTATTTCTTCCCGTGAGCAGCAAAGGCAGTGAAGTGATGAGATAATGGGACCATAGTGAATAGATAAAGACTAAGGAATACCATACTTGTGTTGGACTGTGAAATATCTCAATGAATGAATACTCCTTTTTTTTGCCGAATTATACAAAACCCATGATACTTTGGACATTCAACCTGCAAAGCACCAGAACTGTTATAGAGTGCACAGAAAATAAGTAGCCAAAACCCAAAAAAAATAGTAATCACAATTCACAAGTAATAAATTAAAAAGAAAGGAATATGATAAAAGATGAATTTTATTGTGTACCTACTACCTAGAGCATACACTTCTAAAAAGTAAACTCTAACTCATTACAAACTAATGAAGACATGTGTCTCTTTTTGTGATTCTATCTAATGAGTAATGAGTCAGGTGCTATGCTTCATCATGGGTGATGTTATTGATATGACTGCCACTTATAAGAGTGAATCAATGAAAAATAAATTTTACATGTGGATAAATAATCAACGGCAGATTGTTCTAATACTTTGTCAAGATGTCATGTATAGTTCCCCCTGCATTATTAAATAGCAAGTAGTTATTGTTAAATATTTTACTTTTCTTCTTTTCCTTTCCATTCAGACTTAACGTTCCCCAAATGAGAAACCAGAAGCTGACTCTAGATCACCTGATAGTAAATGCAACAATTGATGTTACTTTTATAACAATTGCCAATCGAAATACTAATATATCCCCAATTTTAGCTCACAACCCACTACCCAAAGAAGAAACAATCATCATAAACTATATCGCGTCAACACCGGATTAGAAAAATCAGTTTCAAATGCAAAAAGAATTCATCAAAAAATGAATTAAACGAACTCACATACCATGTAATCAACATTTGCCATTTTTGTAAAATATTCACTCCAGACAAGCTCAAGTATTTTGCTTTCTTCCAGACTTCCACTACCACATTTACAAAAACATGTTACCACCATGCATAGATTTCATTTTGTGACACATGTTGAACAAAAAAAAAAGATCTTAGATTCACAGTAGCAATCAACATCAAGAACCCAAATAATCTCAAATAGAAACCGGCATCATAAAAGTGTGAGGAAGTAAGCAAAAAAAATCAAAGATCTTGGAACCTCCACAAAATATGCACAACACATACCAAAATTTACAAACCTAAAACACCAATCACAACCCAGAACCCAAAACAAAAATGGGGCGAGGGTGACTCAATGTGGCCTTCGTATTGTCGGAACCTTCCTCCAAAAAGGGGTTCGGGGTTCTGATGTCGCTTCTGTCTTTCACAATGGAACTGCTTCTCTACAAGGTGGCTACAACGGGGTCTTAGGGTTCCACGTCTCTCACAATCCTTACCGACAAAACGAGGCACGACTCACGTCTTAGAGTTCCATGTGCACTGACACCAGAACAGGGGGACATCTAAGAGGGAAATGTGGAACGAAGGAAATGCCTAAAGGGGGTTGGAGGTTGGACAATCGTCTTTGCAAATCCTCCGAACAGGGTTAAGGGCGTCGAATGGGGGCTTCGGTCTCTCAGTCATGTTGCTTTTGTCGAAGGTGGTTACACCGTGGAAAAAGGGGGTACTGACCTGGAATATTTTTTAAAAAAAAATCTATTTCAAAAATACTTTCAGATCCGGTTAACCCCTCTCAATCATGGCCACTCAATTTTCAATGAATGAATCCGACGGTTGCGAAAGATTTTCCCACGGTGGGGGATATCATCAGGTCCCCCACCCTAGCCTGCGCCTTGGATTAATTAGGGAAAGAGGGAATTTTCAGTGAAAGTGAAAGTTTTAGGTTAATGGAAAAAGAGGGAAATTTGGGAAAGAAAATTCTTTTATTAAATTTTTACTTTTAATATTATTATATCATTTAATCATTTAGGGATTTTTAGGGATTTAATCATTTAGGAATTTTTAGGTATCATTTTTTAATGAGAGTGATATTAGATTTTTTTAATCTCTTATCTCTTTTAATCTATCATTTTTAATATTTTTAATTTTTAATTAAATTTCAATTTTTTTAAAAGTAATTATCAATAATTAAAATAAATATTATATTACAATAATTGTTTATTATAAATTTAAAATATAATTTATATATTCAAAATATTTATTTATTATACATTTTAATTGTAATATAATTTATATATTCGAAAGTATTTATTTGTTATAAATTTAAGTTATATAAAATAAATATTTATTTTGTGCAATGCATAGGTTAAAATACTACTATATATATATGTATGTGTGTGTAAAACCATCTGCTTTCTTAGGCTTTCATTTTCTCTATTCTCTTTCACATTTACTTTCATTTAAATACTCTCGTTTCATAAAGAGGTGGACTTCATTATCCTAACATACATCTAATATATTCTCTTATACTTCTAATATTAACTGAACGGTTTAACAAGATGTAACTGAATATCAAAAACCAATTTTGAATATATATATTTTATCTTTAAAATTCAAATACGCTCCTAACATGCATATAATATCCTTCCAAGAACGTTTTTAGCAACCATTTTTCAACAAAAGCGTTTTTAGGAATTTTTTTAATCACTTATCTCTTTCAATCTATTATTTTCAATATCTTTAATTTTAATTTGAATTTCAATAATTTTTTAAAAAAATATATCAATATTAAAAATAATATTGTATCATAATATAAAGTATTTATCATAAATCTAAAATACAATTTATATATTCTAAAATATGTATTTATTACAATTTTTATTTATAATATAATTTACATATTTAGAAGTATTTATTTATTATAAATTTTAGTTATATTAAATCATAATTTATTATATTCATTGCTTAGCATAAAATACTAGTATATATATAAATTCAAATAGTTATCTTGATTGAATGAGCTTTCTTCCAAGAGAGTATTTTTAGGGATTTTTTTAACTTTTTATCTCTTTCAATCTATCATTTTGATCTTTATCTGTAAATTGAATCCTCTATTTATATAAATTAAAATAGTTATTTTGATTAAGAGTGTTTTGACTTTTGAGGAGCTATTCTTCAAAGAGAGCGTTTTTAGGAATTTTTCTTTGACAAGAGTCTTTTTAGAACATTTTCTTAACCTCTTATTTCTTTCAATCTATCCTTTTCATCTTTATTTTTAAATTGAATTTTAATAATTTTTGAAAGAAATTAATAATTAAAAAAAAATTGTATCATAATATAAATTGTTTATTATAAATCTAAAATATAATTTTTATATTCAAAAAGTATTTATTTATTATAAATTTTAATTATAATATAATTTATATATTCAAAAGTATTTATTTATTATAAATTTTAGTTATATAAACTAAACATTTAACATGTGTATTGCACTTGCTAAAATACTAGTTATAATTTATATATGAGTGTGTCAACCATTTTTAACATACATATTATTTTTATATTTTAATATTAATTATATTATATATACTTTATTAACTATTAATCGAAGTCAATGAAAATTATTACATGTAGTATACAAAATAATTATGCAATAATAATAATGAGTAAGCTTGGAAATAGGTTAGACATCCAGTCAGGGCCTTGCATAGCTTGTATAAGACTTGGCCTAGCCTAATTCGTTTATTAAAAAGGTTAGGTTTAAGTTTTTAAAAAAGTCTATTTAATTAAAAAGGATCAAGTCTTAGGCCATAAGTTGGCTTATTTATATATTAATATAATTAAATATAATATTATTATATTATATTATATTATATTATATAGATATAATAATATATACATATATTACACATAATAATATAAAAAATGTATAGTTATTAATAGGCCTACTTAGGGCAATTGGCCTACTAGCCTTTGTACAGGCCTTGTGACAAAATAAGCTTGTAAAGAGGCTTATAGTTCAGGCCAAACTTTTAAAAAAGGTCTACAATAAGAAAATACGCTAGATTCAAGTTTGTCTTTGTAACAAAGACTAGACTTAGACCTACCAATGTTGATCTAGCCTGGCATGACTTGCTTCCATCACTAATAATAAGGTTTGAACTTAAGAGCTCATACAAATTACCCAAATGAGTTAGCAATCCAATTTAATTAATTAAATTGAATTAGGTTAGAATAATATAAATTATTTAATTAATTTAATTAAATAATATATATTTTGATAAATAATCCAATTAATCACTTGTTTAATAAGTAATTATCAAAAGAGTTTATGTCATAAGTTAAATTTCAAAATAATAATTAAGGAAAAAATTGTATGTTTATGATAAATTATTTAAGTGCTAATATTATAAGATAAATTCATATGAGTATGAAAAAAGATATTTTTAAATTTAAACAAAATAAGTCCAATATTATAAATTTAAAATATATAACATTTAAATAATATTCTTTAAAAATTTAAAAGATATGTACATTATTGATTGAATATAATTTAATTACAAATTATATTCATTTTAAAATTATTTAAAATTTTAAAATAATGTATATGCACTCTTATATAATTTATAAAATATATTCTTGAGTACTATGAATAATATTTTTTATCTTTTATTAACTTTTCACTTTCTCCTTCAAACACGCATATATTTTCTCAAACTATCATACTATATTATAAATAATAATATTAAGTTATCATATTTTTAAACAAAATATCATAAAAGTACTTTGACTTTAATTAAATTGTTAAAAATGATATAATAATAACATTTTGCTATCAGGAGACTTAGAGACAGAATTATTTGTCTCTAAAGTATTATAATTTCTAAAAAAATAAAATGATGAACTAGAGACAGATACAGAGACCGATTTGTTGACAATTATCAGACACGCATCACTCTCGTCTCTAAAATTCGTCTCTAATAATATTTAGACTACTTAGACACGGACCTAGAGACAGATTTTGCCGTCTCTAAATGTCGTCTCTATAGTCCGAAATTATTGATCCGTCTCTACCTTTTAATTTTCGTCTCTGTTTCCGTCGCTTTTACAGACGGAATTTATTCTGTCTCTAAATTCTATCTTTAAATTTAACTTTTCTAGTCTGACAACGACACCAATTTAATAGTGCATGGAAAAGGGAACTTGGGGGATCATGTTTGTTCTCTTTCATTTTTATTTTTTTATTTTTTTTACTTATTATTTTCCTTATCTAAACACTTAACTAGGTTCCTATATGCGTTTGGAGTATTAAGGGAGGAGATAACTCAATTGGCCAACCAAATGAACTAAATTTGGAGTAATCTTATTAATTTATGATTTTGATTTATTTCTTAATTTCTTTTCAGAAATGTACTACATAAAGTTTTCATACAATAAACTTTTTATTTTTTGCTCTAATACAAAGGATATCGGCTAATGGAAGTTTCTAATATATTTGAAGATCGTTTCAAAATTACTAGCTTATTACATCAATTTCTTGCTTCATTAAAAAAAGGATCCAAAAAGGCATATGCGATGGCCATAACTTTGGCTTCTCATGCCATTGGTAAGATTTAAAATAAATTAAATGTCTCATATTGGCTTTATATAATTGAATATTTAATTCTATTTCTTTGTAGGTTGACAGGTTCGTTCGCCTTCACTGAGACAATGACAAATTCTTTATATGCATTCTTAAGAATGTGATGGTATGATGAACAAAGTTTTGAAAATTTCTTCAACTAACTATGAAGCATATAATTTTGTTTAGGCAAGTTTGAGCCTTTTAGAATATATATTAAGGCATATAAATTTGCATTGCTTTGCAGGTTTTAATGTGGAGAAGATTCAATATAAGAATGTTATTTTCACAGTTTGGGAAGTAGAAGGGCAAGACAAATTAAGGGCACTTTGGAGGCACTAATTTAATAACAATGATGATTTGGTAAGAATTAATTTCCATGATTGTGTTATCCAATTGAAAACACAATTTGTGCGATTCAACAAAATTGGTTTCCATGATGAGCTTGGTTGCTTTGACAATCTTAAATCTGTGTTGTGTGAATTGAAATCTGCAATGAGCCAGCAACTAGACCAGTTGCTCTGAACTCCTGATATGTGTTGAGTAAGTGCATCCTTCAACCTCATGATTTTTATATATTGATGAGTTGTTGCATTTTGATTTGAGTTTGAGTTTTAGCATTTTGATTTGACAAGTTGAGTTTTATGAGTGTGTATGGGTTTTACAACTAAAAGTAAAAAGATGATATGATATATTATGTTTATCTTTCGATCCTATTTGGAGCATCAGATGTTTGCTCAAATAATGCTAAAAGTAAAAAGATGATATGATATATTATGTTTATCTTTCAATCCTATTTGGAGCATCAGGTGTTTGCTCAAATAATGTGCTGAGTACTTTTGCAAATTATCACAAATGCCTTGACACTTTAATCACATTGTGTTCTTATATTATTCATCTTTACAAGGTTTATGAATTACATTTCTTAGCAAGAGTGGATAATGGACTTGATAGCCATAGACAAAATAAAATAAAAAATAGAAAACAAGAAAAGAAATTGTTTTAGACATTATTCATAATCGTAAACCAGTTTTAGACTTTTAGGCATCCATATTTATAGCCATTTATATTAAAGTATTAAAACTTTACGATGGTTACGTTTATTAATGAATTTATATTATAATCAATTATAATATAACGTATTGTTATTCTAATTTATTTTTATTTTAATTCATTGATAGGCTTGTTAAAACTGTTATGTTCTAATTTGTTATGATAATTAAATATTGTATAACATTAATTTGTTATTATAATTTATTAATTTGTTAATGCATGAAGTGTATAATTCTAGTCCTATTTTGTTACATATAACTTATTGTATGGTTTTGTCATATATTTTGTCAAATATATTAATTAATTATTATATCATTTACATTATAATATGCCACATTATAATATTTATTTAATATTTAAGTGAATATATAAATAAATATTATAATGTGTTATCTTGTCATATTTTAATTTTTGTTCCTCCACGTTCTATATTATAATATGATTTTATAATATATTATATGAATGATTATTATAAGCAAAATGTGTGGAAATATTATAATGTCCTAGACGTATTGATAAAATTGGAGACACAATAATTATTATTATAATATATTTGATAACTGATGCGTTATTATATAACATTTTATTTAATGTTATAATGTATTATTTTTATTGAGAAGGTTTTTATTTTATACTAATTATTATATAATTAAAAATGAGTTAAAATATTTTAAATGTGATTATTATAAAATGTAACATGCATGGTAATGTTTATACGTTAAATGTTATACATTATTATTTAGGTGTATCACTTATATTGTCGTTAGAAAATTGTGATTCTCTCACAAGTTTATTATGATTGGATGCATTTATATTTACAAGATTTTATATGTGTATATGATTATAATTCTATGACATTCATACTCATTTCTCAATTAAAATTGTGTGGAGAAAAATTATTGATGAAAATATGTTAGAAAAATATTCTTCATTTTTCATGCATCAAATGTACTTCTACAATAGCAATATTAAAAAAAAAATTAAGAAATATTCTGAGTTGATTTCTTATCTCCTTGTGGATAAACAAAATAATAATTTTTATGAAAAATCATATGACTCATTCGATTGTCATTGCTTCATTCCCATGTGAATGTAGTAACATATGTAATTTTATAAAATAATTGTTTGAATAATTGATTTTTAATATATGAATTTTAATCATTATTGCCAATGTTACAATTTTTATTATATATGATTAACATTTATTATTTGTGATTTGAATGGTCTAAATTAATTTGAAATTATAATTTAATAGCTATTAAATGGTTAATGGTTTTAATTTCAACAATTCAATTCATTTTTAATATAATCATTCCAATGTTTTGTAACTTACATCCAATAATTTATTTCTCTTATTTAGTAATGCAATAAGTTAATGTTAGTACTATACTTGGCACTAAAAAGATAATTGAAGGCTTTGAACGAGCTAATATATTTTTTATTTAAAAGAACATAGTTACACATTGTTATTGTATTATATTCTTTCAAGTTTTATAGAAACATATTAAGTTTCAAATGTGAGAGATGTTTTTATATCATGAGAGTTAGGCCAAGAAAAGTGTAAGAAAAATTACACATTTTTCATTTGGTTTGTACTATATGTATATTAGTACAAATTGAAATACATGATGTTGTAAACTAAAAGTTTAAAAATCTAAATATGTTTATTATTTGGCATAACCAGTTTGAGCCATCCTGAATCTACTATGATGCAAAAAATAATTGAAAATTTATGTGAACACCTATTGAAGAACTAGAAGATTCTTCAATTCAATAAATTCTTATGTAATATTTGTTTTCAAAGGAAGTTGATAATTTGATCATCACCAACAACATTGAAAATGAATCTTTCACATTTTTAGAATAAAGTCACAAGTGTAAGTTGTAGATTACTTGGCATGATGTAAAGGGAAAGATTGACTAAATAAAGAAGCATCCCATATGTAGCACCTAGTTAAACAGTCACACGTGACCGTTAGATTTTAACGAGACATTTCCTTGATTTCAAGAACTTTAAAATAATTTACAGGAGACAAAGGCAAATATGCATAAAACGGAGCATTGTGGAGCACATAAACTAGAACATAATAACTATGCATGAAGTATCATCATAACTTTCCAGAGATTTAGCTTCTTTAACAAACTTCTTAGATGCTTTCTCCGCGTAATCGACATCCCTGATACAGTCACAAGCCTCCTGATTTGTCATCACCTGCGATAAAGGAGTCAATATTTTTCTCAATATCTAGGTTCTTACATTTGCCAATATTGCATGCCAAGTTCTTAATTAATCTTACATCCTAAACATGCGTTTTCCCCCATAATTACATGAGAAAAAATTGTATTGGTTTTTCCCCCTTGATAAATATTTCATCCTAAACATAGGTTTTCCCCGTAATTATATTGGTATTTTGCTTTGTTCTTGATTGAAAGAAAATAAAATTCATGTAAAAAAAAAAAAAAAAACTTCTCCACATAAAAGTAAGTCTAAAAAGAAAGATGAAATTAAGAAATTATTATCTAATCATTTAAGAAACGATTTTCATCACTTTTCCGTAGCAATGGTTCTTGTGTGTGATTAAGGGGAAAAAATAACTATAATGGACCAAAGAAACGAAGGATAATTTCCTGCTTTCTGGATAGACATTGTTTATGGGGATATGCTATTCTTACCGTTTTTTATTTTTTACCTCTAACTTTTACGAAAAATATAAAATATCTATTTTGTCCTCACTCTCTTTTATTCTTTCTCTTTCTCTTCTTCTTACCCCTATTTTATCAACGAAAATATGTTTTCGTTGGGTACAATACACAACAGAAATGCTTTTTTGTTGTGTATCAGAGTTTGATACATAACGAAAATGTATTTTTGCTGTGTTAATTTTTTTGAAAAAAATTAATTAAAATATTAATTGTGATATAATTTACCTTTTTTAATATTAACCGAATCAATTATAATATAAATTATTCTTTTAATTGAAATTAAATTAATTATGATACAATCTACTATTTATAATAGTAATCGAAATAATTATGATTCAAAATTTTGTTTTTAAAAACAATCAAATTAATTACGATATAATTTTAAAAATATAAGATACAAATTATCATTTTTAATAATAATCAAATTAATTATCATGTAAATTATCCTTTTTAATAGTAATCAAATTAATTATGATGTAAATGATCATTTTTAATAATAATTAAAGTAATTATGATGCAATTTATGATACTATTAAAAACAGTAATTGCATCATAATTAATTTGATCACTATTAAAAAAGGTAATTTACATTATAATTAATTCGATTATTATTAAAAATGATAATTTGTATCGTATATTTTTGAAAATTGTATCATAATTAATTTGTTTATTTTTAAAAAGAAAAATTTGCATCATAATTATTTCAATTACTATTAAAAATGGTAAACATTGTAATTAATTTAATTTCAATTAAAAAGAGTAATTTTTATGATAATTGGTTTGATTAATATTAAAAAAGATAAATTATATCAGAATTAATATTTAATTCGTTTTTTTTGAAAAAATTAACACAACGAAAATGCGTGTTTTTATTATGTATTGAACCTTGATATACAACTGAAACACATTTCCGTTGTGTATCGAGGTTCAAGTTGTGTTTTGAACCTCGTGTTATGTACAATAGAAACGTGTTTTTGTTGTGCTAGGAAGTGTGACCTTCATACACAATGGAAACACATTTTTGTTGTACAAAATACATAATAAAAACGTGTTTTCGTCAGGAATATTTTTGTGAAATAAATAACCAAACAAAATTTGGAGTGAAATTAGCAAAAATTGAGGTAAGAATAGCAGCCCCATGTTTCTGGCGCTGGACATAACAGTCAGAAAACAGTCCACGAATATGCAAATTGAGCACATACAAATTGTGTGTACTGTTCACTGGCGCTTAGTAAATTTCATTCAAAATTGTTCCAAGTAATAAGTTAGCAATTGATTAAAAAATTGAAATTATTCCTGTTCCTTTCAAAATTTCTTACCCTTTACATTTCTGGCTTTGCATCTCCTGTATCTTTCTTTAAAATTTAAAATATGTGGAACTTAGGTTTGTGCATGCTCTATTTCAGCCAAGGTGTCCTCGTCAGTAATTATAAGATACATGCAATTTCTTCGTACCTTCCACAGACCATCACTTGCCAAAATGATGAATTCGGTGTCTTTATCAATCTTCTGAAGTGTCACATCTGGTTCTGCCGTAATGTGCTCCTTCAGTTTTCCATCTCCAAATGCTCGTGTCATTGCTAATTGGCCATCCACTCCTGGAATATTCCCTAATTAAATCATATATTTTTGGCAATTCAGTTTATATTCAGTACTGGACTTGAGTGGAGCAACACAAGTTCATGAATGAAAATAATAAAATACTAAAACCAAATGAAAAAAATGCTTAAAACTAGGTGAAAAATTTGTTGGTTATCTATAACCCAAAGATAGAACTTAAAGTCACCGGCGAGTGCAAAAAAAAAGTGGAAAAAGGGGATCAAACACAACTTTCGCATATTGATTGGGTCCAAAATGAGGCACTGTAAATTAAATTCCCTTGTAGAAATGTGCTTCACTGGACACACTATAGGTTACTCACTCGTGCTCTCTCCTTTTTGGGTACAAAGAGTTAAGGGGGAGGGAAGCCTTGCCCATTTTGAGGCAGGCTAAGCTACTAACGTTAGCAAAGATTTTTAGGTAGATAACATGTAACCTGTCAAGTGGGGGATTCCTGAATTGGAACTAGTTGTGCAGTTATCATGAGCAAAGATGTTGACCCTCACACATGCATGTTGAGACTGCATGATCCTACTCATTATAATAATTACATGTTTGGATATCGCAAAATGGTGCAGTAATTACATACACCCTAGGCATGATATGTTAATGACAAATAAATGTAAGGGTGGCAAAGCGGGTTCAACTCACCGGGTCGACCCGCCATTTTTGGCGGGATGAGTAAGCTAGTAAAACCCGCCAACCCGCCTCAACCCGTCCCGCTCAACCTGCAGGTTAGGCGGGTTAACCCGCGACCCGCCACTTTTTTTTAATTTTCTCCTTAGTTATTGTACCAAAGACATTAATTTTAAAAAAAAAGTAAAAGATGTTCTACACACACTACTTCACATTCGCAATGTTATCCTAAAAAATATAATGACAACAATAACACATGCGTTTGGGGTTAGTTATACTTGTAATTAAATACAATTCAATGTTCTACTAAAAAATATAATCCCTCATACTTTTGAATGAGATGTGTTATTTATTTTCAAGTAAATTATTTTTATAACTTTTGAATGAAAAAATATAATTTCTCTTTCATATATTTAATGTATAATAAAATAATAATAAAATTATAAGTCAAACAATCAAAGATTTAAAGTGATATAACGTGTATTAAAATAAAAATTATTTAATCTAATTCAATTAGATGATAAAAAAAAATTAATTGAGTTTTTTTTATAAAAAAAAAGTGGGGTGGGTCAACCCGCCAACTCACATTTTTCAACCCGCCAACCTATTTTTAGCGGGTCGACCCGCCAACCCGTCTTTTATACAACTCATCGACCCACTCATTATTCTTTGGCAGGCCAACCCGCCAACTCGCCAACCCACTACTAGGCGGGGAGGGTTCAACTTCTCAACCCACTTCTTACCGGCGGGTCAACCTGCCCCACCCCGCTTTTGGCAGGTTGATGGCAGGGCGGGGCGGGTTGCCCGCTTTGCCACCCCTAAATAAATGCAGCTCATGACCAGAAATACGGCAAGCATGATCAGGCATACAATTTCAGGTTGTCAAGCATTAGTACAATGTACAACTCTATTTCTGAATACCAGGCTAAATTTTCTTTTATATTGTCTTGACAATGCAAGACAAACTTATAGTTATATGCCCCAATTTCACAGAAAAAGAAGTATCTGGTGGTAGAGTTATAGATTTTACCTTTTAAAAACAGGTATCATACTAATAATACTGTTTTTATGCACAAGATAGAAGGAACTATCTATATTGGCACTTTAATGAAAAATTATGCATAGATCACGATTAAATTTTAAAATTTAAATATCAATTATGAATTGTCGAGTTCAAAATGAGAGAATTTCCAAAAATGAAAATTTTCTAATATTTTGTTTAGCCTCTGATATGACTAGAAAGCTCTGTCTTCAATAATAATTGGCAGCTCTGATGCCCAGACTTGACTTCTAAGAGTAGTTTTTAGTGATTAAAAGATTAACTTATTTTCTTGGATGCACAGAAAGGCGGAAGTTTTTACATTTATAGATGTTGGCGAATTTATTTCATCATTACCAGGTTTCTTAGACACAAAACCCCCTCTTCTCTCAATAAGATCTTTTTCCTTCTCTGGTTCATGATCCACAGTAAGTGGTTTTGCTCGACCATTCTTGCATGATATTGCTCGAGAATCACCAACACTGGCTACCAGTAGCTTTACTCCATTAATTGGTATTGCTGTAACAGCTGTTGATCCTCCACGTGAATCAGCTATATTTTCTAAAATCTCATCATCTGTAGCTTTACATGCTTTCTTAACGGCATGCACTGGATTTTCCCAGAAATCAGGCTATCCATGCATGATTAAGAAATCAAATATTAGTGAGAATAATAATAATGTTGGCTGAAATATTACAATTACTAAATGCTATACCTCACTCAGTATATTTTCGAATAGATGGCTTTGCAAGTATTTTGCAACTTCATCACCGGAATGACCATCAACTATTGCATACAACCCTAAGTCATAACCATTGAGATTCCTGTGTTGAGCAAAAATATAGTCTTCCATTCCATGGTTCATCTGTCCTTGGATCAAGTGATATCCATGGATGAAATGTCATGTAGAAGGCTTATTCTTTTTATCTGCATCTTTTGTGAGCAGAGCATTGTGATGTTGCTCCTGTTTTTAGCAAAATTTACTTTGTAAGCTTCAAGCTTTCCTTTGTAACTTTTAGATTGTGATGATAAAATCCATGTCTTTTACTATATGATCATTTGATTTTGGTTAGAACATGCACGGAAATGAAGTTTTGTAGAGAATGAGATGCTAAAATGGTTAATCAAGAAGTGTCAAGCTTCTCATAATCTGTTTACTGAGAAAAATCAAGTGGATACCTAATCTATTTCAATGATTGCACTTGAAAGCAATGCTAGAATGCCTATAAGAGCTTGAAATGATTATATAATCACAAGACATAAATAGCTTGGTTGTGTAACACACGACCCTACAAGAAACTGGAAGGAATGATAGGCTAAGAATCATTGTAGAAAAATACAAACTTGAAGACATACTGATTACTGAACAATTCAAAGATTCCCTAGTAAGATCACATTGATGTTCTTTAGAGACATTGCCAGAAAAATGTACATAAATGAATTAGTAAGAATGCATATGATGACAATATTTCCTTGGAGAAAGATAGGATACCTCCGTAGCAGTTGGACCATCATCCCCTGGTAAGTACTCTGCTTCCTCTTGATGGTCATCCACTTTACCGTCATCTCCTGCTTTTTTTGCATCCGTGTTGTCACCAACATCATTGTTATCCTCATCCTCATATAATTTTCTTCTCTAGTAAAGTTATCCTCTGGCTGCTGTTAAATGCAACGTAAAAATTTGCTGGCTAAGACAATGAGGAAGGTGCACTACCAAGGAAATTAATCAAACTCAATACTTCGGTAATTAGGATGTGCCTAATAATTTAGCCCAAACTGCAACTTAATTGAAATCAGCCAAACAAGTAATGGACAGGTAGGAGACAGATACAGATGACAAAATTTGGGATAATGTTCTGAAAATGTGGTAGAAGCTTTTGCAAGAATGTCTGATGATGGGAGAAGACATAAAATGCTTTATTTCTTTGACTCTAACTCGGACAATTCTAAAAGTAACTTGAATGTCCATATCACATATTCTGACTCAGCTAACTCGGACAATTCTAAAAGTAACTTGAATGTCCATATCACATATTCTGACTCAGATCTCACGAAGAAGTGAAAGAACCCCTGGGACTCTATTGTTGTAGTTACATACCATATAATATTAGCACCATCTTCCACTGTATACACACACACATAACTACCCAGCATCATACTTTCATTGTATTGCAATGATAATGCATAGAACAAGAATGAAAGAGGATTACCTTTCTTTCAAGAGAGTCCACATAGCTTCCCATTCTTGATCTCCTCTTCTAAAATAAAGGGAATTAAATTAGAACATCACTCCATATAAGCTCATAATATCAGTGAAAGAGGACAGAAAAACACAACCACTGTCGTGCTAAGTTACTGCTGGATCATACTAACTTTTAGGAACGCGTTATTGATTTATTCAAGTTCTTTTACGATTCTGATCAAGCAGAAGTATACAGATGCGCTGACAAACAAATGTTGATAAATGAAAATGAACTTAAATACAATCTGGTTCTTAGACGTGACAATTTTCTTCAGCCAGTAAAATAAACTCAACTAGATGAATTCAATTGCCACGGTTCCACATTGTCCTTCTGATGGCAAGCCTAAGAATACACATAATTACGAATTTACTTTTTATTCCTAAGGCAAATTGTATGTTGGATGGAAGAGTTTTGAGAGTAATGTAAGGACAATTTTCCGTTTTGAGAACATATTCTTCTGCTTCAAACTCCTCTATCCAAGCATACCCATAGGACACATAAAAGTTGCATGCATATACCTTGAATGCAGAAGGATGTCCATCACTAATCAAGGTAGACTTTCTTTTCTGCAAGTTAGCATAGGCCAGCTCAAGACAAAACAAAATTACATATCGGGCACGAAATACTTAAGGAGTGAAGACAAGATGTAAACGTCATATTCAATTATAATGCTGCACAAAGTCATCACTTGATATCAAGGAACTATTTGGATTACACTAACTGGAATTTCTTTACATAATCTTTGGTTGGAAACAAATGGAAGAGAGGAAAGATATTCTCTTAAAACCTTTCAAATATTTGGATAGGATAAAGCTAAAATCCCTTTCTTCCCGTCCATTTTTGTAGTAAATTATCCTTAACAAATGATTAAATTTAATAATTTTATAATTATTTATAGATTGTAAAAATATAATAATAAATTCTTTTCTTCTCTTTGAAATCAAAGAAAGTGTTCCTCCTCTCTTTCCTTCCATTAAAATCTTTTCCCTTCCTTCTCCTCTTTTAAATCTAATAGCAAGTTTGGTTTTGCTTTTAGAACCACATTTGACGTGATTTTTCACATCTTCACAGAAGCTACCATTTGTGGCTTCTGTGTTTTGGACTGCTTTGACGCGATTTCCTGGCTTATAAACATGTTTCCAAACATGCATTAAGTGTCTTACATACATTGCTTGGACATCTCCAAATTTTCACTTTCATTTAGTCTTCTTCTAGTTTTTAGATAGAGCATATAATCTGCAGTTCACTTAGTACATGACAAGTAACCATGCAGGCATACGTTATCCTTTTATAGATGGGGTGTCACACACATATTAAGCCGCTTCTTGCATGAAAGCAGCGTACCTTCATCATATTTGTTTGATGGATGACTTTCTCTTGGTTGAGCTCAGAACTTGGGGATAAATAAAGGGTGTTGAGACTTGAGACTTTGAGAAAGAAATGGAAGCATGGCGAATTATAAGACGTAGATGATACTAGTATATGTTTAGTATGCACCATGTGCATGTGTCGGGTTTCTAAGGAATTAGCTAGATATCCTTGCTGGGCAAGGAAGGACACGTGGTTAAAGAATGCGCGGGGCAGTGTCCTTCACCGCTTGTGTTTGATTTTTGCAAACTTCACAAGTAACTATTTTGATTCCCCATTTGAGACGTGCACCACTACTTCTAGTAAAAGGAACCGGATTACTCTATCCTCAATAATTTTTTCTGAAATATAATACGTGACCAAAAGAATAAGCTTATATTGTCATTCAAATGATAATTAAATTTTATAAAATTTACATTTTCGGGTGTGGGAGGACATACAAAGTTGTAAACTCTTATATTCTTGAAAAAAATTCCAAAAAAGAAAAAAAAGGGAAGATTTGGGCTCGGTATATCCCAAGGGATTGTCTCATAATTATGGACCGATTAGTCCAGGTCCATGACACAACACTTACTGCATCCAAGTGTTGTTTGACATAATTCTGTGTTTTGAACAAAAAAAAAAACACAAAAACCTATAATGCTTGCTAAACTTTCTTTCAGACTTACATTATGTTTTGCAAGCGTTTTAAAATAGTGTTTAGCTTAGCTGAAAAGTTTGTTTGGTTAAATTAGTAATATTCGATACACAAATTTATTTTAATAGTTTGTAGTGCTTGTGAAATGCTACTTTAACTAATGTTTTTTTTTTTTGGTATAGTATCTAATGTTTAACTTCTAGTTTCTAATTTTTCATATTTTATTTTTTTATTCTTAAAATATTTGTTAATTTACTTTTTATTCCTTTTTACTCAAGTTAGGTTCTATTATTCCTTATTTCTCCACTTCTACTCGTGTGCACGTCCGACATTGCGCACTCTATTAGAACTATGCACTCTGTTAAAGGATTATGCATGCACTCTATTACCGTGATTACTGGTCCATTCACTTGGTATTTTTAAACTGATCCGCAAACTTTATGGAAAGTTTGAATGGTTAACAATCACTCTACAATTAAAATAGGACTAATGAATCTGTGGAACTTAAGTCGTTAAGTGTAAATATCCATATTAATGTCTCAAGAATTAAGATGTGTTGTGCAGGAAAGGGTGACCAAACATATAGTGATTCCAAATATTGAACGGGAGACGTCTTTGAATTGATGATGAGGTGCATTTTATGCTATCTCTTTCCTTTGTGTTTTTATAATATACCTTGTGTGTGAACTGATTTTCTGTTGGCACTTCTAGATTTATATACACTGGAATAGTAGATATCAATTTGGATATTGCTCAGGAACTCCTCAGTGCTGCAGATTAGTATTTTCTGGATGGCCTTAAGCGCATTTCTGAATATGTTATTTCTCAGGTAGACCAAGAACTGAGTTTCACGATTGTTTTTATTTCTTTTGCTTTTGTAGAACTTTTTAATGGCTTAATTTAAACCCATGGCTCATCAACTTATTCTGATAGGATATTTATGTGGAAAATGTTTCACTAATGTAAGAGATGTCGGAGGCTTCCAACGGTATTATATTAAAAATAAAAATGCATGCATACTGTTTATGGATATGTTAAACTCAATGAAGTTCTTTTATGTAATTTTGGTCTTGAGTCTATCTTTGTCTTACCTCTCGAGAACCAATAACCAAAAACCATTACCCTGTATATTTCATTATTTAAGTGAAACTTGAAACTCTCCTTTTACTGCTCTCTATCTCTGTCAAGAAGAAGAAAATGAAGTCTTGTGGTAACTGGTCTGTGCTCATATCAAACACAATACACAGTGTAAGGTACCTATCACCAATTGGTATTACAGTTATTGTGGGTATTATCCTCTCATCTTTGGCAAGCCAATATCTCGTGCTGATTAAAACGAAGCCAACTCAGTGACATTTGGTAATCCAGTAAATTTTAATATCAGGCTTGTATTTGGAATGAGAGATATTTGTCTTTAGTATGTTACTATTATTTCATTGACTTTCGTACACAATCCCTGTATCCTAACTCTATCAACAATATGAAGTATTTTCCTATGGTTAATTATTTGCATGGCAGCATGATGATATGATACTTTGTTGTGCAGAATACTGAAAATTATTGACACAACTAATAGAAGTTAAAACCATTGGAGATATGCTACATGTACAATAATTTATACAACAACATTTTATTTTTTTTGCCTATTTCCCTCCATCATTATAAGATATAATAATGGTCTGCAGGAGAGAGATAGATACAAAAAAGTATTGTTGTATAAATTATTGTACAAATATCATTTCTCGAACCATTGTGACTCACTTTTTTGTGTTGGAATGTGAACTTTTAACTTATTGGTATGAATACATACATTCATGAAATTAGGATTAGAGGAGTGTTAGTAACACACTCTTTAATACAATTTTTCTAACACACACTCTACTATTGATTAAAATTTATTGAAAACTACAAAAGTAAGGGAGACTCATTAAATTAGACCTGAGACTCATAAAAAATTGTGATTTTTAATAAATTTCGACCAATAGTAGAAAGTGTGTTGAAACTGCTACCTGCGAGAAGGCATCTAGTAGAATAAAAAAAATAGAAGGAATGCTTTTTTAAACTTTAATCTTAAAAGTTACTTAAGGGTTCTTTGCTTTAAAACTCACAAGGGCCAAAGTTTTATGATGCCTTGACTTTTGTCTTAGATTCTCTGAGAAATCACTTATTGGTAATAGGAAAGCACTCTCTAACATTTCAGACTCGAGAAAGCCACATGTTCTTGAGATAAAAAATAAAAACACTTTGAAACTAAGCTGGTTGGAAGAGTCTCTTCATCACAATGCAATTGGTGAAGAAAAAATCTTGTACAATCTTCACTCGTTTTAAACGTGCATTTCATATATTATTTCTCCTCTCTTTTAAACGTGCATTTCATATATTATTTTCACAACTAGCCCAAATATTTCCCACTCAACCATTTCAAATAACAACATTTTTATCTTTATTTGTATACTTCGTTCTTTTAAGTATCTATCTCTTCTAATTTATCCTCTTTTATCTTTATTTCTGAATTAAAATTTAATATTTTTTAAAAGAAATTGTAAATTGTCAATAACTAAAAATAACTTTATCACAATTTAAATTGTTCATGAATTTTAATTATAATATAATTTATTTATTATAAATTTTAATTATATAAAAATAAATATTTATATCATGTATAATAAACAGGTTAAAATACTTAGTACCGTATAAGTTGAGAAATGTAATCAACATTATTTTAACAAAAACCTTCTCTCTATATAAATTAGAATAACTATATTTAACGAGAGCATTTTTAGGAGTTATCCTTCAACAAAAATATTTTTAGGAATTTTTCCTTAATGAGAGCGTTTTAAGAAATTTTTCTTGAATACTTATTTTTTTAATATATCATTTCATATTTATTTCTAAATTAAATTTCAATATTTTCTTTAAATTTTTTTATCAATAGTTAAAAATAACCTTGTATTACAATATAAATAATTTATCATAAATTTAAAATATATTTATATGTTTAAAAATATTTATTTATTATAAATTTTAATTATAATATAATTTATATATTTAAAAATATTTATTTATTATAAATTTTAGTTATATAAAATAAATATTTAACCAATGAAATACTAGTATTTTACTATTTATATAACACATTGATTATAAATAGAGATAACATTAAAAGCATAAAAGTGGCATATCTTTTTAATTGTTTTCTAATATTTAGTAATAAGTACAGAACTTACATTATTTTTTTTTAAGTCAAGAATTGTAACACTCCTTTAATTTTAAATAATATTTATATTAATTTAATTATTAAGTCCAGTTGATGAAAGTGTGAATAAAATAATTTAACAGAATTTGGAAATAAAAGTAAAATGATAAAAATTACTTTTATATATATATATATATATATATATATATATATATATATATATATATATATATATATATATATATATCAAACTGTACATCATGGTTTAAGTAATACATAATAGTTAAAAAAATAAAAGTACATCAAAAGACATATACTACCTAACCCAATATATACATAAAAAAAATCCTGTACAAAACAGTATTTATCTACCCTATCCTTTAAGGAAAATATTATAAACTATGTATACAAATTTGGAGAAGTATCCTCTAACTCATCCTCAACATCATCAGGCATTGTCATCATCCCTAATAATTATGATCAATCATACAAGAAAAAAAAACAATGGAGTAAGGTGATTTGTTCTAAAATTATTTTTACATGTATGGTAGGAATTAAAACACAAATAACGAAGGGAACCTACGGTTTATTCTAAATTGTATTACACTACCCTTGACTAGGTATGGATCCATACTTTCCATTAGTGAGTAATAGTTCTTAAATGAACCTGAGAAGTGACTGGGAATACATATGCCTCATCAACATCATCACATGGTACAATCCTCATCATCAATGAGGAACAAATATCAGTCAGGACGTTCATTTATAGAGGTATACTCTCACAACAATCTTGAAATATTGAGCAGTTGTCGGAGTTATTGAGTTTGGTCAGGTGAATATCCTGGCTTGAGGGCACTACCCTAGCCATTGGGACCTTCACCACTGGATGCCTACCCCCAAGGCCTCCTTAAATGGGTCCCTGCCTTTCATTTCTTAGCGTACCAAAATTGTAGCTTCTCTAACAGGGTGTTCTGCCACTGCATGTCCTTTACTTTACATTACTCACTAATTTATAAATTTCTAAAGGTTCACTTTAGTATCAAAATTTTGAGTACTAATACAATTTCTACTAATATCTCTGTCTTATATTACAGAGATTTGATCCGTACATATTATTTACATAATTCATAATTCAAATTAAACACATAACCAATAATTCAATAAAAATAAAGACATAAAAATTAAAATAAAGATTGATAATTAAGAAATAAATAATAGAATAGTCAAAAATTTTCATAAAAATAATTTTTAAGCTTAGAAAAATTATTAGAATTTTATTATGAATTTTTAGAAATTTTTCAATTTTTTTTGAAATTTAGTATTTTTAAGTAAAATAAGTCCACAGGCACTTATAGAGCACAATTAAAAGTACTAAATAAGCTTTAAAATTTGTGAAATTTTTATAGATGGTGTATTAATATGTCTAAACCTTACCTGAACGATAAGAACTTAAATAGAAACTTTTATAGTAATTTTCTAAAAATAAATTCATAAATAGCTCATTAAATAAAATTTTTGTTTAGTTTTATATATGAACTATTTCACTTACTTCTTTTACATTTTTGCTAGACTATTTAAGTTCTACAAAAATTTGGCAGTATGACAATTTAATTATCTATTATAACAACTAAAAATATTTTATTTAAATTTGGGCAGTATAACAATTTAGTAATTCTATTATAGTTGTTTGAATTTGAGCAGTATAACAACTTAATAATTATATTATAGTCTTCTAAAATTGAATAGCATAACTACTTAATAAGTGTATTTTAATTATCTAAAATTGAGCAGAGTAATAGCTTAGCAAGTGCATTTTAATTTTATAAAATTGAGCAAAATAACAGCTTTAGCAAGTGCATTTTAATTTTCTAAAATTAAGCAAAATAACAGCTTAGCAAATATAATTTAACAATTTAAATTTGAGCAAAATAACAACTTACCAAAAATTAAAGTTTAACATCAAACAATATATCAATAATATTAATAATAAAAGTTAAGCATAAACAGGTTTAGGGGAAAACCCTTCCTACCAACATGCAAAGTGACAATAATTTAGAACCAACCTTACTTCCCTCATTACCTTTAAGGTGGTTGATGAAGATGATAGAATTATTGGTGCACAACTTCTAGAATGAAAACTTGATGGAAACTAGTAAAATTTTAGTATAAGAAAGAGATTTTATGGAGAATGGTGGTTATGGAGGAGATTTTGGCTATCTCAATGGAGAAAGAGGATGAAGAAATTAGCTTCCATGCAAGAGTATTTATAGAGGAATGGGTAGTTTAGGTGTCCAAGAGAGTGAAGTTATGCATGATAGACAAATTTTATTTTATTTTTCTTTTTAACTTAAGTAGGGACAAATATTACATTAGGTAGTGAATCACCTCTCTTCTAGAGCTCAATGTGGTATACCAGCTGTCCTAAGGTTACTCAGTGTAACTTGTATTGTAATTGGGTTAGCTAGTTCCGATAAAATCGCCTAAACTTGATTAAATTAACTTTTAATATTAAAATAATTAACTTAAATATAAATCTATACAAATGTATTATTTTTCATCAAAAATAAATTTCTAAAAATAAATTTTAATTTTTTATTATTTTTTGAATTATATATGTATATTTTATATATTTTAAACTTAGAAAATTCATATTAAATCCATTTTAATTCAATAAATGCTCAAATTTTTATGAAAATTCTAAAATTAAATATTTTATCTAGAAATATAGTAAAAACATTATTTTCATTATTTCTGAATGCCAAACCAATACTGGTTTGGTTTATCTGATAGCTAGGAATATTTTGATCACTTTGCACGGGAATTTCAGAAAATTTTCAAAATTATATTTTAGTACATATAACATGATTTTAAACTCAAATTGACATTTTAATATCAATTGAATCTTTTTCTTATGTTAGACCTTAATATTGACAAATAAGGACAAAATCATCATTTTCTAGTTTTTCTGGGTTCTGACTCAGAAATATTATTAAAAATCACGATTAGATAGTTTTGATATTCTGATTTTAACTGTAGGGATCAAGATTGTTAAATTCTTTCTCGATTTGTCAGAATTAACTATAGAATAAATAAATAAAAAAACAATTAATTAAGTAAAAGTGAGGGTGTTACAAAAATTACATTATGTTATTGGAAATTTTTGTTTATCTTGCATAGTGATTGCTTAAACTTAATAGAAAGGTAAATCTACGACCTTTATTTACTTATAAAATCTAAATATTTTTTTATTAGTTTTTGTCGTACTCAATTTCTTAACAATACTTTGTTTAAGGAATTTTTTATAAATTATTATTATAATTATAATTATAATCAATATCAATTTATAAAAATTATTTTAAATACGTTTTGAAACAAAATTGAAAATATCTATGTCCCATGACACTGGTCAAACGCTAGGGACTTTTCATACCATTATTTAGCTTAAAAACAACTGTAAGAATCGTGATTCATTATCATAGGATATTTAGTAAATTACATTTAGGTTTCACCAAATTTCCTCTAATATATTTTTTTATTTAATTCATATAATTGTTTAATAAATAATACACAAATATTCTTTATATATCATATTAATTTTTTTAATTATTTTAAAAAATTATTATATATATTTTAATAAAAAAAATTATTATAAATATTAAAAAATTATAAAAATTATGTGTAATCTCATAAAATCTTAAAAAACATCAATATAATTTATGGGAGAATATTCTCACGCCCGCCGTGGATTGGGGCATGAACGCTTAAAACAATTGAACTGTTTCTTTCTTTCTTTCACTGTTGTGTTCAATGCTATGCTATCTCCGTTGCGTTGAACAATAAATCATATTATAGGTGCTGCTACATGGCCTGGATTCTCATCACCGCTTCTCTCTTTTTTCTATGGATCGTTTCTCTCTGCAAAGTTCTCCTTCTCTCTCGCATCCCTTTCGCCAAACATTTTATGCAAAACGGTATGCGTCGTTTTTCATTTCGCCTCAATTTCTTCTTCTTCTTGTTGTTCCCCCTCAATTCGCTCGTTTTTCAGGCAGAGCGTTTCGGAAGAGGAATGTCTTGTTGGTCATTGCTCATCCCGATGACGAATCCATGTAAGCTCGAAACCGCGCTTTTGTTATTTCTAATGTTAATTCCTTGGATTTCGATCCTTCTCCAAATTCAGATTCGATGCCACCACAAACGCTGCGTTTCGAAGATAGTAGTTATTTGTTACGAGAAATGGCATGTGAACGTCCGTGTGCGTCAGCCAGGAGCAGTGTTGTTTGCCTATTTGTTATTTGAAAAATTAAAGCTAATAGAAAATGGCCGAAACATGTTATATTATGGAGTTCAATGCACAACAGTACGACTGACAGAGGCCTCCAGAAATCGGAGAGAAAATTGGCAAATAATTTGTTGTGCATATGTTGAGAGGAAATTTATGAACTGTTAGATAATATTTCCTTTATAAGAATCGCATGAATTAAACAAACTATATTCCTCATGCTGATATTTGATTCAGGCATGTATATAACTATATATTCATCCCATCCTATTGTTCTCTTAACAGTTTGTTTGGGCAACTATTCTGGACTTCAACTTCTCTAGTGTGTGTCTCTTCATTTTCCATAGCTTGTGAGGATGCATGAGGCCTGTCAATGAACAATTTTAAATCTTCATTCCTACCATAAGGCTAGAATCTAAACTGCTTCTCTGATGCAAAACCCTATATTATTAGCTAGAAATTGGGATACCAGGAACATCTTCTGGATTTTATCCATCGTTTTACTGAGGCTAATCCTGAAGACTAAGTTACTATTCTAAATTGTATAAAAGTATGTCTTTGTTAACTTCAGGAAATTGCATGGTGTCAATGTGACTTTGTTTGGAAATTATCTGTTTTTTTTTGTTTTTGTGTTTTTTTGGTGTTATAGCCATGGCATAATGAAGCCTTTTGAACTTTGAAGTATATATTTTCTGCATTATGATTTAACATCATCTTGAAATTTTGTTCCATTTCTGCAGGTTCTTTACTCCAACTATAAATTTTCTGACTTCAAAGGGGCATAATGTTCACATACTTTGCTTATCCATTGGTGATTAGCTTCGGACAATCTGTTTTTGTCTTGTAAATTATAGCAGTTAGGGATATGTGTGTTTATGTTGATCTTTTGTGCTTTTTGTATATGTCAATTTGGACTCATCTTTATTAATTTTGAAATAATTGTATGTCGTTCTTTCTCCCCATTCTGTAATTGAATTTTCTTAAAGTTGACACCTTTCTAAATTAAGCAAGTTTTGTTACTGTCTTGAAAAAGAATTTAATCTTGAGCTATTTTCAGTGTATACAGTTTGCATTTACTTCATATACATTCACACATTGGCAATGATATTTAGTTAAAATAGATAATATGTAAAAATAAATTCAAAATTATTGCTCATTTGATAATAGACATAAATGTTATAATCAAACTAATAAACTATTGTAGCATTATGAGTCTTGCTTTAGCTTGAGCAACACAACTCAGGTTATTTCTTGTTATCAGTGTTCACTGTTTACATTTGATAGGAATTTTCTTTTTCTTTTTCTTTTCTTCTCTATAATTCTATTCAAAAGGCTTTGATACACCCTTAGCACATGTATATAGAAGAAAGAAGTATGGGATGGGAAAAAATGGACCAAGCAGAGTAGAGGGATCACTTTGGGGAATTGGTGAGAAGGTGATGAAGGAAGATTCTGTGAATGGGAGAATAAGAGGGAATGATTAAGAATCAGTAAGGAGGGGGGATCAAAAAGACTGTGGGGAGTATGTTATGGCGATGCTGGTATTGAGAATTGAGAGAATTATGACGGTTGGCTGGGGGGAGTTTCCTGGTGTTTGGGACCCCATTGTTTGTGTTTCTATTTTCTTGTCCATCCTGCATTTCCTGTTTCTCGTAAATTCAGAGGATTACCTTTGAGTTCCTTATGAGCAAGTCTCCATTATCCATTATTGTATACATATCTCAGTCCTTAACAGTCTTTAATTAATGGAAGATTTATTTTTGCATGTTAAAGATTTAGGACAAGAAATCTATCTTAGCATGTTAGCTATGAGATTTTCAATGTCACAAAATTAAAGCTTCAAATTTAGACTCTAAGAAAGATCAAAGTTTATGTTTCAGTCCATTAGATAGTTTTTAATTTTTATTATTTTTCTGTAGGTGATGCAGATGGCAAAGGAAATATCAGAAAACAAGAGCTTTTTCAGGCTTGTGTAGCCCTCAAGGTCATTTACAAAATGGCATAACATAGTTGTGGTTTCAAACATAATATCAGAGCTTCTCTATACATAATTGTCCCTGTCGTGAAACTGTTTAATTTTTTTCCTTAGATCACTTAGTGGTCATAGGTTTCCAATCTCAGAACATAAATTTCTAGGGAAACCTAGGGAGACTTTCCTTGATAATGTTCTGTACATAAGTTAAAGATGATAGTCTCTGTCTAAAAATTTAATAGGTGTATTGTTTGTATGACATTGGAAATTGTGTACCCAGGTTCCAATGCAACAAGTTAAGATTGTCAACCATCCAGATCTGCAGGTTTTGATCCAATAGGTCTCTGGAAGTTATAACGTTTACTATTACTTCCAAATCTTACTGTTAGTTCCTTATATTGCCATTGTTTAACTTGTTGTCATAACTAGGATGGTTTTGGTAAAGTTTGGAACCATAGCTTATTGGCAGAGATTATTGAGGAAGAAATAACCAGTTGCTGCATTGATATGGTAAGATTGTGCTACCCTAAGCATCCTTTGGCAGACTAGTACTTTCTGTGCAAATTATCTCTTGTAATGCACCCTTCTCTCACTTATCCCTTTTTCCCCAGATTATTACCTTTGACAGGTATGGTGTCTCAGGTCATTGTAATCATCGTGATGTGCATTATGGAGTATGGTAAGTTGAACTATTAGTATTGATCAATATCAAAGAACTATAACTGGAAAAATCTGGTGATATAGTAGCATGTTTGGATGAGCTTACTTCAAGGGAAATAATGGTTTGTTTTTTAAATGCTCTCTCAAAAAGCTGGCAAAAACAAGTGATTTTTTATTTAAAATAAGTTGTACCAAAAATGCACTATTAGCACTAACAATTGTATAGTTTGAGATTTATTTCACTCGATATAATTTTAAAATTAAAATAACAATAAATGAGTCATAATGGCACACACTGTATACTTTAAGCCCATTTCCCCCACCCACCAAGCTATAACAATACCCATTTTGAGCTGTGTGGTCTTAGTTATTTTGTGCTTCTTACTGTTAGGAGCAGCTTAGTTTGTTTACTTAAAATTTAAAAACACTTAAATAACCTTAAACAACCTTTCTAATACCTGCCAATATCTTTTTTAAATATTGAAATTTTGTTTTAAATGCTCCTGCAAGCTGCTGTGCAGTGGTTCAGATTATTTAACTTATTAAAATATGATATTGATATTTGATCATGCATGGTTCTTATAGCAATTGTTTAAATTTCATGAGTAATTTTTCTGTTTATTGTGCCTATGGTCTCATAACCAGTCCCAAGCCCGGGTAAACGAGAAGGGTTGTATTAGGCACTCGGCAGCCCATGTAAAACTTAATATCTCAAACATGATCACTCACAACAGATTATGTATCCCTGAGAATTTGGTTTTTAACTGAGCCCAATGGCATCATGTGATTCATGTTGTCAACCTCATCTAATGAGATAAAGCTTTTGTTGTTGTAGTATTGTGCCTTGCTGATTGTTAGAATTATCATTGTGGATTCTTTAACAGCTCTCTTTGTCCTCATGTATGTGATCTCTAGCACAGTATCCAAGAAAATGAAAGATTATGGGAGTTGAGTGCATGAGGACATCATCCACGATTTATCTAAGTAGACTAATCACATTATTTTCTCTCATTCTTATGCTGCTGTCTGACATTAAAATTTTTTCCTTGTAAACAGCAAGCTACTACATGATACTTTACAAAGGGATATTGAAGTTTGGGAACTTGTATGTATTTGCTTCTTAGTTTTATTTTTTATCTTGTTTGACCAATTATTTTATTAGAACTCATCCAAATTGCCTTATTCTCCTGGGATGTCTTCATTATTCTTAGGTTAGCACCAATATATTGCGCAAATATAGTGGTCCTGTTGATATCTGGTTGTCCATGTTTTGGGCCAAGCTGCACTCAAATGGAACAATGCAGTGCTTGGTAAATGAACATTCTCGTAGGAGCTTTATTGCAATGGCCCAACACTCAAGCCAGTGGGTGTGGTACGCATGCTTTACCTTTTATACTAAATATCTTTCCTTGAAATTTGCAAATGTTGTTCAATTTGGATTTTCTTTCTTTAAATGTTGTCTTCCTTTAATCTTTGTCCTTCTAGTGTCAAATATTGCGATCCATCACACATGAAATCTATGTGGTAGATATTTAGAAACTTCAACTGAAATTATCTCAAAGAGGCATTGCACAACAGCACTTCTTTTTCCTCCATCTAAATCATTTCTGCAGGTTCCGCAAACTTTTTGTAGCCTTGTCCAGTTATACCTATATGAACACTCTAAGAAAGGTCAAATGAAGTTGCAACGCTGACGGAGTTGTGCTGCTTGTGTGATCAGCTTTCATTTGTTGCGATCCTGCTCTGTATCTATCAACTTTCTTCCAGGTTCAAGCTATACATTATGTGGACTGTACCCTGCGGCTCAAGCAGCCATTCACTTTCTCATGACTTTCACTGCTAATTTTTTTCGAATAACATGTGTCGATTAACAGTGGTCCATGTTTGTCAGATTTTGTTTACTAAGTTTTCAATTCTTTGTATTGGTATTTGGTAAAGTAGCACAATAAATATTCTTTCCTACCAAAGCGTTAGCAAATGACCATGACTATCCTTCGTGATTTCTTTCTATCAATCTTGAATTACCCACGGGCTAATACTTGCAATTGTCCTGTAATTATATTTGGCCAACCTTTTAATCGTGCGTAATCTAACATCCGAGAGCAATTGCACATGCATGGATTGAAATTGATGGCATTTGATTTGGTGGGGCTGCTTAATGTTGCACCCATGAATGATCGAGGTTTAAGATACAACCCAATCTTGGCCTCTTGGGTGGAGGTTAAGGGTGAATGAGTTAGAACCTTCAATTAAAACTAAATTATAATACACTTCTGAATTGGATTATCAAATACTTGCTTTTTGGGCAAATAATAATTAAATAAGTTATTAAGCAAGCATATGTTACTTGAAGTAACATTTGAATTTATAACTTATAATTTATTAATTTTTTATTTTTATCTTCAATATTTTAATTAAACTCTTTATTTATTCACTCTTTTAATACTATATTATTTATTTTAATAATTTGTTCCTTTAGTATTACATTATTTATTTTATTTTTTAAAATATTTGAATTTCTTTTAAAAAAGTGATAAGAGTTTAGAATTAAATAAAAAATTTAAACTATTATTACATAAAAATATACTTTTGTCTACAAAATAAAATAGAAATTTATGTAAAAAATTATATAAACATTTTTTTATGTTATTTTATATTTATTAACTAGTTTAATTTTTAATTTTATTAAATACTTATAATTTAATAAACTATCTTATCAACTATTTTTATCAAACACAACTCTTGAAACAAAAAATAAAGGCTTAAATTATTGATATTTGATAATTTTTTTGATTAACATGATATTTTTATAATTTTAGGGAATAAATTAATTGATATTCATAATAATAGAAACTACTTTAAGATATTACTCAATAAAGAGGAGGAGAGAGATTTTAATAGAGGGGGTAAGGAAATAAATTTTAATGAAGGAAAGGGACATCTTGTTTGATTCACAAAGGAGGGAAAAATTAAAAAATATATTATTTAAAGTTGTTAAATGATGAATAATTCATTATAATTAATATGAAGTTTTCTTTCCCCTTCAATTTTTACCAATTTCGAAGGAAGCCAAATTTACGTGAGGAGGAATTTTAACCCTTCCCCTCCTTTATAATTTTTTCAACCAAATAATAAAAGTTAGAAAAAATCTCACATCTCTTTATTTTCTTTCAAGGCTTCAACTAAATACTGAAAAATTTTATGGGAGTTCTTCCTTTATTAGGTTAAATATAGGAAGTATGAATTCAAACATGATCCTATAATTGAGTCAGACCCTATTGAACTTTTTCTTTAATATATCTGAATTGGTAGATTTATTTTTCTCTAAATAAGGCATGATATGTAATATAGGCTATTTTGTCATTAAAAAAATGTTATAGAGGGCCGAACATATGGTTAATAATCTATTAAAATGAAACCGAAACAAATCTTATCTTAATCTTATACAAAGGACCAACATAAGTAGGAGCCCTACAAACAATCCACATGATGTACTGACCAGGTCTTCACAAAGTATCATTATCTAAATCTAGTGCATTCATTATATGTCAAGTAGAATTTTCTTGGCAATTCAAAAAGTATATTATTTTCTTAACAAATGTATAGAGGAAAGGACTGTATTACTGATGTCTGTATAAGAGGGTTGGAAATTATAAATATTTGATGTTTATATAAACATAGGTTGCATGTGCTTGTGTTTGCATGTACTAGTTGTTTTTCGGAAACATGACCTTGATTTTGTTTAATGATGCAGCAACATCTGTCATATTCATTCGTTCTTCAAGAAAATCTGCACAACAATTCAGGGCTATTCTATAAATGGATGATATAGATGATATTATGTCATCAGCATGATGTTCTTCATCCTGTAACAAATTGGAATCCACAACTCGAGTAATGGCATGGGGCATTGATTCACTAATCCAACCTTTCAAGCTCAATCCTTCAACAAACAACTCATCTGTTGGCTTCTTTCTTGAGAATGCTTCCATCAACATAATCCCAAAACTGTATACATCTCCTTTTATAGAAATAGTCCCCTTGGATCCAAACTCTGCATGCCAATCCAACATTGATTAATTTTTCTTACCATAAATACTCTATATAGTGCATATTAATTTTAGTTTTAGTAATAGTAACATATATACAAGTTCAAATAGAGGCCCTTATTGAAATAACCAAAAGCTCTTATCATATACTATTACATTCCATTTATTTTAGAGAAATTGTATTTGCACAAGTATACAACAAAATGAGAGACGAAGAGAAGAGAGAGAAGTTTGAGAAAAGATAATTAATGAGATAGAGAGAAATTAAAAAAAAATAATGTGGTAAAAAAGTATTGTATGAAATACAACTCTTTATTTTATATCCAAAACTTAATGGATAGCTAAGAGAGAATATATAGGACAAGGACAGTATAAGTAACAGACACTAGGCACTAAAATAGGAAGAAAAAAATGGTGAGATATTGTCAAATCAATTGAGATAAAATATCCAAAGCAATGGAAGTACCAAAATAACAATTTAAAAACACATTTCAGAGAAAATGAGATTTTAAATAAAAACCCCTTTTAATAAAAGGTCAGTAAGCCAATAAGTGATCTGAAAAATTTTATTTTTGCAGCCTAGTTTGGTAATCTTATATTGAGTATGCAACCTCTGCAAAAAATGGTTCTAATCAAAATAAAAAAAAAAGTTGATAGAAAATTATGTACTGATATAGGATAAATACCTGGTGCAATGTAGCCAAATGTAGCCATGGTTTTGGTATACTCTTGGGATTGTCCCTCATCAAGAAGTTTGGCAATGCCAAAGTCACTAACATGGGCAACCATGTCTTCATCCAACAAGACATTACTAGGCTTTACATCACAGTGAACCACAGTTGGCGAAGCACCATGATGCATGTAATCCAATGCAAAAGCCACATCTATCATTATATTTAGTCTTTGCAAGAAGTCTAAACAATAGTTATGAGAATACAACCATTTTTCAAGGTTCCCATTGGACATGTAGTCCATTACTAAAAGCTTGTAATCAGGATTTGAACAACAACCAATAATCTTAATAAGATTTCGGTGACGCAGATTGCGCATTACTTCACATTCCACACTAAAGCTCCTTGATGCTAGTTCAAGGTCCAAATCAAATAATTTGACTGCAACAACCATCCCGTTTGGAAGTATACCTTTGAACACACAGCCAAAACTTCCCTTACCAAGCAAATTACTCTCCTCAAATCCATTAGTTGCCCGTGAAAGTTCATTGTAGGAAATCATTCTTGTTGCTAGTAAGTTTGATGGATTCACTCCAGAAGGATCAGCTCCATAATCACTTTTTCTTTGACGCTTTTTCAGAAGGAGTACACAAAAAACAACCAAAATGGTTGACAACATTACAGGCAATATCCATTTGATGAAAAGCATACGTGCATGTGACATTTTTCTCTTCATTTCACTGCATGGGGGGACTTGTAATCGTGCATTTCCACAAAGTGCTTTATTAAATATGAAGGATTGAGCAGTGAAATTTTTAAAAGGTCCAGTGTTGGGAATCTCACCTTCTAACCTGTTGTAAGAAAGATTGATAAATTTGAGATCATGAAGTAACTCCAAGGATTTTGGAATCATGCCAATCAAATAGTTTCGGGATAAGTCCAAGGATGTCAAACTTATCAAACTACCTAATGAATTAGGAATATTCCCCTCCAATTTATTATGTGCTAAGTTGAGTGCTTGCAAATTTTGCAACCCTGTAATAGCCCTTGGAATGCCTCCTGAAATTTGATTCCTTGATAGATCCAATAATATCACAACCTTTAAATTCCCAACATCTGGTGGAAGAAATCCAGTTAAAGCATTGTCAGATAAGTCTAGTTCCAAAATGTCTCTGAGGCTCCAAAGAGAAGAGGGCACTTTATTCAGTTTGTTTGAGTTCAAGTACAGATATAGCAAAGAAGTCACATTACCAAAGCATGTTGGGATCACCCCAGAAATTTTCTTATTTTCAGTTATATACAACATACTCAGCCGGTTGATTGCGCAAAGTTCATCAATGATGGTTCCTTGAAGTTGGTTGTTTCCAAGATTCAGAAATTGAAGAGACTGCAAACTACTGATTGTCGTTGGAATTGTTCCACTCAAATCATTTTGGTACAAATCTAGCAGGAACAAGTTGCTTAAATTTCCAATTTCCAATGGAATTTTGCCATCAATTTTGCAGTCATAGGTCATGAACTGTTCCAAATTGGACATGTTTCCAATTGATTTGGGAAGGTTTCTATGCATTGAATTCCCTGAAATGTCAAGAAATTTCAAGGAACTAGGGAAGCTTAATTCAATAGTGGAAGAAGCATCGGTAGTTAAATTATTGAATGCCAGCCCCAACCACCGAAGGTATCTCAAATTCCCAAGAGAACTGGGTATGACTCCATTGAACTCATTCACCTTCAAATCCACAAACTTAAGCTTGGAAGCATTGGATAAACTACTTGGAATATTTCCACCAAGTTTGTTGTCAAACAAGCATAATACTTCCAAGTTTTCTAGGCCGATGTGTAATGGAAGAAATCCCGAGAGGGAATTATGGACCAAATACAAGTAAGTTAATGATAACATGTTAAAGATATTTGAGGGAATAGATCCATTTAAATAGTTACTTCCCAAACGTAAACCCCCAAGCATAGGAAGAAAACCAATCTCCTCAGGTATAGAGCCTGAAAGAACGCAACAATTCATAAAGTAACAATAACATAAATCAACATCTTTAGTTTTAAAGCATACTGATTTATTATTTTTTGTTGTTGGTTATATGATGATGCAGAGGTTCATTTACAAATTGCACTAAAACTTATCTTAATTCGAGTTTAGTTGTTATGAATGTATAATAATTACAAAGCTTAATGTTAAAAAATATATAAAACTATTTGTAATTCTCCGCCTCATAATTTAAACTTCTGAAGAATTAATTTTTGAAATAGTATATATCGAGCCTCCCAACTTATTATGGTAATATTCTATAATATAATGTTATACGACGCATGTAGAAGTCACATATCAATAAACAAGGCCAAGATATGTTTAGTCATGAGACGGTCGACATTATTTCAAAACTACATACTATTTTAATGATATTCAACAGACAAAATAATTACATACCTGTGAAAGAGTTGTCAGCCAAGTATAATTCTTCGAGCATCGTACAATTGCTAATAGACCTTGGAATTCTTCCCCCAAATTGATTTTTATCCAAAGCCAATACTTCTAGGAATGGAAGCTGATGAAATATCTCTTCTGTTAGGCTGCCGTTCAACTTGTTTCCTTGCAGGACGAGTACTCTCATGGAAGATATGTTAAAAAGAGATAATGGGATTTCTCCTATAAAAACATGAGCTTTATAATATTAATATATGCTTTGAGCCACTAAAAATCCCACGAGAAAAATTATATGGATCAAATTAGAATCCTTGCTAGAAATAGTATTCTGTTAAATAATTTTTCATATCTTGTTAGAGAAATTGATTGAAAATTTTTACTTTTGATTTGAGGTGACTTAAATTATAATATAAAAAGTAATAGCATGGAAACTTCAAAATTGAAATTTGTTAATATACACTAACATGTTTTTTTAGAAGAATTATGTTATTAGGTTATAACTTTAGTTTTCTTAAAATAAATTTAAAGGTATAGCTTACTAATATATTCTTTTTAAACAACAAACGTATATTAGCGCCAATTGTTACTAAATACACTTATTTTATTTTTAGAAGTAGAACTTATAATTTTGATTTTTTTAAATACACCTAAAGTGTAATTTGTCAAAATGTTTGAGTATATATGTTAACAAACTTATATATGTCAACTCTTGCAATGCAAAAATTTATTTTGAAAATTTTATAATAAATTTATTTTAAAAAAGTTTGAAAGACTTTTATCTAATTAAAAATAATTAAAATAAATATCATAATTATGGATAAGACTTTGACAGTACATAAGGATATGTTTATATCTTTTCTAAAATTTTTTTTTTTTGATTACACACATTTTGTAAAATTTAATAACAAATTTACTTTTCTTAATACTTTAGTTGATTCAATCTCCAAAGTTTAAAATAATATAAATAAGAGAGCATAGTTGACCTTTCCTTGGATTTGTAATTAGTTAGTGTTACCTTATAACAAGTTACATGTTCGAAAGTTTCCAGTTCTGTTGCAATATTGAAGATTATTTTATACTAAATACATCTAGGATCTTGATATGTTGTAAACTCTCATACTAAATACTAAAAAGTTTACATGGAGTAATTAACACAATAAAATTTAAAATTAATATATACCTTATAATTCTCATGCTCATACCAAATTAAGAAGAAAGACTCAAATCCTCTAATAATATGATGCATTATCCTTTAGCAAAATAGAACACAAACTTTAAGGTATACATATTTTTTAATTTGATTATTTTAAAATATGTTTTGTGAAAATAATAACTAAAAATAATTTTTTAAAATTTATAATTAAATTTAGCATAATTCATAATAATTTTTTAAAATAATAATTAAAGGTTCAAATTAAGAGATAAATTGTTATACATATATTTGTATTTGTGAAGGAAGGACTGTGTGTATTTTATCATAAGTGAGAAGGTGGTGTAATGTTTGCATCTTTGAGGGGGGTAGTGTAAAAGATGTTTTAGTAATAATTTTTTTTAACGGAAGTTAATGAAACTTTAACAAAAAATTTAAAAAAGAAGTAAAGTGTCATATATTTGAATCTGTCAAGAGAGGAGAGTGTATTTTTTAACATAAGAGGAGATGACAGTATAATATTCATATATCTTAGGAAAGAGGAGTGTAATTTACTCAAAAATAAATAAAAGTATTATAGAACTTAAACAAATATATATATACATACATATATATATATATATATATATATATATATATATATATATAGGTATATCTAGTGAGAGGGTTATATTTATATGAGAGTGAGAGAAGTAAATCTAGGTCGTACAACCATACATGAATGGTCATGTGACCACTTAAAAAGTCATGTGACTTTTTAAAAAACTCACATGACTTTAAATGTTTGAATCTTGATCATTCACGACAAAATCTAATGATCAATATTCATTCTTCTCACTCTCATATAAAAAAAAAGCCCTTTTACTAGATACGTTCCCTACACACACACACACACACACACACACACACACACACACACACACATATATACATATATACATATACATATACATATACATATATATAGAGAGAGAGAGAGAAAGGGGATCAAGTTACTCCAAGAGTAACTCTTGGTAGAGTTACTGCACTCAATAACTCCTGATATATATCGAATGTCAATGATCCAATCATTAAATTAAAGAATTTTATTGAGTAGATCAAGCATACATATTTTTATAAAGTTTGAAAACTATTTGATACTTCATTAGATAAATTCAAATTAATGTATAATATACTTTTGTAAATTATAAGTAAATGTCTCCTATAAGATTAACTATTTGAAATTTCAAGGTTGGGAGCTCGATTCCCACCTTTAACACCTTTACATTTCAAAAAAAAAACTAACAATGTTCGATTTATCTAAAATTTGGTGTGCATGATCATTGAGATAATAACAAAATATTCAACAGGTGGATCATTGAAATTTAATATCTATCAAGAGTTATTGAATGGAGTAACTTGATCCACACCTTATATATATATTAATGTAGGAAACTTGAGTAAAGAAAATGGATAATGTCATGATATACAAGAAGCTAATTTCAGCTATAAAAGCGTAAGAAAAAGCAAGTCAGCTTTGGCGCCTAGTGGAGTAGCACCCAACATTGGCGCCTAGCCCCAATATGATGGCAGGAATCCGAAAAGTGGGCGCCCAGAGGATGGGGTGCCCAACGCCAGCATGCTAATGAACATCTGAAGAAAGGTGCGCCCAGCGTAAGGACCGCCCAATGCCAACACATTTTCAGCTTTTCCCAACTTTCTTTTTTATTGGCTTGACAAGTTTTTGTGGTCCAGAAAGCCCAAATGCATTATAAAAAGGCTAGAACTACACATTTGGGAGCATTCTTTTGACTACTCTGAGGACCGAAAGTAAAGGAGAGTTTAAAGACTCATCTTGAAGCCTTAAATCTTAGGACTTCGGGTTCAATTTCTAAAGTTTATGGCCCTTCTATCTTATTACTTTTTTCTTGCTTTTGTTTTGGGAAACTTTATGTGTTTCTAAGCCCCTCTTTTGGTTAGGTTAGGATGAACCGTAATTTGATTCCTTTGTAATTTGTTTTTCCTATTAAACCTTTGATTATTAATGCAATCCAGTTTTTGAATTTTTGCATAATGCTTTTTCTATGCTTGACACTCACTTGAAATTGATTCGTAATTCTAACTTGGCAATTGGAAAATTAGGGTTTGAACTGTTCCAATTTAACAACCATATAATTCTTGAACCTAAGGATAGGAACAAAGTAAATTTCATGTTCTTAATGCTTGTAACTAAGTTTGTTCACTTAAGGGATTAAGGTGTGAAAAGGTTTATTGCCTAATGAATTAGGGGTAAATTATTGGGGGTTAATTGTTTAATAAGAATGGTTTTAGAAGGGAAAATTGCATTGGGGAAAAATTACTGGGGATTCTGTAAACTAACAGTTCTATTTATTGATTTTCTAAACATCGTTTAAATCGTATTCTCAATTTATTTATGCTCCTTAATTCTTAAAATCACAAAAATTCTTATTCTTCTTTTAATTCATAATACGCAAGCAATTTTTGGTTGACTTGAGATTAAAATCACAATCCATATGAAGACAAAACTTTACTTTCACTTTATTACTTGTACAACTGATACACTCGCCGTGATCTTAATAGTGGGTCAAATTGGACTCAGCTCACTTGGTTCGCGGCTCACTTGGGTTGAACCCGTGATGAGCCGGGTTGGCTCACAGGTTGAGTTTTTTTTTTAATATAGCTTACTATACTAACTTTGTAAGTAATTAAAGTAAGTAACATATAAACCCAATCATTTGATTCTATTCCAATCATAATAAAGGATAGTGGTATACTAACTTATCTTTTTATATATAGATATAGAATTGGAATGTGAATATGACTTTCCAAATCATTAATATATATAAATTGTGAGACACAATATAATAAATGTAACATCTTGTTTTTCATAATGTAAGATTAAGTGTTTTAATAACTAAAAGTGGAACTTAGATATGTAATCTAGGTGATTAAAATGAATAAATGGTTTGTTGTTACGTATAGTTTGTTGTATGTGATGATGGTTTTGTGTTGTTTGTTTGAAATTCGGGTTTGATTTTAGGAAAACTTGAAATATGTACTTGAGCTAATGTGGGTGTGCTATGAGTGAGATTTTGGGTTTTGAGAGAAAAACAATTGAGTTAAATCAATTTTGAGAAAAGAGAAATGATTTGGGAAGTCATGGGCCTCAATCGGCCAAGGGTCCGTGCATGAGCTCTGAGGAGGTCGAGTATATAAAGGGGAGGAGAGGCTTTTCCTTCTCATGCTCTTTCTCTCTCATCCCTTCATTTTCTCTCCCTATCTATCTAGAAATTATCGAGTTTGTGGGGGTATAAACGAGGTTTGAGCTTGGTTTAGCAATTGTGGTAAGGAAAGAAACAATCCTAGCTAGTTTTTGGCTCAAGAACATCGGATTCTCAAGGAACCTAAATCCAGATTTAGGGACTTTTAGAGGTAAGCGAAGCTTACTTTGGTTGTAAACTGATTGATTGTGTGTTGACAATCGTGATTTGTGCATTGATTTGGATTGAAAACGAATCTGGTTTGAGATTGGGTGAAGTTTGTTGTGAAATAGGTTTGGAAAGGAAATCTTGAGATTTGTGGATGATTTGTGGATAAATTTGTTGTGTAATTGGTTAGAAATGTATTAGTAGTGATTAAAAGTGTATCGTGATATTTTTTGTTGAGTGATTTGGTCAAAAATGGATGTTGGTGAGTGATTTGCAAAGAAAACAAGCAAAAATTGCACCCAGCGATTGATGGCTCGCTCAGCGACGGAAATCCTCACTTAGCGACAGATTTTGAGGTCGCTGGAAGTTGAGCTCTCGCTTAGCGACTAAAATTCTCACTTAACGACAGATTTTGAGGTCACTAGAAGTCCACTCGCTCAACGAGTGAAGTGCTCGCTCAACGACAATCACTTACGACAAATCTCTCGTTTAGCGACGGAAATTAATGCTCTCTATTAAGTCACTCGCTTAATGACGGAAATCGCTCTCAACGAGAGAAAAACATATTTTTCTTTATTTTCTTATTATTTTTGTTAGTTGTTGATGATTTTATTGATTCCCATGGATGTAAAATGTACACTTTAAGATAATTGGATGTTCAAATGGTTTTCTAAATTAGTTTTTGGTTATTCTTTATTATTGTGTGAGAATTCTAAAAAGTATGTGTTGTTTGGACATTGTCCTATTTGTTAACCATGCAAGAGGCCTATTTGGCCGTGCATGGGATTGATTTGGAGTTGATGGTAATTGTTAGACCACAGGTGGTGCTGAATAGGCCACATGGTGATATGTTGACACATATATATATGATATGATGATTGTTTGGTAGAATTGATTATTGTGGTGATACATGCATTGACATGCATAGGTTATTGGCTGAGGTTGTGTGGGCCTCAAGCTGTGTGCGGGGAGGCATGTAAGGTGGATGGTGACTAGAGTTGGTACTCAAATAGGCCTCCAACCTAATGTCTGGATGAGAAGTGGGGTCTAAAAGCTGGGCCTAAGGGATAAGTGGATGGGTAATCCCGCAGTGGGGCCAAGGCAGTGCAGGCCTTGTGTTGTAGTATACCACCACCCACATACACTTATCCTGATAACCATAAGCTTATCTAATTGATCAGAGTTTTGACAATCCCTGAATGGTGCTAGATGGCCATGGTAAGGGTTAAGACCTAACTGATCACTTGAAATGTAGAAAATCTCTCGAGAGTTGTGTCATTCATACATTGACATACAAGATTGACAGCATAGTGTGTGATGTTGTGTATGATATACTATAATGCATGTAAACCCATTTCTGGACAAATTTGGTTTCCATATTTGGTAGGATTGATGATTTTGATTATGTTGGATTTCATATCATACATTGGTTTTATTATGTAAGCTTACCCTTGTCTTACTGTTTTGTTTTGGTATGGTTGCTGTTATTGTTGTATGGTGCTATGACTGTGATAATCACGTTGTTTGGTATGGGAGCAGAGGGAGAGGCATCCACAGATCCAGCTTCTCAGAGCTAATAGAGAAGGTCTCAGATGGAGACTTTTGGAGTCCCTTTTGGGTGGAGCTTTTTTGAAAGCTCTTTTCATTTTCTTTTTGGTTTGATGTACATGTTGTATAGATGACCAGCTGTAGGGGGTTTTGTGTTTATATTGTCTTATATAGTATTATGTATATTCCATAGCATGTATGGTGATGTAATGATGTTTAATGTGATCTATTAAATATCTTAGATGAGTATGAAGTTGTAGGTAGTACTGTAGCGATAGAGGGTCGTTATAATAAACCTATTGGTATTTTGGTTTTCATTAAGCACATCAAAATTTTTATAACCTCAATTTTAAGTGAGTCAACCTATATAAACCACCAACGCGTGGTGGGTTGAGCCAAGTTGAACATTTTTTGGCTCACCAAAAAGTGAGCCAAGTTGGGTTGGTTTACTTTTTGACAACCCATGATGAGCCAACCTGGGTGAGTCGGGTTGGCTCACTTTGATTGTTGAGAATCAAGTTACTCCAAGAGTACTTCACTTAATAACTCTTGATATATATTGAATTTCAATGATTCAACTGTTAAATTAAAGGATTTTATTGATTAAATTAAGTATACAAATTTTTATAAAATTTGAAAACTATTTGATACTTCATTAAATAAATTGAAATTGACGTATATTATACTTTTCTAAATTATAAGTAAATGTTGACTATAAGATTAACTAGTTACAAATGTCCGATTTACTTAAAATTTGGTGTGCATGATCGTTGACATAATATTAAAATATTCAACGATTAGATTGTTGAAATTTAGTACATATCAAGAGTTATTGAATGGTTGAATGTTTTAATATTATTTCAACGATCACGCACATCAAATTTTAAGTAAATCAGATATTTGTAATTAGTTAATCTTATAGTCAACATTTACTTATAATTTAGAAAAGTATAGTGAACGTCAATTTGAATCTATTTAATGAAGTATATCAAATAGTTTTCAAACTCTATAAAAATTTGTAGACATGATCTACTTAATGTAATCTTTTAATTCAATAGTTGAATCATTGAAATTTAATATATGTATGGGTGTATAAGAATGAGAGAAATCAATATTAATATTAACCATTAAATTTTGGCCTCATTATACTTCACATTAGGCTAATAGATGAAAGTGTGGAGGGAAATTTAGGTTGGAATAGAAATTAAAGAGAAACATTAAAATATCTCAAGTATAACCCACCAAAATGATGAAAATATGAAAGTGGTGTAAAAGAATATTTTTTGAACAAATTTAATTTTTTTTGAATGATTTATACATATATATTTGGTTTCTTTTTCTTTTCAAAAAAGGTCCACACGTTTTTGTAAAGAGCAAGTACCACGTTACAAAAAAAGTGAAAAATTGACATCATTAACCAAAGAAATTACTGTATAATTGTACTCAACTTAATTTGAGGATTAGATATCTAATATCTTTAGGCAAGATAAATATTTATTTGTATATAATTAAAATTCATAATTAATAAATGATTTTGATGTAAATAAATAATTTGCATGTAACTGGGACCTAATTGATAATTTGAAAGTACTTTAGGGATCAAAATGACAAATAAATAATTAAGTTTAGGGACTAAATTGAATATGATACATGTTATCACATCACATGTTGTGATAAAGTAAGAAAAAAAAAGGTCAATTTTTATTTTAGTCTAGCTAACTACACCGCCACATATACATCGTCAACTGTCGCATGTATAGATAACATGTCACGTAGATATAGACATTAACTTTAATGAAAAAAACTAACAGCTGAATTAACGTAACAAACAGAATCTAATTTTAAGAATTTAAAAAAAAAAATTATTCTACACTTTAATTTTTGGTATTGGCCAACTTTTTGTCCACACGCTAGACGATTTTCACAGTTCTATAATACCTCCATCTTGATTAACTACAGCATTACGTGGGTCCATATGACTCCTGTCTATGTCTATTTTTATGTACTTTACAAAACATAAAAAAGGTTTCACACTCCTTTACCTTTTATCCTAAATTTTTTGGGTAGTGACCTTTTACACTATGTATGTCTATTTTAATATGCTTTTTTTTTTCAAAAAAAAATAAAAATTTATGCTCCACCTATTATTATAACAGTATTATTTGTGGCCCATTTTTTTTCTTATTTAATCTTTTTTTTAATTACTCAAATATAATAAAATAAATTTTAAAAATTTTACATAAATAAAAATATTTATATATTATTCTGATTTTTAGATATTATTTAAAATTTGTACATTAAAAAATTATAATGCTAATATTTTGTGTTCAAATATAATAAAAATAAATGAATAATATGGAAAAAATATTTTAAAAAAATAAAAGTTAATTTTTATCTTATCTTTTTTTAGCATTATTTAGCATTTTCTATATTCAAAACTTTATAATGTTAATATTTTGAATTTAAATCCAATAAAAATATAAAAATATTTTCTTTAGATCAGGTGAAAACTTGAAAAATAATTTTTAGATTAGGTGGTAAATGTGAAAAATAAAATTAAAATATGAAAATATAAAACAGCTTTCTTCAGTTTGATTTATCTTTACCATTATTAATAATTTTGTATATGAAGAATGACTTAAATATGTTTTTAATATTTAAAATATATGATGTTTTTGGAATTAATCTATCATTAATTTTTTTTAATATGTAGTTTTTAGGAAATATAATAATCATTTACCGTTACTACCCTCATTAAAACTTGTTATTTTAGGTTAAATGTAAGAAGTAAAAGCGAATATATCTTAAAGAGAGACTAATTCTAAAATGGTCATATTCTTAGAACATAAAAATAATTTTAAAAGCTACAATAATTATAATATTAGTATTTTATGTTTAATAATTAATAACATGCATATACATATATGAAATAATAAAACATGTAATGACTTTATAGCAAAAATAATGACTAAATTTTCAAGACGGTATATTAATTACATATATGTTTTTCTATGTACATACATGTAGGAATGAAAATGTGTCAGGCTATCTGACAAGAGCCTATGACTTAGCCTACATTAGGCCAGGTTAGGTGAAGTTTTTTTACAAAATAAATTAGGTCAAGGATTTTATAAATGAGTTTAATTTTCATATATTGTCAGTATAAAAAGTTTTATACTATCAACCAATCAAAAATCATGGTAGGTATGACTTTTAAAGTAATTGTTATAAAAGTCAATAAACTTCAACACATGACAAATTGTGATTGGATGACAATGTAAAAATCTTTTATACTATTAGAGCATGAACTATTTACTCTTTATAAAAATCTATTTAGTTAAAAAGGTCAAGTTTTAGGCCATTTAAAAAATCCTTTAGACCTAATAGATCGGTCTATTTGAGTATATATAAATATTAATTTTGTTGTTGTTGTTGTTATTATTATTATATACATTTTTAAATATTAAGCATGTTCACACACATAAGAACTCAAGCCTATAAGTTTATTGAAGAATAAGTTTATGTCATATTAGAGGTCTTATTGCAAAATAAATTTTTAAATAAGTTATCATAAAGATCATATTAGACAATAAAATAAGCTTATATCAGATAAACAAATTAGACTTGACTCTTATAACGTCTAATTAACTTATTTTCGCCTTTGTCTCATGCCTTGAGTAGTAATAGTTTCAATTTTTTAGTTTATAGTTTAAGTTTATTTTACGTAGAGTTTTAGTCAATTAACATATATATCTAAGAATATATTATGTCTATCTAAAAACTTTAAATATGAAATAAGTCTTTAAATAGGCTAATAAGTTAAACCAAATCGACTTTAAAAAAGCTTAGACCAAACCTAAAAAAGCCTCTAACAAATAACAAATCATACTTAATCCTTGATTTTTTTAAAGAGACAAACCCCATTTAAAATTTTAATAGTCTTGTTCGACTTAATGTATTTTCATCCCTACATACCTGCAATTAAATCAAATGGAATGCATACATGTGAAGTTTTGTTTTTTGTTCAACACATGCAAAGTTAAAAAGATAAATTAATGAACAGTGACTCGATTACCATATGGCCACGTGTGTGATGCGTTGCAGAATAATATAAAAATGTTATTTTTACATTTTGTTTTCTACGCTCATGTCATATATTTTTAAAAAATAAAATACTCTTCTCTTTTTATCTGAAAAATAGTAAAATTAGAACATAAAAATGAAGTGAAAATATAATTATTAGATAGCAAAACAAACACTGTCTTCGTTTTTGGTGAGAAGAATGCTGTTTGTATGTGCTGCGGTCAAGCTCAACCAAAGCCGCAAAGACTTAAGCGAGAAAATAATTAATTTGGACGTATAGTTAATTTTTGGAATAATAACAATTCATGATCGTAAGTGTTGTGCAGATAGTCCACATATATTAACTAACGTAGTTTTTACCATCCAATATGTGGGACTTTTATTGAAATGTTAAAACTTATTCATAATATAGGAAGATTTTAATGCAAATCTTCCTGCATATATAAAGCAAAGAATTAATTTGATGAAGTTATATGAAGATAGAAGGAACACCATACCTTCCAAGTTGTCTTCAACAAGATAAATGGAGTTGAGCATAGGTAGGTTTCCAATGTCATCCGGTATGCTTCCTCTGCTGAACCCATTTTCTGACAACACTACAACTGTCAACACTTTGCACTGATTCCAAACAGTTGGCAATTTACCGGACAACTGGTTGAAACTTAGTAAAAGTACTTGGATATTTGGAAGTCCGTGGCACAAGTTTGATGGAAGACTGCCAGATAAATTGGTAGAGCCAAGTTCAATGTCTTGCAGCATTGAGTTATTGAAGATTGTTGATGGTATGGAGCCACCAAGTGGATTAACTCCAAGATACATTATTTCTAATTGTGGAAGTTCACCGATCTCGCTTGGAATGCCTCCTTTATTTCATAAAACAATCAGTGAGAAGAAATTGATGTAGAGAGAAAGTTCCATATTGATTGTTAAAGCAATTGAATCTAGGAATAAAAAAACAAGGCAAAATAGAACGTGTGAGAACAAAACCAAAGTAAAACAATATTAAAAATTGGGACCCAAGACTTACACTTAATAGGGTCTAAGTAGAGTAAATATATATAGTGTTACTTCACAATCAAAGAATTATTTTTTCAGAAATTGAACCCCTGACTTCAGGTCGCAAGGCAGCACCAACCTCACCATGCATCAAGACACACCATCAACAAACTATAGGAATATGGTAAACATACAGTCCATTTTGGGGAGAAATTATTAGGTAGTCTGGACTACTAAGTATCCATAGTTTCAACGAATGTTTATACACCACATATTTAAATTTTATAATTTACCAAAAAATATTAATAACTCTTGATTATATGTCATGTGAAGATTCATAAGAAAAAATGATAATCTAGAACCACCTAATAATTTCTCCCATTTTAGGAGTATACTGGTCAAACGAAGAGAGACAAGGGAAAAAATAAACAAAGAAGGAGAAAGTGATATATATGAAAAATAAAAAGAAAATAAAAAGTGGGATAAAAATAAAATGAAAGAAAAAGTGAATGTGTGCCATAACAGTAATAACTCTATAATATTAGATATGGAAAATTTGTTACTATTGGTGCACGTGGCCATTTTTGAGATGCAAAGCAATTAGATACAAATTCTGTCTGAATAAACTTTTCCGTAGATATTTATAGGAGAAAAAAATTATTCAAACAAAGCCATAACATATTAAGTAAAACTGTCATCTGCTGACTTTAGGAGGATCTTGGGAACCAAGACTCATCCACTAGTCTATCACGTTGCAAGTTGCAATGTTTGAAGAACGAATAGAGAAATGGACAAAGAGTGAAAAGATGAAAATTAACTAAATTCATTATTTGTAGATAGCCATAAAAAATGTTTAAATGCATTACCTGAAAGAGAGTTATAAGTTAAATTGATTCCTCTGAGGGAAGAGATGTTAGAAATAGTTGTAGGAATGGTCCCCCAAAGACGGTTTGCAGCCATTGATAAAACCCTCAAGTGGGTCATTTTACCAACTTCAGGTGGAATGGTTCCTTCAATGAGATTGTCGTTCCAATTCAGGATCTCTAGCCTTGTCAGATTTGAGATAGATTTTGGAATAGAACCACCAAAGCTATTAATTTTAAGGTCTAAGTATCTGAGTGCAGATAAGCTTCCAAACCATGCCGGAACATTTCCACTAAATTCATTGTAGCTCAAGTTGAGTGACTTCAATCTATGCAGGTGGACTAGTTCCTTTGGCAACTGACCATGGAATTTGTTTCCACTAAGGTCAAGTTTATTAAGGAAGGTAAGGTTTCCCAAGTGAGAGGGTATGGTGCCACTAAGAGCCATGTCACCAAGATTCAAGGTCCTCACCCTTCCATGGTGAGCATCACAAGTGACACCAACCCAATTGCATAAAGAAGAGGAGGCAGACCAATTATGAGTGAGGAAATAGTAAGGGTCCCTAGTGATGGAAGATTTGAGAGCACAAAGTGCAAACTTATTTGTGGTGAAGTTGGTTCCACTAAGAGCTAATATTAAGGGCATGAAGTGGAATGAAAATGTGAAAACCCAGAAGCAGAAGCATTGTATCCTCTCCATGTTTCGAAGTTGGATGAATCTCAGGACTACCCAAAAGGAAGAGCGGAGTACTTTATATCAATCCTGGCTAGAATAAAGTCAAATGGTTTTCGGCATCTGTACGGGGATTCTTTTATGGAGAAATGATACATGGTTATGTGCATAATATGTACTCTTAATTTACACTCTTTATTTTTTTTTATTTTTTTTTTGTCACGTCATACCATTTATCAAATTTATATTTTTTTCTTTTATCTTTACCTCTCTAAATGTTAAGTACTACTTAAATGTCCATGTATAAGAATTGGTGTGGAAAAGTAAAAGAAAAATTATCAACATGCACTCATTTTTAGAGTGTTAAGAGCAGAAAGAAGAGGAAAAAATAAAGAAAAAGAAAAAAAATTATAAATGTGAGATAATGAAAAATGAATAAAGAAATAAAAAATAAGATAAAAGTAAGATAAAAAAAATAGTGTACAATAATAATATCCCAGGTAAAAAAACAAGTTCAAGGAAAGTATACAAGTGAATTTCAAGTTCAAGATTAAGTAGTTTTCAGAAAGATTTCATGGGACGTAAGTGCCTACTATTTTAACTCCGTAGCATACTTTTTTCTATATTTTTTGTATTCAAAATTATACAAGATAAAAATGAGTTGTAATTTATGAATACAAATTAAATAATTAAAGTGATCAGTTCGTTTAAATATACAAAACTAATATACTTAATTTGATTTATGGAAAAATATTAATGTGTCCATCAACAAATATTTATTTCGGTAGATATTATATATATAAATATTAAAACTGACTTAAATAAATTTTTAATTACTTTCTGTTTTAGTCTTCCTTGCATTTTTTAATTTTTAATAGGAAAATAATTAATGGACGTCAAATGTTATTTAACATGCCTAGAGAGAGGAGACAAAATAGAAAGAAGTGTAAGTATGAGTATGTGATATTATGTTATAGAAAAAAAAAGATTAAAAAAATATTATTTTATATATATCTTTACCCTTTTTAATATCTAATTTCTTAATTTTTTTAGGTTAGATCTACTTTCTCATTTTATAATTGTTTTTTAATTTAATATCATAAAAAAAATCTATTAAAGAATGACGTGACTAAAAAAAGGCACCTTCTTATTGTGACGAGATAAGCTGAATAGCGTGTTTGAACCCAAGTTTAGAATTCACATTTTCTAACAAATCCACGTCTAGAATCTCCCAATGACAGCAAGTGTTTTTTGCTTAAAGTTGATCCACATTCACACCAAAAAATGCCGAACTAAATAGGCTATTAATAAACCTGCAGTGTGAAATCTGAATCAAGCACACACGCGTGATATCCATTCAAATCGAGGAAGCATTGTACGGAAGGTGTGAATTACTAAACAGTCAAATAATACATCGATATCAATATATTTTTTTAAGTCATATCGATATCAATAATTGATTGGTGCTTTTTTAAAGGATTAACGATCGATGCTCCATTAAAGTAGTAAAGCATGATTGATGATCATGATGCAACTCCAAGTCCTCGACAGTCGACGAGCAAGGATTTCAAAGAATCCAAATATGATTTTAATGACAATCAACGCAAAGACTAGACAGCATTGGTGTCACATGAACAGCCCATGCTTCTATCAGTTCTGCGGAGGATGTACGGACTATCAGTATGAGTGGAAAATCAGTATTTGTAATCCAACACCAACACTAATGTTTTTCTTATCACTGTTTCTAAAAATGTCCGTCCACTGTTTCGACGAGGACAACGTGAAGGTAGATTTAGTGATGGCTAGTGATGTTTGGGTGCTGGATCGGGTTTGGGGTCCAGTTCATGGATCAGAGTTTCCACGTTTAGGGTTTGGTTTGGAGGGTCAGGTTTGTTTGTGGTGTGAAGCAGGTGGAGGGGGAGGAGAATGCCGTCAACAAGGACAATTTCAAAAACATAAAACAGTATAGAGACAAAGATGTAAACATAATGAGGACAAATCAATAAACATATTAAACTTTTAAAAAATATATATGTAAAGTCAAAATAACTCACGTAACCCAACACTCTTATTTGAACCACTGATTTTTATATTAATATATCTATCTAATAGTCAATAAAACTTGTCCACCATACACCATTTGTCATAGTGGTCCACTGTAGATTTAGTCTTTTTTTTATTAAAGAGAAAGCAAAAAAATTACATACAAAAATTTAAATATTTTTTTAACATTTTGTTTAATTTAAATTTAATTTTTTTCTCTTTTCTCACTCTTTTTCATTGTACTTATGCATGGTATGAGATGAGTTTGTGTCTCCTTGCCTTTGTCCTTGCAAAAGGCAGGATGTGTTTGAATTTAAAAGATGAGGGTTTGAAATTTATAAACCCAACTCCATCTATTGAGTTTTTTCGGTTTGGGAAAACTTGAGGAGAATTCCCCTCACTTTTTCTTAAAAAAAAATTAATTTACTTATACAATGTTAAATAAATCATATACTAAATTATTAATTATACTTTAATTCTAATATATGTAAAAATTAATAAAAAAAAAGAACTTAAAAAAATTTAAGAATTATATTATATCTTTAGTTAAATTTATAATTTTAAAATATTTAATTAATTATTATTATAATTTAAGTTATTTAACTATTAAAATAACTAATTTATATTGTTAATAATAATAAAAATGAAAGTATAAAACAAATGTTAACTCATACACACATGCACACACACACGTGTATTTAAAATTTAATGTCATTGTTAGTTAAAATATCATTGTTAGTTTTATTTAAAATTTAAATAGAAAGTAAAAAAATAAAGAGTAAATTACACTTTTCTTCCCTGAGAAATATGAATATTACATTGTCTTCCCCTCTTATGTTAAAAAATACACTCTCCTCCTCTAACAAATTTGAATATATGACATTTTGCTTTTCTTTAAAATTTTTCGTTAAAATTTCGTTAACTTACGTTAAAAAATTACTAAAACATCCTTTACACTATCTTCCTTCAAAGATTGCAAATTTTACACCGCCTTTCCTTTTGTGATAAAGTACACACTTTTCTCCTTTAATAAATGCAAATATATTACACTTTACTATTTTATATATATATATATATATATATATATCTTAATTTATACCTGTAGTTATTATTTTTAAAAATTATTATGAATTATGCTAAATTTAATTATAAATTTAAAACTTTTTAATTTTAAGTTATTATTTTCACAAAGCATATTTTAAGATAATCAAATTAAAAATAATATATATATATATATATATATATATATATATATATATATATAAGTAAAAAAAATTAAACACAAGTATTAAGGTAGTATTTAATTGATATTATTAATATAGCATTTTTATAAATGTTAAAATAAATTGGTATTTTTCTTATATAGTATTAATTATTATATTTATTAAATATAATACATATTTAATTTTAGTAATATTACTAAATATTACATTTATTAAATGTAATATATTTATTGAATTTAATAAATATAATGCTAATATAGTATATTGGACGTACAACTTTTTAAATGAATATTTTTATATTAAAAATCTATTACTAAATAAAATATAATTATTACAAAATTTAATATAGTATATATAAATTGACACACACACACACACACACATAGACATAGACAAAGATGTGTGTGTGTGTGTGTACATAAGGGGTGGCAAAGCGGGCCGGCCTGCCTTGTTTTGGCTCGCTCCGTCGCCAGCCCGCCGAAAACGGGCTGGCCCGCCTGTTGATGGCGAGTTGCATCTTCTGACCCACCCCGTTTTAGGGTGGGTTGGCCCGCTAGAAATTTAAAAAAAAAAGAAAAAAAGAAAAAAAAAAGTCATTAATGCTTTCATGAAGTAAAAACATCAAAAGAAATAAAAACTTTAATTTAATTATGATAGATCCAAGCGAAGTTGAGAACTCCCGATAGATAATTTTGATATTCTATCTTTCTTCAAAAATGCTAAAATAAAAAACAAATTGCTCCTTTTTATTCATATATGCTAGAATCAATTAATGAATAATACAACTAAAGTCTACAAGCAAACAAGCCAACACTGTGAGCAGCGGTAATATATGCGAACGGAAGGGCAATATAAATAATAGAATGTTACAATTAGAAACATAAAACTAAAAGCAACATATATTAAAAAAAAAAAATAGCCCTGCGAGCCAACCCACCTCACCTTGTTGGTTGCTCGCCAAGTTGGCAGGTTGGGCGGGGCAGGCTAAGCCGAGTTGGCGAGCTAACCTATCTCCCACCATTTTCTTGGCGAAGTGGTAGGCCTTACCCACTTTGCCACCCCTATGTGTACATATATAATTTATCTCATAATTTCTATTTTTAATTATTACTTCAATAAATTGTTTTTAATTATTTTAAATTTAGTTATATATTTTAAAAAAAAATTATCAAGTGAATGAATGATAACTTAGTAAATTAAAAATCTTTTAGCATATATTTTAGTAAAAAATACATTTTAAAATTTTATAATGAATATTCTTTAGTGATATAAGTTAAATAAACTAAATTATATATTTTAACATAAGAGGAAAGGAAAAGTGTAATACTCGCATCTCTTCAGGAAGGAAAGTATAATTTATTTTATATTTTTTTCATAAGAATGGAGGATGGTGTAATACTTGTATCTCTTAGGGGAGGAGAATGCAATTTATTTTAATAGTGTTAAGTTAAATGGACTAAATTATATATTTCATCATAAAAGAGGATGGCAATGTACTACGCGCATCTCTCAACGGAGAGGAGTGTAATTTACTCAAATATAAATGAAGGTGAAAAAAAAATACATGGTACAAAATATCATACACTATTTTTTCATTAAATTAACTTTTAATTTCTCAAACATAAAATTTTAAATATATATAGTTTTTTGATAATTTATTTTCATTACCAACAATTTTTTTTTATATTTACATTACTTTTAATTTTTTTTAATATTTTGTATTAACATATTTTTAATTTAATATTTTGTATTTCATAAAAATATAATATAGGGCATGAGATATTTATAATCTTAATTTCAAAATACACACATAAAAAAAATAGAAACGAATGTAATTAAATTAAATTTTAAATTTTCAAAATTAAAAATATAAAACTATCATACAAATTATCATTAAAATAATTCTATCAACTAAATTAATTTCTTTTTTAATTTATAACTAAAAATTTCAGTGTCTCAATTTTTGATAATTTAAAGTTTATTTTTTTTACAAAGACATGATTCAATGTCAAAATACATCTGAATTTAATTTTAAAATTTATAGAAAAAATAATAGCAAAAATGAAAACTAAGCTCGACACAAATTATTATTTATATACTATTTTGTTAAAAAAATTAATTTTTGTATTTCTTGAAAATAAAAATTGTAAACATCTTTAAATAAGAATAACTAAGCAAAAATTTATTACTCAATCCATCTCCAAAATATTTTTTATAAAAAAATAATTTTAAAATTAAGAAGATTTAAATGTCTATTTTATGTTTTAAAATTAAAAAGGCTCAAGTATATTAATTTTGAATATCTATTTACACCATCTAATAAAATGTTCATACATCACAATAAGAGTTAGCTTTTTTTAATAGATATTTTATATATACATGAATTCAAAAATTAAATCCTTAACCACAAATTAAAAAAATAAGATTATTTATCAATCATTCCACGCTTTATCACGGATGAACGGGATATTGCTTTTGTAGATGTAAACACGGAGATGCCCTTGAAATTGACACCTGACAGAAAAAGGCTGCAAAATACTACATTGATAGAGATTGATGAGAGGACTGCGCAGCAACATGCTTACACAAAACAATGATAAATTAAATAAAAAAAAATTGAGTTCACATGCTGTGTGTGGAAAATTGCAGTCACTTTAACGAAATTTTCTACTAGATTTGCATGGTTGACTTTTTGGACCAAATAGAATTTAAGTAGGGAATTATAATACTTATTTTTATATCCACATTTTAAAAAAAATTTGTACTCACTTCCATACTTACATAGATAGTAACTTTAATATTTATTCCTACACCTGCTAGCTACTTATATACTCAAATTAGTATTTGCTATCCGCACTTTACTTGTATGTAAAATTAATAAATCAATAAAAATATCTTAATTAAGAAAAATGTTACAACCAAATTTAAAACTCACTCTTATATCATTCAAACATAATCTTAAATCATCCAAATATAACATAACTTTAAATCATTCAAATATAAGTTATAAGTCAACAGTATTAGAAACATAATCATCTAACATAATCATTCTTAAATGTAATATTCTAATTATTTAACATAATTATTAGAAACTTGGACATCATGTATTAGTACTCTCCAAGACCGGCCAAAAAATAAGACAATGACTCTAATTATCTTATAATTATATTTCCTGTAATAAATAGTTATAAATTATGGATGGACATCCAAAATTGCGCACAAGCACACCCAAAGTTGAAACTTATATAGACTATAAATATAGCAAATAATATAATGGTTTCAAACAATTTATTAAGTACAAATAACTAAATTATTAGAACATAATTAATTCATGTCTTCAATAATCAATACTATGTTTTATTAATTAAATTAATAATTAATAATACATATATATATATATATGTGTGTGTGTGTGTGTGTGTGTGTGTGTGTGTGTGTGTGTGTATAAAAGATATTTTAATTAAATTATTATATATATAATAAGTGCGGGGATGGGCCAAGGTGGTTACTATAGTACCCATACCTATACCTGCACCCATCCCCATTAAAATTTGCAAGTAAATACCCACCCTTAAACCTATCCCCAATAAGCGAGTATTTACCCTACCCATTTACGGATATTTTTGCTGGTACCCATAGGGTCTGGGTACACTTTGCCATCGCTAAGTAGGGAGTAAGGCAAGGTCAGAGAAGAGGTAGTAGATTGAGTCTCATTACAAATTAAATACTAAAATAGAGTTGTTTTAAAACATATTATTTGGTACAAGATTATTTTGACTGTTGAGCATATTAGTTTGCTAATTTAATCAATGAGTTTCATGCCACATCAATTTTTTTTTTTTTAAATTAGGACTGGATTTCATGTGACTTCTTTTGTGGACTCGCCAGTTAGATTGGTAAATTTTGAACTCGTCTATCAAATTAGCGAGTTTCACATGGCTTGTCATGTGGGCAACAACCCATACTTTTAATATAAAAAAAATTATTCGCACATGTTGCACTGATCTTTATGTATGTTTTAATATTGCTTCTATATAATATAGTTATATATAGTAAATTCACTCATTCGGTTCATGATTATTATATTCTAATAAACTGATATTTATACATGTATATGAAAAGAATAAACATATTTCATGAAAACTTTTAAAAGTGTGTTTAGTCCAATTTTTTTATAACTTAATTTCTTCTTAAAAGGAGAAGCCGGACCAAACATATTTTATGAAAAGCTCTTAAAAAAATGAGCTACTTAATTTTAAAGAACAAAATTTGAAAAAAAGTAACTTATAATTAAGTTAGTAGAAAAAGCTTTTTTCTAGCTTATACAGAGTTTGTTTTCGTAGTCCTCTCTTCAAATCCCATCGTGACCAAAAAAATCATTTCTTTTTATTTTTTCCTGTTTTTCCAATTTGAGCACTTCACCTACTTTCCCATTAAATAATACTTACATATATGAGTTTATTTTAAATTATGTTTATTTATTGTAAGGTTTTAATTTGCTTGTAAATTATTTAATGTAGACAATTAAAAATATTATTTATTTTTTAACCTTTTAAATATTGTTTACATTAAAATAAAAGAAATGAGTAAATAATATAGTTACATAAATTTTTAATATTCTAAAATATTTATAATTTTTATTCCTTAAATTTAATTTAGATGTCACATTTTTAAAATTTTTAATTACAATAGTATATTTATTCAATACTTTTTGAATTATTTATTAAATACTTTTTAATATATATTGATATTATTGAATTTTGTTAAAATAAATTATTTTTATCTTCAAAACATATTATTTAAAAATTATATAAAAGTTTTTAAATATTTTAACTTTTGTAATTAATACTTAAATTTATTTAATTAATATTATACATCATAAAATATTTGTAAATTATCTTTAAAATTAATTTTTGTTAATTAAATTAATTTTTACATTTTTAACATTAAAAATTTAAATGTATTTATTACATGAAATAAAAAAATTACTAAAATGAGTTAATAATATAGTTAAATAAAACTTTTATATTTAAAAATATTTATAATGTTTATTCTTGAAATTTAATTTAGATTTCAGTTTTTTTTAATTTTTAATTTGTAGTTAAGTTTTTTCATATTTAATTATAACAATATATTTATTAAATACTGTTTGGATTATTTGTTGCATGCTATTTAATATATATTTACATCATTGAGTTTTGTTTAAATAAATTATTTTCTATCTTTTGAAAGATTTGTTGTACAATAATACAATTTTTTAAAATAATACGTTTGTAATTAGTATTATATATAATAAAATATTTATAAATAAGGTTTAAAATTAAATTTTTTTAATTAAAGTAGTTTTTGACATTTTTAAAATTAAAAATTTTAAATTTATATATTTAAATACTTTTACTTATTTTTGTTATCATTAAAATAAATTTATGTTGACTAATTTATTTTTACATAATTGTAATGAAAAATTAACTTTAAATAATATTTTTTATTTTGTCAATATATATATTATACTATTGAGTGAGACAATTAGTTTTACATAAATTTAAATTTTTAAAATTTTTTATCAAACAGTTTTTAGCTTAAAAGGAGCTTTAAAACTTAAAAAAAAAAAATTACCGAACAATATCTACTTTTTTAAAGTTCTTATTTTGAGCCTTAACTTTAAAGTAGCTTTTAAGGCCAAAAAAAAAAAAAAGTTAGGCCAAATATAACCTAAGTGCTGTTTATTCTTAGTTTGCAAATGTAACAATCATAATACTTAAACATACAAAAACTTTTATGGACAAAATAATCACCTTATAAGTTTCAAAAAATGATAGTTGACCTCACCACAACAACAATGCATTGTAATATATTTATTTTGAATTATGACTATTTATTATTTAGCACTAAAAAATTTCATTAGTAAAGGCAATCAGGTCATTTATAAAAATATTTATTTACGGAAATTTATTTTTTGATATAAATTTATATATCAATTTGAATTTAAACATTCTTTATTTTAATAATAAATAAGGTGAGTAAATAACCAATATTTTGAAATAACAGGAAACGCACAAGAAAAAGGGGGTTGAATTGTGCGTTTAGGAACTTTTTAAAACTTTTTCAAAAACAAGTTCGAAAGGCACTTAAAGAAGGATAAGGGAAGACAAGAACGTAGAGTTTTTATACTGGTTCACTCAATCTTGACCTACGTCCAGTCCCTTCGTTCAGAAGGTATTCACTGACCAACCTTAGGTTATAGAACAAGTATTCTTCATCGCCTTTTCAAGCTTTACAATGCAATCAATCCAAATTGCTTAACTACCTAAGTATTCTTTTTCATTAAGCCTTTCTAGGCTTTCACAACAGCAAACAGTTGTATACAAATAATTCAACTTACAGTGTGAGAGTATGAAATTTTAAGTACAGAATACAAAATCACTTCAGAAAATTTTCAAGATCGTCCAGTAAGCGCGTTAAAGCAATTGTTCTCTTTTTCAAAGTGTCGCATTACTCTCTGTTCTTCTCTCTCGATATATATTGTCTTCGTGAAAAGAGAGATGTTGAGAGGATTCAGCTTTAGTCTTCAAGAAGAGTGCACGTGTATCAAGCTTTCAGAGGAGTTAGAAAAGTAACTTTATTTCTTGTACTAAAATGGAAAGTGTAGTACTATGTTGATGGTCTGTTTTTCTGATCATTCTTTGTTTGGCTTGTCAGCTTGAAAAGTTGTCTTCCTTTTTCTGTAACACTGCGCTTATGCACTAGAATGTATCTCTCTTTCATTAAATGCTTAGATATTTGAATGTTAGATATCTAAAAACAAGTAAGGCATTAAATACAAACAACACTTATGAAAAGCATATAGTCCAGACATAAAAAGCTTAGACGATTTAAGACTTACGCTTGGACAAACTTTGTATATAAGTCTTAGCCTTAAACACTTAGCCTGTTAAGAGAGAGACTTACTTTCGGACGGTCGTCATATATGAGTCTATTGAACAATTGTTAAAACTTGCGCATTGGATGCCACAATTTTGGATGTTGTAGAAACATTGTTTCAACAGAACCTTAAAACTTAATAAGTTTGTTATCTTCAAAATTTTGAGGGACTAGACGCTTCATATGTCTCTAGTGCCAACAATCTCTCCCTTTTTGATGATGACAAACCTTATTAATTTTTTAAGTTTTGCAATCATATATATATCAAAAGGATTATGCAATACATCTATTATACTCCCCCTAAGTTTGATATTTCAATTTGCATACTTTCGAAACATATAAAGTGTTAGTTTAGATAAACATCCAAGCAGAATACAAATTATAAGAATATGCATGAATGCATATAATGCACAAAATTTAACGAACAGAAGGCATCAGAGCATTACAGAATAATTAACAGAGATGGCATCAGAGCAATAAAAGGAAATATTCAAGAGCATAGCAAACTAGCAAACTTATGCTTTTATTTCTGTTGTTTCTCCCCCTTTTGTCATTATAAAAAAAATAAATTACAGAGAATAGAAAAAAACATCATGGTCACTTTGCAATCGAGGGAGGTGGAGGTGAAGGTGGAGATGGGGATGGTTTTGGGGTGCGAAGTAGTTCTTGCTGGTTTTGGAGAGTATGTTGGAGAAGTGTCATGCTGGGTTGGAGTTGGGTGGCGACATATTGTTAAACAGCGGGGTCAACTGCTGGAATGGGTAGAGGAACAATAGTGGTTATGGGAAGGCTTGTAGAGGCTTGGGAACCAGGAGTTGAAAGTAGGGGAGGTGTTGGTGAGGGTGGTTGAGAATGGGTTGGAGGTTCAACATCAGAGGGTGGAGGTGGTGCTTCCAAAAACTTCAAAGTTGGAATGGTGAATTGGTGGGGACGTGGTGATACCCAAAGTGATGGTGGCTTAAAGATTTGTGAATGTGTGAGAGTTGCAATACTGGCATAGAGGATGAACGTTTATGTGCCAATGATTGGGCGTGTGTCGGTTGGATAGATGAAAGCAACTGATGTATCAAAAAAGTGAAATACATAAGCTGGACGTTGTGTGTACTCATAGTTCTTCATTATCGAAATTTCTGCCTTGTCGTCTACCTAGAGTCCACTGCCGAACGCTTCTTGCTCACAGGAGAACATGTGTTGGCTCCAGAAACGTGTGGCAGCTTCTTCGTTCATGTCTTGCGTTAAATACCTAAACAGGTACCAATCTAGAGTGATGTCGGCATGCTGTTGAAAGTTGACTCTGGACGGTGGAGGAAGTGATGGCAGCTTTATGAGTAGCTTCACCTTCTTGCTGTTTACGTCCAAGGTTGGTAGTCTTGGACAGATGCAGTATGGGTGGATGCGTACAGACGTTGATGATGCAACATGTTGAGTGGGAGGGATAAACAGTTGGTGCTTCAAGTTTGCAGAGCTCTTCAAAGAGTTGCAAAACATGTGGTTGAAGGGTGAGGGGAAGAACCCAGCTTTTTCAGGTCCAACAACCTGAACTTTAAATCTATTGGCCTAATGTGGACTGTTCTTTCTGGCTCTTGACCACATCGTTGTTGCAGAGGTTGTTCAATCTCCTCAACTGGAGGTACTCTGTGTTGAAGTACTCCAGAAGGATGTGCATTCAGACACCAAGCTTGCACAAGTTTGGGATACCTCATTTTGATGAACCGCTTGAGCAGCAGGTGTTTAATAGCTCCTGAAGGCAGAGCCAAGTATGCCTTGAATGATTGATGGACGTATTCTTCCATGTATCGCTCAAAGGAAATTGGCGAGTAGTTAAAACCAAATTCTGGCTCAGGAAGAGGTTCTGGACGCAAGATGATCACATTATTGTCCACCAAATTTTGTTTATGTCCTTTAACAAACAGTGAGCCCCATTTTCTTTTTGTCTGCTCCAAATCTTTAGTGTGTCCAACAGATGTAGAAGAGATGGCCAAATGCATAGAGGGGGTTGTCGAGGATTGTTTGGGTGGTTTAATGGAAAAGTATTGTTTGGTGAGGCTGGGGGTGGAAATGGTGCAAATATAACCATCATCACTAGGCAGTAACATGTTTGGTTTAGGTGCAGTTAGTGTTTGGGCTTGTGGTTAGGCAAGAGGGATTAATGTTTGTGATAGGATGGGCTGTTTAGTTGGCTCAATAATTATAGACTCAACAAAATCATCTTTAAAGACAATACCAACAACAAGGGCAGATACCTTACTTTTCTTTGTTGTGGCATGTGTCTGGTGAGCTTCAGCTAGACGTTTAAGAGAAGGAGTGGGTTGGACAGCGAGGGCTTCTGGTTGAGGGGGACTTCAACAATAGTAGTCTTTTGCTTCTTCATAAGGACTTCGATAGGTTCATCGTCCTCATCATTAGAATCTACTTGCAACTGGAGTCTCTTTTTGGTAGATGCAAGTGTAGGTGGAGGAGGAGCAGGCAGAGCTGGAGGCTGTTGTGTCTTAGACCTTGTCACTCTGGATGACCTCCCCTTGGATGGTTACCTTCTAATGGACGGTCTGGCAGCAGTGATAGGATGGACGAATAGAGTTTCGTCGTCCATTGGCTCAGCTAGTTGAACAACTTGCTATTCAATAGGTTGAGGCACTTCCTCAACAGGTTCCTCCTTGATGTCCACCGTCTTGGCAAACTTCTCCAAAGGCCTCAGCACAAACCCAGCCTTCATCTGGGCTATGTTGTTGCGGCCAAAGGGCAATTGGGTGAACCTGTGGCCACCACCCTGCATCCTAATTTCAGTTTGCTCACTAATAGGTAGAGTAAAGAATGTATGGTAAACCTGCTGCATCTAGAAAACCCTATTTAATAGAGCAGCATAGGGATTTGGTCTAAGTCTCCCCGTCCCTTCATGGTTCTGAATATGTTGCTGAGGATAAGGTGAGGGAGGTTGAACTGTTGTTCAGTGATCATATGGAACAGAGCGAACCAGTGTAGGAAGGTTATGCTGTCCTTAGACCCAGCTTTGTGCAATATGCCCTTATTCAGGAACTGCTGGTACACCTTCCCTTCCTTGGTCAGCTTGCTATATTTAGTAGCTCCTTCAGCCTCCGGTTCCATCAAGGAGGCATCCACGGTTTTATGTCTGCCGAAGCTATTTTCTTAGCCGTTCTTGATGTAGGAGCTAGCACACTCACATCCAATGGCTTGAGCGACACTCCCTAAATCCAGACTAACTTTTACACCCAAAACGGTGCCAACCACACTGGTTTTAGAGAACTCTACTATCTTCCAGAAACGTTGGATGAGTTCTGGGTAGATTATCTCATTCAGATGAAAATAGTTGAGGATTCCACACCTCATCAAGTTATCTTCACCTTAACCCCCATGTCGTCAAGGGCTTATATGTCAAAGCGACTCTCAATCAGAACAATAGTATTGTCTAGACTTTCTACATGAGCCACGACTTTCAGGTAGCATCGGTTTTCTCTATCACCATTGGTGAAAGATAGGGTTCAAGAGGTTTCAGTAGATTGAGAGAGAGAGAGAGAGGGCAATTTTAGAGTTGTCAAAAGTCAGGATGAGAGTGTTTGGTCGATAGATGTTTGAGTGTATAGGAAGTAACTGAGGGATTTTTGTTTTGTCAGTTTTTCGAATTTGAAGAGAGATAATGTGCATTTAATGCATGTACAGGTGTGCACGTTTTTCAAAGATGGTTTACGGCACCATAGTGACTTAGATAGAGAATAAAACTTTTATTTCAAATCATTATCAGTGAAAAACATTATTATGTACAGATAAAGATATTTATGCACATAAATGTGAAATGTTACAGAATGTGAATCGTAATGCTAATAGACGCATGCATGATAGACGATGTAGTGATAATGGACGCTATATGCCTTGGACATTTCAGAAGAGCCTAACAATATTCCATCATTACACTTAGAATCAAACTTTCCAAGATTGTCCTTAATGTTTGGAATGAAACATTGACATCCAAAAGGATGGAGATATGATATGTTGGGTTTTCGCTCTTTCTACAGTTCATAAAGAGTCTTTTTCAAAATAAGTCTAATATATATTTTTTTTGTAAATAGCATGCAGTGTTTACAGCTTCAGCCCAAAAGTGTTTAGGAGTGGAGTAATCATTAAGCATGGTTCTAGCCATTTCTTGTATTGACCTGTTCTTTCTCTCTACCACACCATTTTGTTGAAGTGTATGAGGTACAGAGAAGTTGTGGAGAGTTTTGTTCTCCTCACAGAACCCTTGAAAACTTTTGTTTTCGAACTCTCCTCCATAATCACTTCTGATTAAGGCTATGCAAACACCTTTTTTATTTTGAATTCTTTTGCAAAATATAGAAAAGACTTTGTAAGACTCATCCTTGTGTTTTAGGAACATAACCCATGTCCATCTAGTATAGTCATCTGCTACAACTAACCTATATCTTTTTCTACTAAGAGAGGTTGTTCTAGTAGGTCCAAACAAATCAAGATGTAGAAGTTCAAGTGGTCTAGTACTGGAAATAATATTTTTTGATTCAAAAGAGCTTTTCACTTGTTTTTCTTTTTGACATGCATTGCAGAGAACATTGGATTTGTATGCAAGATTTAGAAGTCTTCTTACAAGGTTATGCTTATTTAGCTTTGAGATTAATCTCAAGCTTGCATGTCTAAGTTTCTTATGCCAAATCCATTGATTCTCGTTAATGAATACTAGACATGACACATTTTGATTTGTAAGGTCATTTAAGTCAATCTTATATAGATTGCTTTGCCTCTTAGCTGAAAATAATATGGATCCATCCAAGTTTTTGACTATACATTCATCTTTGTTAAAGGGGATACTATGTCCACTATCACATAATTGACTTATGCTCAGCAAATTGTGTCTAAGTCCTTCAACATACAAAACATTTTCAATAAAGGGAAAATGGTGCTTAACAATCTTACCTATTCCTTATATCTTCCCTTTCTGATTTCCTCCAAAGGTGACCCATCCACCATTCTTTGGTTGAAGGCTTTGGAACATAGACTTTTCTCTTGTCATGTGTCGTGAGCAGTCACTTTTTAGGTACCATGATTGGAGTTTCCTTTCTATTGTCAAGCAAATTTGCAACAGGAATAATCGTGGACTTATGTACCCAAATAGACTTGGGTCCTTTCTTGTTAATTCTAAAGGCATTGGACGCCTTCATAATTAGATGATGAATGCATCGTGATGATTCATGCCTGGTTTTTCTATAGTATTTGCAATAACTAATAACTTAAGCCATTCTAGAGTCTTCCTTTTTAACAAAGCCAAGTCCAAACTTGTCATTTGGACTCCGTCTATAAGACAAAATTTTATTTAAATTTTCAGTTCTATTGACAAACTTGGATAGACTTTCCTTTAGATGTTTTACTTCCTTCTGAAGTTCTAAGGCTTCATTAAGAGGTGTCACTTCTGGAACATCCTTTGCCTTTAATTTTTCATTCTCTCTTAAAATATTTTCATAATTTTCTTTAAGTAAATCAAATTCTTTTGTCATTTTGGAAAACTTCTTTTTCAAATCTTTGTAACCTACTGAGAGAGTTGAAGAATTAGAGAGCAATTTTTTATATGCTTCTTGTAGGAAAAATATGTCATTAAAATTTACCTTTTCATCTTGCTCATCCCCTAAGCTTTCTGAACTAGTCTTTGCCATGAGACATAAATTTGCTTCCTCTTCTCCTTTTTCTGACGAGGATAGGTCCATATTCTCCCAAGTAGCCATGAGTCCTTTCTTCTTCTTTTTGAAGAAGGTTTTCTTTTTCTCCTTTTGTAGGCTTGGACATTCAGCTTTGAAGTGTCCAAGCTTCTTACATTCGAAGCAGACTAATGGACTCTTCTCCTTGAGCTCCTTGTTAAACTTCTTTCCGAAGTTTCTAGCTCTGGACCCTCCTTTCTTTCTCCACATGGCTTGTATCTTTCTTGATATGAAAGATATCTCGTCGTCATCAGAGCCACCTTCTTTGGATGTTTCCTCAGAAGATTCTTCCACATTCAGGGCTTTGGACGATGATCCTTTTGTTGGATGCTGAACGCTTAAGGCAATGGACTTTCCTCTTTTCTGCCCTTTATCCTGCTTTAGCTCTAACTCGTGAACTTTAAGAGTTTCAAGTAGATCTTCCATGGAAAGTGTCATTAAGTCCTTGGACGCTCTCAACGCTATAACTTGTGGTCTCCACTGTCTAGGCAAACTTTTTAAAATTTTGTCAATATGGTCATAGTTATCATAAGTTTTGCCTAGGGATCTCAGGTTATTTATAATGGTTTGAAATCTACCGAACATAAGTTCAATAGTTTCATTTTCTTCCATAGTGAATAATTCATATTGTCTTATAAGTAAATTTAGTTTAGACCTTTTTACTTGTGAAGTACCCTTGTAAGCAAGCGCGAGAGTATCCCACATCTTTTTAACATTTCTTAAGCTGTGCACTTTTTCATATTCTGATTTAGATAAAGCACACATAATAGCATTTCGAGCTTTAGAGTTAAGTAGATACCTTTGTTTGTGGGCTTCTCTCCACTGACCTCTAGGTAGCTCAGTTCCGTTTTGGTCCAGGGGCAGATAGTCACCCATTTCCACCACATCCCACATGTCAATGTGGCATGCGTCAAAGAATGCTATCATTCTTTGTTTCCAGTAGTCATAATTTTGACCTTTGAAGAGCGGTGGTCTGTTTACAGCTTGTCCTTCGTTATCCATGTTTGCTTAGGATCTTTTTACCCCTGCACTGTTAAATGTTCAACCCCAAGAGGCCAATCTCTGATACCAATTGAAATAACAGGAAATGCATAAGAAAAGTGGGTTGAATTGTGCATTTCGGAACTTTTTAAAACTTTTTCAAAAACAAGTTCGAAAGGAAGTTAAAGAAGGATAAGGAGAGACAAAAACACATTGTTTTTATATTGGTTCACTCAACCTTGAGCTACATTCAGTCCCTTCGTCCAAAAGGTATTCACTAACCAATCTTAGGTTATACAACAAGTATTCTTCACCACCTCTTTAAGATTTATAATGCAATCAACCCAGATTACTTAACCACCCAAGTATTCTTTCTCACTAAGCCTCTCTAGGCTTTTACAACAGCAAACAATTGTATACAAAGAATTCAACTCACAGTGTGAGAGTATGAAAGTTTAAGTACAAAATACAAAATCACTTCAGAAAATTTTCAAGATCATCTAGTAAGCATGCTAAGCAATTGTTCTCTTTTTCAAAGTGTCGCACTACTCTTTGTTCTTTTCTTTTGATATATATAGTCTTCGTGAAAAGAGAGCCTTTGAGAGGATTCAGCTTTGGTCTTCAAGAAGAGTGCACATGTATCGAGCTTTCAGAGGAGTTAGAAAAGTAACTTTATTTCTTGCACTAAAATGGAAAGTGCAATACTGTGTTGATGGTCTGTTTTTCTAATCATTCTTTGTTTGGCTTGTCAGCTTGATAAGTTGACTTTCTTTTTCTATAACACTACGCTTATGCACTAGAATGTATCTGTCTTTCATTAAATGCTTAGATATTTGAACGTTAGATCTCTAAAAATAGGTAAAGCATTAAATACGAACAACACCTACGAAAAGCGCATAGTCCAGATAGAAAAAGCTTAGACGATTTAAGACTTACGCTTGGACAAACTTTGTATGAGTCTTAGCCTTAAACACTTAACCTGTTAAGAGAGAGACTTACTTCTGGACAATCGTCATATACGAGTCTATTGGACGATTGTTAAAATTGGCGTGTTGGACGCCACGATTTTGGATGCTATAGAAACATTTTTTCAACAGAACTTTAAAACTTAATAAGTTTCTTATCTTCAAAATTTTGAGGGACTAGACACTTCATACGTCTTTGGTTCCAACATATTTATTACCTTTTATTAAATAAAAAATTAAATTTCGTATTCATTAAGATCAAATATCATAATATACAATAATGTAATGATAATAATATTGATATAGTATTTAGAAAAGTTTTACATTTTCAGTATTAAACTTCTTGTTTTCTTATCCTTTAACTTAATTAAAAAATTAATTAACATGAAAAGTGTTTCATAAATTAATAATTTGCATATTATTAGAGATCAATTTTAAAATCAGGGGAGTTTTAAGGTGAGGAGTGAATTAAATAATTAATTTCAGAAAAAAATATGTTGATTGTATTGAAATCAATAAATATTGACTATTTTAGTTTACATGTTATATCATCTAAGAACACACAATCATTTTTTATTTGAAAATTAAAGGTTAATTGACATATGAGTTCACTCCTTAATTGTTTATCATTATCCAATACGATGTTAAAAAAATCTTTTTAATTTTCATTAATTAAAATATTTTAAAGATTAAATTTGTTTTTCAATCTAATAAAATATCTTTTCAAGGGCTAAAACCAATTGAGATTTAAGTGTTAATCTTATTATCAAAGAAAAATGTTCTATTGCTCGTCTACCCACAACAATCAGCACATATCAAAGGTAAATCTGTCATATTTGTAGCTGGTACACCCAAGACATGTTTCTTGACATAAGACGTGACATAGTAGCTCGATAGGCCTCATCTTCCTTCACCCTGACATTCTTTCAATCTAAAGGGGGTCAACACCTATAACATAATTAACATCATAAAGCAACATACTTCTTTTGCTTTCAAGTTCTCCATGAACAAATGTTTTGACAGAAAGTATATGTATAAGGAGAAAATAAAAAATGGCGTACGTAAAGAACAGTGAAAGAGAAAAAGAAATGTAAAATTGACCCCAAATATTAAGACATAAAAATCTACAAAGCATGATTACATGTGCCTATCATTTTTTTTATATAATCACAAATTTTTAAGTTGTTATTTGTGAAATAAATCTTAGATTTTGAAGGAACACTAACATCAAGATCTCCTCTTGAAAATTTCCATGACATTTAAGAAATCAAGGACAACTCCAAAAAATAGTACTACCTCCGTTTCTTTTTAAGTGCCGTTTAAGATTTTTATACATAAATCAACAAATGTAATAAATTTTCTTATTTTCTATAAAATAGTTTTTAAGTTGTTTATTTTACACTTTTTCATTTCTACTCTACAATAAATACATATTAGTTATAAATGTTTAAATTAATTAAAAATTAGGTGGGAAGAAAGGATATAATTAACAAAAAAAATAATTAATGTTATCTTAAACTTTAAAAACGACAAATAAATAGAAATAAAATTTTTCTAAAAAACTGACTATTAAAAAGTGACAGAGAGAGTATCATTGCCCAAAGACCATGAAGACTGCAAAACTGAGGAGCATATTATGACCCGCATCTGTTTCTTTTTTTACCCCAACAACCAGATTGAAGCAATATTTGTATTAAAGCATATTGTAAGAAATCTCAAACTGAATCATACATAAAGCATTTCTTCTATTATGTAGTACAATTGAAAATAATTTGTTCTTAATATATCACTTAGATACGCAGGTCCTCAGATACACAATTAAGGACACTGTATAACAACTAAAACATATGTATTCAAAAGTTATTTCATGTAAAATATTATATGCAGCCTTAATTGGTTGTTATAAGCTTTTTTAAAAGAGCATATAGAAAGAGTATTGCAATAAATGACTCAACTTTACATGGTCAAAAAGTGACTATGCACATATACGAATCAACGTGTGATACTGGAGTGTCATGTACTTCACAGGATCCTTGGTTTCTAATGGTTGCTCCCAGCCTTAACCAATCAGTCCAATCTGTTATCTTTGACTGCTGAGAGCTCTTGAAAAAGACTAATCACTCGCCTTCTTTGCAAGAAGAAGCTAACCGAAGTTGAATGCTAGTTGTAGCCTTTAGGGGCTTGATTTGCTAACTTGAATTATCAAGAAACTTCATGGTCAGCAACCTCGTGATGATAGTATCATATACAGAACTCCCTCTAATGCATTTTGGCCCACAACACCAACCTCTCAATGCCATTATGATGAGCACAACTTTCAAAGACCAACTCTTCTTCAAAATTTTGTTGGTCTTTAGTGAAGTTCCAAATCTCTTGTTTAAAGTCTACAATTCAAGCTCTGGCAATTGGGAAGGTGAGATTGCATTGAGGAGAAAGATTGAAGATAATTTCGTGGAATATGATTCCACTTATGACAATGTGGAATTAAGTGCCACTCTGGCCTCCAAATTAACCTAATAACGATGTTTCATGAGCATTTATTTGATTCTAGACTCTAGTACCAAGCATGTTGAAGTCTAGCTATTATATAAGAATATAGAAAATTTACCATTTTTATAAGATAGGGACATTTATAATCGCATATATGATCCTGGTGAATTACCTGCTTAGACCAACAGGTACATGCAAATTCTCCAATTACAGATCTAACATATGCTTTTGCCTGCCAAAGTTGTGATTGCCTTGTTCTGATTGAGACAAGCGTCTTCTTCTCCTCAACAACTGTAATTTAACAAACTTGCAAGCTAGTACAACACTAAACGTTCACAATATGAACAGATAAATGGTCTGGTCTATGCCAAATTGTCAATCATTAATGTTAGAATCTTAAGTTTAGCGATTCTTATTAAAAAAAACCATTGAATAAGTGATAATGCATGTAATAACTCATCATAAGCTAAATGAGTTGCAAATTTTCAATTTGGGAAGAAAAATAGTGACTAACCCAAAACATGCATGACCACAATGGTGCCATTTGGATTGGGTAGAACTCTTATTGCCCATGAGAGAAGCTCCTTGCTATCATCTGGGTCTAACAGAGGCCAATTAGCATTTGGCAGGGGAGGGAAGTACCATTTTCAAATGAAAATTGCTCAACAGGTTTAGTCACTACTGTGAGTTTGTGCAAAGAATGGAATTATTTGCTCTGCTAGTTCTTGTCACCCATGGATGAATGCCAATGGCCAACTCATGTCCAATTCTATTATTATGGTTGAAGAAGCATATATGGCCTTTAAGAGTGGTAATAGGACAATTGATTAGTGCTCCAAACCATTGCTTACGAGGTTAATATTGTCAAAGCAATATTGTCCTCTAGCGCGTCAATGTACATTCAGAACAAAAAAGTAACGATAAATCTTTCTAAATTTTGTATGGGTCTTAGCAGTGTATTGAAAAACTATTTCTTAAGAGTTTGACACTCGTCAAAACTTTCCTTTAAATAGTTTTGAAATATATATACTATAGATATTAGATATGATATGTCAGCATTACAATCAACATTGCATTACATGTTAAGTAGTTTCCACATCCAAAATCATCAAGTTAAATTTATTTTCCTTGTAAATTTTGTGCTCATATGGCTCTGCTAATTTCGATTGATCTCTTTAGAAGCAGTACAATGAATGAATGGAAAAAGAAATAATAGAAAAGCAAAAATGTTATCTACTATAACAAAGATAGTCTCCACATTCCTATTTTTTTCCACAGAAAAAATGATATAAAAGGGAAAAAAAAAGTAACCTTATATTTCGTAAAAGGGTATAAATTACTTTTGTGAGTGTGAATACCTAATTTTGTCTGGGTAAATGCAAATAAAATATAAAAAAGGGAAAAAAATGAGTGAATTTTCAAAGGAAAAAGAACTGCATTTTTATGTTAAAAACCATGAAAAGGCAATTTCATATCTTCGGCTATATTTTTCCGTTTGAAGTGTTTTTTGCGCTTTTTCTACAACTCATTTCTCCGTCTTGAAAACCAAAATCAATCCCAAACTAAGCTAGTTAATCGTGTTAGAAACCCTAGTCTCATTCTCACATTCCTTTCACTTGAAAAGTCTCACATTGGATAAGTCACTCCCATGCATCCTCTCCTTCCCCTATATAAGGTGGAGGTCACCAAGCAAGAAAGGCATCCAAAAAATAAGGGCTTAGTACAATGCATGGAACCTGTAAAAGTAAATTATTATTATTATTATTTTGTTTCTTAGAGCTTCCACTATAGGTGCATGGGCTATTTAGATTCCTTTATGCATTGTGCACGTCACAAATGTAAGTTTATCTATCTTGTATTTCCTTATTCTCTATGCTTTATTACTTCTTTTATTATTGTTATTGTTATTATTTTTATTTCTTTTGAGGCGTAAGCTGTGACAACTTGATATCTTTAAACTTCTCTCTAAAATAAAAAATGTTAAATTGAAATTAAATTGGCTAAAAATAAAAAATGTTAAAGCAAAATTGAATGTTCTAATTGGCTTGGGTATACACCTTTGTCAATTTATATTTTAGGATGTATAAGCTATGATAGTTTAGAAATCCTAAAATTTAATAAAATAAAAATTTAAATACTAAAAAAAAATCAACACACAAATATTTTCTGCCAAAAGAACTATGTAAATTTGATTTTTCATTATACCTAGAGATACTTATAGGAGCAGGGACCTCCTGTTGAGCTAAAAAGATAACAAAAAAATATTACATTAACCCTCCCTTCTTCCAAAAAAATAATAATAAAATTAGTCTTCCTTAAAAATAAGATAAATGCATATATTAAATAAATAAAATTAATCTTTGTCATACCTAGTTTTCAATTATTTTAGGGTGGGTGAGATAAATATTTTAAAAGCTATAAATAATTTGCTTAATTAATTAGAGGTAATCTTTTTTATGGATATTGTAGGGTGCTAAGACCTTCCCTGTGCATAATGGAATCCCAAACCCAAAATCTGATTTTATAGACCATTTTCTCTTTAAAGGATTTTCCCAATGTTTTCTTTTAATAAATATTGGTGGCGACCCCTTATCTTTTTAAATTATTTTTGTCGTCCCATTGTGACCCCTGTTTCAACAATGAGAAGAGCCTCTTTGTATGTTGCTGAATAGTAACACCAATCTTAAGCCTCAATGCAACGAATGCCTATCAAATCAAAAAGCATGACAAAAAAAATAAAATGTAATCAAAATGAATATGATAGGATTTAATTTGAGTTATTAATGCCTTTAAAGATTACATATTGTCTCCTAATTGACTTTGTGATAGGAATTTCTATTTGGCCAACTCAAGTTTGGTTAAAGGTAACACTCAAATTTGGCTAAATCAAAATTATTCTTCATCACGGATTATTCATAAATTCATATTTGATGAATTTATGTGCTTGATTTTAAATGAATAATAAATATAAAAGAAACATAAAAAGGAGAAAAACTTATAAATGTCATAAAAATAGTTTAGGCCTCGTTTGGGGTGGTTGCGAGTTTTTGGTTTTTGGTTTTCAAATGCAATTTTCGAAACAAAACGCGTTTGGTTAAAATAGAGCTGAAATGGTTTTTAACTCAATTTCAAAACACTTTTACATTCATTTTCAAAACCAAGAAAAAAGGATTTGTGAATTTGGTTTTTGGTTTTTTTTAAAAAATACACATCAATATATTTGACAATAGCCTTTCTTGCCACCACCACTACAACCACCGCAATTGTCACCACCACTGTCACCGCCACCACTACTGTTGCCGCCATCTTCGTAGCCACCGTCACCACCGCTACCACCACCACCACCACCACCACTACCGGCACCGCCACCGCTACTACAACTACCACGACCACCAACATCGCCACCACCATCACCGCTGCCACAACTACCACCCATTACTGTTGCCACAACTACCACGACCACTAGCATTGCCTCCACCACCACAAGCTTCATCACCACTACCATCGTCACCGCCACCACCACCAGGACCACGATCATGACCACCAGCGCTGCTGCCACCACCACAGGCAATGTCACCACCACCACTGACTCTACCACTACTATCACCACTGGCACCGCCATGATCACCACCGGTATCGTCACAACCACCGCCACAACCGTCATTGTCGGCATTACCACCGCTACCACCATCATTATTGTCGTCACCACTACCACTGTTGTCACCGCACAAACATATTCTCAAACTAATTTTAACAGAATAAGAAATTTCAAAGTGAGTTTATTTTGAAACCAAAAATTAGAAAAAAAAACTAAAACTAATTTTTAAAAACTAAAAATTGGTTGTAGTTTTTGAAATTTTCAAAACTCAACCAAAAACCACCCCAAACGGGCCCTTAGATTTTGGTTTGGTTATTTTTTTTATTGTAAATAAAAATATTCATGAAAGATTTCCTTTAATTTAGTAGGAAAAGAAAGCAAAATACGTGCAAAAAAAGGCAATGTCTAGAATGTTAGAGTGGTATCTCATGCCCCAAGAGAAGGAAGTAAGAAATTTGCCTAGAAGCTCAGCAGGGGATGTTGAGCTCAAACTTAGTCACAGGCTCCAATGTTGGAGAACACTAATTTACACTATACACTCAATGTGGGAAATGCCAGGAAGGAAATATGCTGGAAGATACCCTAGGTCACACGAATATCATTGGATACTTAGTGTTTGAGATGCTATGCTAGCATATTGTGTATGATTTCAAGGAGATTTTCTCAAATACTTTCTGCCTAATGTCTTAGACACTTGGCCAACGTCAAATGCTGGCAGTGACTTATATGTGGATTGTAACTGAATTTGTTATGCATTGAGGCCATTTCAACTACTATTTAAACCTTTTTGCAAGGTCCATTCGTCAGAATGCGTTTGAAGACAACTTTTTACATCATTCACCCCAATTCTCTCTGAGATATTCTTCACTTTCATCATTGAGGAAGCAACCCTTAAAAGAGGTGTTTGAAGAATTAATGGAATCACCTTCATCCATGACCATCTCTTTCATCATCAGTTGTATTTTCCCCATGTTTTACTAAACTCGTTGCAGTTAAAGTTAGCTAAACTTTATGGGATATCTCTGTATTTGAACCATTTTAATTTAATACCAGCTTTTGTGATTAGAGTAATATGCTTTGCTCTTAATGTTTTTTTGTCAACTAACCATTGATAAGATTGATTTAAGATATGTGCATAATGAGGAATCAAATGTGTGTATTCTTGATTTGAGTAAATTGCCATGTATTGGGATGAGCCTAGGAATAATACTTCTTGATGCACGTGTTCTTGTATATTTCAAACTTAATGCTTGATCTGATTTTGATGGAGCTACAAAAGTAGAACATTAGGGCTAATCCAAGTTGTTTTTAGCCAAGGAATTGGGTTTAACCTATTTTAATGAAACTTAAACTTTTAATTCATAAGTGTGCTTATGTTGGATCAGGGTGAAAATGCAGAGGTTGAATATAAGGGGATTCGAATTCCCAACTACTCTTACCATCACTTATATAAATTCTTGAAAACTTTGATAAACATAGTAATATATTTAATTTCTACATTTAAATTGTTCGCACTTATGTTCATGATAAACATAATTTGCCTTGCCTTTATAGTAATAGTTCGATTGAATTATTCTCTATTACACCAATCCCCATGGGTATGATATCCAACTTAATTGTTGGTTTTCTACTTGTCGACCAATGCGCATTTGATGAACTTGAGCGAATTAATTACAAATTTTTATATAAGCATCATTAAGGTCCAACAATTTTCAGATGTGATCTCCATACTTGGATTAATAAGCTACAAACCACCCACAAAGCATTAAATAAAAAGTTCTTGTGAATATTTTTTTTTCTCACACTCCACATTGCTATAGATTAGATGTATTGATTTGGTATAGTGAACATGCAATCCTCCCTCAGAAAAATAACTCAATGGACTTATTGTATTGTTAACCAAACTACGTACTCATAGCTTAAACCTAAAATGAAAGCAAGTGTGTAAACCAAAATAGGAGAAATGAATGCTTCTAATAAAAAAATCTTAAAATTGGCTTTTCTCACTGTCTCAATAAGTTAGATCATTGTAAACTCACCTGGAATAAAAATTAAATGTGGAAAAATGGGTCGACTTGAACCTTCTTGATAAAATGTAGGGGGGCTCTAAATTTTGCTCAAAAATTAAATGCTTGCTTTTTTAGCCTGGTTCAATAAAGCCATGTCATAATTGGGCTTAGGCCAGACTAACTTGGTTGGGCTTGGGCTACTTGCTTTTTTTTAAAAAAAAATTTGTTGAGAGATAATAGAACTAAAAGAAGTCTAAAAGACTAAAAGTAGTCATTAATTCACTATTTGAAACTTTCATTTGTTTGACATAAGCTTTGATCTTTGATTTTGACAAAGGTTACTTACAAAGTTACAATATATGTTTCTAAATTGCATTTTATGTTTTTAAACTATATATATTTAAGATGTTAGGAGAGCTTTGAAACTTTAATTTGTTTGACATAGGCTACTTACATAATTACAATACATGTTTTCAAATTGCATTTTGTGTTTTTTGAGCTACATATATTTAAAATGATAAAAAACTTTTGCAACGTTTACAAACGCATATCCGCAAACCATTAAATATATAGGTATTCTCACTATAACTTTTATTTAATGATAGACGAAATTACCTTGTAACATATAAACACTTTTCATATTAAAAAAATTGCAATGATTGTCATAGTATAGTTTTTCAATCTTTTTCTAAATGTAATAATAGAATAAAATAATTATTTATCTTTCATTTATTACACTAAAATAAATATGTCAATATAAATAATTATCATGGTAATTATCAATCTTGAATTTTGGGGAAAAATAAAAAAAAATCAACAAAAAAGAAAAATAAATAAAAAAATATCAGGTTAGCCCAAAATGCCTGCAACTCGCATAGCGCTAGCCCGAAAAGCCTGCAGCCCCCCATAGGGATGATCTTGTGCATCAAATTTGAAGACCAAATAAAATATGGGCCTTTTTGGCCTAACCCATTATGACCCCTAGCCCACAACAAGCTTACTCGTAATGGGTCAGGTAGTTCATTTTGCCACCTTTAATAAAAACATGCTCAAATAAGTAAATGAGAGCAGATTAAATAAACATACTTTGCCAAAGTTAAAGAAGTAATGATACTGAAAAATAGGCCTTACAATATAAATCTAACCTAGTTGTCCAACGGGGGCTGCTATTCCCAACCCATTTTTTGCTTTTTTCACCTTAACACGTGTTTGGTAAATTTTTTTTCAAAAATACCCATTGACCGAATCGCGTTTTCGTTGTGTAGTATACACAACAAAAATGTATTTTCATTGTGTAAGTAGGGGGTGTGCCCTAAATACATAACGAAAACACGTTTTCGTTATGTATTGCAATTCAACACATAACGGTAACGCGTTTTCGTTATGTTTTTAGGGTGCACCCCCCCCCCCCCCCCCACTAACACAACGGAAACGCATTTTCGTTGTGTGTTGAATTGCAATACATAATGGAAACGTGATTCAACACATAATGAATGTGTAAGTTGACAGATTGAAGATTGCATATTAGACTTATTATATATCAAAGACAACCAAACAAAAAACGGGACCAAAACCAGTATCAATTGATATAAAATATAAGTCATTACCATAACATTAATCATCATAAAATAACTTTGTGTGACAAAGTAAATGTTCAACTACACATTCATGTGATTACAATGAATCTCTAGTAATATCTACTACATATTCATCTCCTCTAGACACAAATAAGGAATTGAAATGTTTTATGCAGTGCAAGTATGGATTTCACCATGAATGCGCGTCATTGCAGTACTTATGCCATTGTGTTGTGATAGGAGGTAGGAGAGCTATATCCTTTAAATAAGCTTAGAAAAAGACACAATTGTATAAAGTTAGTAAATACATTAACACACTTACAATTCTATATAACAGAATAATTAGAAATGTATACCCGCAAAAAGTGACAACTGTGAACAAATCCAATAGCAATAAGCCGTGATGTCCAACAGGTGGTTGTCAACTTCGAAGGGGAAAAAATTTCCAACTTTGTAGCTTGGATAAATGGACCAACACAACATTATATCGACTAGCAATAACATAACCCATGTCAGGAATGGACATCCACTTATCATAACTAGCTATTGTGTGATGGTCAATATACAAAGAGGTCTGAAGTTCATCCACTCGTTGTTCTAGGCCAAAGAGCTAGGCATATTGAACGTGCCATCGTTGAAGTTCCTGAATCAAATCATCACAAATTAGGGGCCAAGACTCCTCATCCTTACCTAGTAAAGATGCAATTGCTCGATAACCGCAATTTCTACCTAATTTCACGTCAACAATACAGACAATATATTCATGTAACTCATACTAAAATTCGTCTATAAATTGCACACTTTTTGTGCGTTTAGTGTCATGGAAAACTTTACAAGGCATAGTAGGAGGTGATGAACTATCAACAATCGTGTGTATTGCATCAATTCACTCCCACATCGATGGAAGACGTTTAGTGGATTTCTCAAACTTCGATGCTCCCTTCGTTTTTGCCTTCTCACATTGAAGTTGTATCCAAAAATGCTAGTTCACAAACTTTAGTTCTTCAATGTGATTTTTCCAAACACGTCAAGTTTTGAAAATTGCTTTAACAATGCATCGACCTCATGTATAAGTGATAAGTCCCCTTAAGAATAAGTCATTTCATTTGTAGAAAGTGATAACCTCCTCCAATGTACATGAATGGACCATAATGGAATGAAACTAAACATATTGCTATATCTAGCAAGTTCACATGCACATGGTAGTCCATGAGTACTTCTAAGTGTGCAGCCACACGAACAACTATCAGCACCAACAGTGTCAACAAGTTTATATTCATGTAACATTAAGTTCTATGCTTCTATTGATACAAAGCCTCGTAGCTTCTAGTAGAACCTTTTTTTAAACCTGTGTTCCATTACATTGATGCTCTTTTGACATGATGCCTTCATTTCAATGTGTTGCAATATGAGCATATTATTCATTACATCCTAGCAACTACACGAGTCTCCTATGCTGTCTCAGAGTAACCTCTCTAATTTTGCATGTCCACCCTCAACGCTGTTAGGAAACAAAAGCTCATTCTTATAAATAACATATGACATATGTCAAGTCAATAAACAAGTTAATACAAATACCTATTAGTTGTTGTAGTACCCAGATGCATCACCCGATTTGTTCATGCTATGACAAACTTCTCCTTGTGAGATATCAACCATATATTTTTGATGTAATTAATGAAGAAAGGAAAGTGTGAACACATCTCCTCAAAGCTTGTTAGGCATTGTCTTGTCAGTGGAATCAATAAGCAACACAATGGGGAATGCATTTAAAAGCTTGGTGGAATTTGGATGAGACCACAATATATCTTTGATAACATCTTCATCATCAACCCTTCTACACTAGTAGATATATTCATCATGTTCCATCAACTTCATTAGATGTTGCATTCTAGTTCTTGAACCCCTTTTATAACACCTGGCCGCTTTCAAGATTAGTGACTATCCCCACACACCAACATAAGACTTTTTAGCGTGTTTTGTCCACACTCACACGCTTCCTGAGAAACTTCCCAATAGGTCACCCATCCCAAAATTGCTCCAAGTTAAGCACAGTTAACTATGGAGTTCTTAAGTGATAGGCTACCGAAAAGTAGATGCATCTTGTTGGTATAGGTAGCACTTATTAATTCCTTTAAGCTATCCTCAACTGTACAATCCCATATCGCACAGTCTCTGGGTCCCTCTCGTTCTGGTGTGTATTCGATTCATTCATGTACCCCTCCTGCTGGAAGCTTGCCAGGAGCCGCTCATTGTCCGTGCCTCATCTCTTTTGTATCGGCGATCACTCTCTGCCTTCGTCAATGCCCGGGATGTTACACCTTTGATGTCAATGATATTTTTGACGTGCATTATATTTGGTTTTGATAGTGCTAACATTCATCTCATCTTAGCTTTTGATTTTAGCAAAATATGACTAGGCTTCACCATGTTTTTTGTCATTTCATCTAGTAATAATTATTCTTCACCACTCAACCGACCCGCATATGCATGGCCCAACAATGTCTCAGCTGCATCATGGTTATGATATTCACAAACAATAAAAATTCTCTATCCAATGCCTTTAACAAACTTCCCTTTTAGTCTAAAGGGACAATCAAATTTTTTGGTTTCGGTGGACTTTTAGGTTAACACGTCTTTATATTATTTATACTTTCCTCCCTTCTCACAAGACAATGAGACAAATGTCTTCCTTGGTCCTATCTCTGACTGTTCTATAATGATAACAAATCAACACCTTTTCTTAATTTGTCGAACCACCTCAACAAATCATCACGTTCTACAAAAACATGTATTCAATAGTCCTTTATTAATTCAACAACATAATAAATATCAAACAAAATTTTAATCCTCAATAGTTAATTAGTCAATATACCTCTATTGTAGTGAAAAATTTACTATAATTGGGAAACATATCTTGTGGGTTCATATCCAACCTTTCTATCACATACTCCTCATTTACTTCTATAGGATTTTCCAAAGCATTATCACATGTTTGAAACGGATGTTCAAAAGCATTATCATATGCTTCATTTACATTTCCCCAAACACTTGGCACATTAACTTCATTAGAAAAAAAAATGTATTCCAACTTTGCTCCATCACACAAATCCTGCGATCAGTTAATAACTAATAAATATATTATTTAAATATTTTAAACAAATAAAGGAAAAAAATTAAAAATTTTATATGCATAACGGAATCGCGATTCCATTATGTATGTAGGCAGGATACATAACGGAATCACGATTCCATTATGTATCTAGGCAGCATGCATAACGGAATTTGTCTAGATACATAACGAAATCATGTATCAATACACAACGGAATAACGGTTCCGTCAAATCTTGAGATGAAAAAAAAGGAGAAAAGCTTACCTATAAGGACAAAGACTGAAATGGCAAAGCGTGGGGAGACCTTCGAAGTGTGGCGGTGAGAAAGCGGCTAGTAGGGAATCCGAGAACAACAATGGTGGTTAGAACAAAGAAATGGACTTGGGAGAGGGAGAGACGAAGAGCGGAACATGCAGGTCAAACGATGGTAAGAAAGATGGGTGGGAAAAGAATAAAAAAGAAGTGATGGTAAAATAGTAATTTCACCATTTTAATGGAAAAAGAAGGAGGTGAAAATAGCTAAAAACAGGTGGGAATAACAGAGCCTGTGTCCAAGGCTATATATATATATATATATATATATATATATATATATATATATATAGCTTAGAGTACTGTGTCCAATACATCTAACTATGGCTTAAGAATGTTTGCAAATTAGATTTGATTAATTTTGAAGGAACAAAATAATCCAATTTAATTATTGTAATTTTGTTAATTTATGATCAAATTAGTTTGATTTAAAATTTAAATTTGATTAGATCCAATTTAATCTAAGACCGTTTGAATTGAATCGATTTTTGGTTTTAGTCTTACTTTTATTTTTAGGAGAAAATATTAAAAAAATGGTAGGATATATAATAAAATAAAAAATAATTCAAAATATTAAATATCTCATTTATAGGCCATTATAGCTAATAAGAGTATAACTCTTCAAACATATACTATTAAAAATAAAATTACACAACTTAAAAATAAAATTACACAACTTAATAATTATATTTATGTACTTTTACTCAAATAGTGACTAAAAAATTATCTTTAATTAAACATATTTTTCGTAAATAAGTATAAGTTATGTGATAATTTTACAAATGTATAAAAAATAAAAATGTAAACATGAGTGGTATCATAAATTTATAAATAAAAATATATACCTATATATATGTTTGGTTTGGATTAGACTGAATCGGTTTTCACAATCAAATCTAAAATCCAATCCAATATAATAAACTTTTTTGATTTTTAGTTTGTTCGATTTTTGATTTATACTGTCACAACCCATTCTAAGACTATGACGGATGCACGAGCTAACATTAACTCAAATACCCTTTAGCCTAGTGAGCCTACAAATCATAACAAACTAGGAACACATACTCTAACAAGACAAAAAGTTTACTAAAAATTTGACATAGTTTCCTTTGTATTTCCAACAAATTTGACATAGTTTCCTTTGTATTTCCAACGTCTCAAAGATAACAAACACATGTCAATCACATAATAAAGGTAGTTAAGGTTCACCAAACAAGGTCTCATAATTCAAACATAAGAATTGTCATGAGTTCTCAAAATAAAGGTATCCAACCATAACATATCAAGCCTAATGAATTGTATGTAGTGCAAAATAAAATAAAATAAAATAAAATAACCACTCCTATCTCTATAGCTACATTATATTGAAGTCAAACCAAATACTAGTCACCACCCAAAATGGAGGGACCTAGCATAAAGTGAAACTCTCGGGAATATCTGCAAATCCTAGAAACTAGCTACTTTGCCACTTGTGAACGTAAGGGAAAAGGAAAGAATAGGGTAGGTCACATAGACTCAGTGAGAGCATAATAAATAAAGTGGACATGAAGGAGAAACTAACATAGCACGAGTTTTTACATTCAAATAGGAACTTGAGGTAACAATTAATAAAAGAAATTAAAATACAACATAATCCACTTTGTAAATAGATATTTGATCTCTTATGAACTCGTTAAGAATACAAAATAAAATCGTAATCAAGAATAGTAGTTTTCTATGAAATTCTTAACACATACTTATGGTGGTTTACACATGCAGAACTACATGAGTGCAAAATAAGGAGCAAAAATCTCAACCCATTAGGTTGAGTGCCATACATATCATTCATTAAGGGCCTCGCCTCACACATATCTCATCACACTATTTGCATATAGACCACATTATCTCTTCGTTGTGGCAAATGACATTTACGGGCCTACAGGCACTTGGCTAGTAGGCTGCATTCTCTCTTCATTGTAGCAAACAGTAATTATAGAAACTATGGTTATTCAACTTATAGGCTGCATTCTCTCTTTGTTGCAACAAACAAAGAACCCATGATGAGAAGTCAAAATCTACATTTAAATTACATTATCAAAATTATTAAGAACCATGAAAAATCAATTTCAAAAGCAATAAAATAATATTATACTAATCTTTGTTCTCAAGTACTCATAGAAACCATAGAAAAAAAAGAACCTATCTTGAAAGTTATTTGTTTTGCCTAAAACTACAAATAAAAATGTCATTAGGTAAATTAGCTATTCATTACTATAAAGAATCAACTTGACCTCAATTAGTGCCTTCAGGAGGAGCCACCAGAGCAATTTCCTCTAACTTTGAGTGTCTAGAAGTAAAATTTTTAACCTTTAGAATTTCATCTATGCCTTAACAAACAATGCATAGTATAATTTGCCAAACCCCCAATGTACAAGGCCTAAACTTTTAAAGGAACAGGTGAAAACCTAGGGTTTAACTTACATTATATCATACCCACACTTACCAACCATATATGCCAAAAATAAAATTCTAAATATGAGTTATGGGTTTATCTCAAAGAATTTTAAATAAGCAAATTCCCAAGACTGAGTATTTATCAACTTAAAGAAGCAACCTTGACTTTTTCTCTTTATGGATGCAAAGAATTTCAGGTGAGAACATAAGAAATAAAAGAAAGTGGATAGAAGAAAATACAATTGTAGAGTGAGTATTTCTACTTCACACTCCTTTGTCCCTTACCCTTGCTACCATGGTGGACGTGGGAGTTTTCTAAAATGTATGCTTTGGTATTCTAGGTTTTGGGGGAGGGGTTTTTTAAAATGTGTGCTGGTGCTTTGGGGAGGGAGGGGCAAAGGTTTTCATAATCCTCCCCTGACTCGCTCCCCCCCCCCCCCCCCCCCTTTTTTTTAAAGAAAACAAATAAAATGGTGCATTTCATATTCACTGTTTGATTTTTTGAATTAGTTTTTTCAATTTTTATTAAATTTGATCAGTTTATAAACACTCCTACTATACTCACTTGCTTTTGAAAGGAATATAGCATGAGATTAACTAGGACACGTCTAGAGTGAAGTATGTGACAAATCTATAAACTATACAATTGAAAGCATTCCTTAGCCACGTGTTACTTTGTAGATTGTTTGCTCATTTTTTCTTTCTTTTTTCATTAAGGGTAATTTAGTCTTACTAGAAATCATCTACAACACTACTCTAAGTCTAAAGTACGCCAAGAAGCTGTAAAAAGTAAATGCCTTGTTTTCAACTTTTGGCAACCCACATTGCTGCATAACGCTGGCAGCATTACATTTGGGTACAAGCTTCACAACTGCAAAGGCAAGGCATATCAATTTGATAAGCGAGAGCATTAGGGGAACTTCTTCGACTGTTATTTTTTTTTTTTTCACTTGGTATTCTGCTTTTGTGGTAGGCTCAACCGAGACTGTCCATAACTCTATATTGAAGATCAAAGAAGTTGGGCTTTGGTGTAATTCCCTCTTTCTCTCCTTCTACAAAGAATATGTACTTGCTTCTTCAAGAGCTAATTAGCTTCAATTTTTTTATGCAGTTGGCAGAGCCTACATTAAATGACTAAAGTAACAAGGTCAAGAATTAAAAATTAGTGACGTGCAATCAAATGTGTTATCGTTTAGTCAATCAAACTTTTAAAGCACAAACACATTCTAACAAGCTTAACAACTAAATGCAACATTACAAAAAATTGATAAAAGAACAATTAATGATACAATCACAAAAAGCAATGTAGAAAATCTTAAATAAAAAGATATCAACTTAACTTCCACAAAAACATGGATAACAATTGTCAAATCCTAAATATAAATGACAGTACAAGTCACTTATGCCATGTCTAAAGACTACTCCAAACATGAATTTGATAATCAACTGAATAAATTAAAAATATTATAAAAATATTAAAGGTCCTTGAACAAGAGGAACAACACCATCATAGATTGGAAAGGAAATAGGAGCCATCATAAGCACCACTCTAATTTTATTAAGTGACATAGTCACTAATTAAAAAACAATGACATGGAGTGAAATACGTTATTTTAAAAAAAAAATGACAAACACTCTTTTTAGAGTTGAATTGTTCTTTATTTCTTATTCTTATTATATTAAACGATTCTTCTATACACTTATTTCTTTTTCCATTGGGTTATCAGTTCAAAGAAAAAACTATCTATTTAGTACTATTTGTTTGTTTTTGTTAATTGCTTCATTGTTGTTTGGGTGTGATCTAAAATTTGGAGATACTATGATATTTCTACTTGAATAGATGAATTATACTAATTATAAAAATTATACATGTAAGTGTTTTTTTAATACTTCTATGCCTAATTAGATACGTTGTAAAATTGTCGATAGTATAACTACTATTACGTCTGCATTAAAAAAAACTACTATTATGTCAACAAATGAATTAGACAATATATTTCTTATATATGTGCTCCTTTTCTTTTGGTTGATTAATTCTATTGCTTATTATATATGAACAGATGTTAAATACCAAAAAAAAATGCTGATGTTATGACATTTGCTATGTAAAGAAATGAATTATATTCAAATTACATAAATTATTTTATATAAATGAGTTATATATTTTGAAAATTATCTTGAAATATTAAAATATTTGTTAAACCAGAGTTTATTTGTTCAACTATTATAAGTTATAAATAATATATATAATTAATAAATTTTACTCCCTCAGTTCCTTTTTATTTGTCAATTTTTTTTAAAAAAAAATTATTTCTATTTATTAGTCATTTTCAAAGTTTAAGATAAACTTAGTTACTTATTTGTCAATTATATCATTAATTCTCATCTAATTTTTAATCAATTTACACATTTGCAACCAGTATGTATTGATTATAGAATAGAAATGAGAAAGGGTACAATAGGAACTTCAAAACTATTTTATGAAAAACAAGAAAATTTATTGCATTTCTTGATTTGTGTATAAAAACCTTAGTTAAAAAGAAATGGAGATAGTATAAAATGTAAATACAATTTGTCTAATTTTGATATTTTTAATTTCAAATGAAGATAGAAATATACCCAGGCATCGCCGGGTAGAGCCACTAGTGAATGATACATTGGTGGAGCACAATTGCTTACCATTAGATATATTAGTATTATAATGAGTGGTTAAGATCATTTACAGGTAACTGGTAGTTTGGTGATAGAATACCATGGATAGATTCTCACATGATTTGGTTTCGTATGTTGTTATTGCAAAGAATGAAAGTATCTAAACAAATAAACTGCTACTCTACCCTGTGGGTAATGAACAAACAAACTTCTTGCCCCCCCCCCCCCCCCCCCAAAACAACACACACACACACACACACACACACACACACATATGTGTGTGTGTGTGTGTGTGTGTGTATATATATATATATTCCATGTTTAATTCCTCTTTCAGTTGGCACCAATTAAATTGTCCTGCAATTATATTTGGCCAACCTTCTTTTAATTGATAAAATTATTTTTCTCTAAATAAGTCATGGTTTGTAGTCTAGAAAAATTAAACCAAAACAAATCTTAATCTTATAGAAGGCCCAACATAAGTAGGAGCCCTGCATACAACTCACAGGATGTATTAACCACGTCTTCACAAAGTATCATTATCTAAAACTAAGTACATTCATTAAATATCAAGGAGGATTTTCTTAGAGTATCTCTAGTACAAAAACTCAATTTTGATTCTTAATTCTATTTTAGTGAGTCCTTTGTTGTAACATAAAATTTAATAACACTCACTAATATTTACACTAATAATAGAACCCAACTTGAGTTATTAACTTTTTTTAGTGAGTCCCATTTTATCTCTCCACTTAACAAGAACTCTCATTTTGACTTGAAAAATTATTTTTTTAATGATTAAACAATCTTGGTTGTAGTTGCTTATATAAGTCACTTTTGTAATAACTCATTTGTTCTAATGATATTCTCCGGTTGTTTAACTCTAAGAACCAATCTAAGCATATTGTAGGAGCCATGCATACAACTCAGAGGATGTACTGACTAGGTCTTCACAAATTATCATTATCTAAATCCATTAAATATCAAAGAGGATTTTCTAGCAATTCAAAAAGTATATTATTTTCTTTACAAATGTGTGGAGAAAAAAACCTGAGAAAAAAACAAGAGGTTTGAAAACTATAAATTGATTTGGTTGCTATACATTAACGTAGGTTGCATGTGTTTGTGTTTGCATGTACTTGTTATTTTTTGGAAACATGACCTTGATTTTGTTTACTGATGCAGCAACATCTGTCATATTCATTCGTTCTTCAGGAAAATCCGCACAACAATTCAGGGCTATTCTATAAATAGATGATATTATGTCATCAGCACGATGTTCTTCATCCTGCAACAAATTGGAATCCACAACTCGAGTAACGGCATGGGGTAACGATTCACTAATCCAACCTTTCAAGCTCAATCCTGCATTCCATTTATTTTAGGGAAATTGTATTTGCATAATTTTTTGTACAACAAAAAGGGAAAGAAGAGGAGAAAACAGACAAGTCTAAGAAAAATCTGGTTAATGTGATGAAGAGAAATAAAAAAATAGTATTGTAAAAAAGTGTTGTATAAGTAATATAACTCTTTCTATTATATCCAAAACTTTAAGAACAGCTAAGAGATGATGCATAGGACAAGGACATGTGTAAGTAGCACACACGAGCCAGTAAAATAGGAAGGAAAAAATGGGGAGATATTATCAGACCAAAAGTACCAAAATAACAATTTAAAGAACGCATTTCAAAGAAAATGAGACTTTAGAAAAGAAATTTTAATAAAAGATCAATAAGGCAATAAGTGATCTGAAACATTTTATTTTTGCAACCTAGTTTGGTGATCTTCATTTGTGTTTGCATCCTATGCCAAAAAATATGGTTCTAATTAAAAAAAGTTCATAGAAAATTTTGTACTGATGTAGGTTAATTACTTGGTGCAATGTAGCCAAATGTAGTCATGGTCTTGGTATATTGTTGGGATTGTCCTTCATCAAGAAGTTTGGTAATGCCAAAGTCACTAACATGGGCAACCATGTCTTCATCCAACAAGACATTGCTAGGCTTTACATCACAATGAACCACTATTGGGGAGGCACCATGATGCATGTAATCCAATGCAAAAGCCACATCTATCATTATATTTAGTGTTTGCAAGAAGTCTAAAAAATAGTTATGAGAATACAGCCATCTTTCAAGATTCCCATTAGACATGTAGTCCATTACTAAAAGCTTGTAATCATCATTTGAACAACTACCAATGATCTTAATGAGATTTCATTGATGCAGCTTGCGCATTACTTCACATTCTACACTAAAGCTCCTTGATCCTAATTCAAGGTCCAAATTAAATATTTTGACCGCAACAACCATCCCATTTGGAAGTATACCTATAAACACAGAGCCAAAAGTTCCCTTACCAAGCAAATTACTCTCATCAAATCCATTGGTTGCCCAAGAAAGTTCATTGTAGGAAATCATTCTTGTTTCTAGTAAAGTTGATGAACTCACTTTAGCAGGATCACCATTATCATCATTTTTTCTTAGATGATTTATCAAAAGGAATACACACAAAACAAACAAAATGGTTGACAACATTAAAGGCAATATCCATTTAATGAAAAGCAGATGTGCATGTGACCTTTTTCTCTTCATTTCACTACATGGGGGAACTTGTAATCGTGCATTTCCACAAAGTGCTTTATTAAATATGAAAGATTGAGTTGTGAAAGTTTTAAAAGGTCCATTGTTGGAATCTCACCTTCAACCTGTTATAAGAAAGATTGATAAATTTGAGATCATGAAGTGACTCTAAGGATTTTGGAGTCATGCCAAGCAAATAGTTTTGGGATAAGTCCAAGGATGTCAAACTTATCAAACTACCAAATGAATCAAGAATATTCCCCTCCAATTTATTATGTGCTAAGTTGAGAATTTGCAAATTTTACAACTCTGTAATGGCCCTTGGAATGCTTCCTGAAATCTGATTCTTTGATAAATCCAAAAATATTACAGCCTTTAAATTCCCAACATATCTGGTGGAAGAAATCCAGTTAAAGCATTGTGAGATAAGTTTAGTTCTAAAATGTCTCTGAGACTCCAAAGAGAAGATGGCACTTTATTCAGTTTGTTTGAGTTCAAGTAGAGCTTCTTAGAGAAGTAAGATTTGTTAGAAATATTGTTAAAAAATCAAAAGAGGAAAAGAAATACTATGTCGTGGCAATAGCCACTTCCCTGAACACAAATTTTGTTGGACCTCCAGTGCAACCCAAAATATGATTTGCTCCCTAAGGTTTATACAGTAGCGTGTTTGAACCTATGCACTCGAGGCCAAAACATGTTGGAGCCTCACAAACAATGTCCAAAAGAATACAAAGGAGAAAAAAAAAAGATTGAGAAGTAGAGAATTGCTCTCTTGGTGTCAAGACTCTTGTTGCTACTCCTTATATAGTGCCTAAGAAATCAAATCATTAAAAAAAAAAACTTTTAACACAAAAAGAAAGGTGATAGGTATAAATGAATGGCTAATTAAAGCAATTAATATGTCAACGGTAACAAAGCAATTAATATGCCAACAATAACAAAAAATAAATAAATTAGCACTTACATGGCATTATTTCAACAATCATCCACTAATGGCAAATAAGTGAAAGAAAAGAAAAATTTGAGCAAGGAAAGGTTTTTGTGCTAAAGTGTTAATGTCCTAAGGATTGAATTAACACGTAGTGAGGTGAGACAATACCTTATGTCCAAGAAGTGAAGTACTTTTGAACTTAATGGACTTAAGACGAGACCCTCACAACGCACATTTTTACCTTTTAAATTGTGATAGCTCCACGATTAAATTTTTTGCACAATAATTTAGGCATTTATATATATGCATCTTGGGTTGCTCATAAGTGCTCTAGAAAGATAGCCTAAGTCTTTCATGGAAGGTAACCTATGCCTTCACACTCACGTATGTAGATACATCAAGTGCGTCTCTATAGCACCACTCATATTAAGGGCTATGTATCTATTAAGAGCTTATGGCTCTGTAACACCCCAAATTTTAAGTACTAGAAATAAACCACGAGGTAGCTCTTAGTAGGACCCTTTCCATGTGTTATTAGACAAAAGACGTTTTAAGAGTTATTGTTATTAGATCACTTATTATTCTTATTATTGTTCTTATCATTATTATATTTATTGTTGTTGTTATTGCTATTATTATTATTATTATTATTATTATTATTATTATTGTGTTGTGTTGTTGTTATTATATTTATTGTTGTTGTTGTTGTTGTTATTATTATTATTATTAATTCTTTGTTACGGTGTTGTTATTATATTATTATTATTAGTGTTATTGTTATTAATACCTTAGCATTAGAAATTAATAGAAATATTATCATAGAACCCAAAGAGCATCTAGGGCCTAATAGGGGACTAAAGCCCACTAAGCCACATACTCACCCACATGTTATAAGAAGAGAATAGAGAATGAGGGTTAGGTTTAGCCGTCACAAAATAGAAGAAGAAAGAAGGTAGAGAGAGTATGAGGAGAAAAGGAAGAAGAAGAGGAAGAGAAAGGAAGAAGAAGAGGAAGAGGAAGAGAAAGAGGAGGAATAGAAATCGGAGAACCCAAAACCTTCAGACTCAGCTTTGCATGTCCATAAAGGTGAGTGCTCTCCCCTGTATTCTTCCTTATCCTTTATGTTGTTCTTAGTCATCTATTTACCTTTTCCCCCTCCTTATGCCTAAGATTAGGGATTTGATGAGTTTTGAGGGGATTGTGAGGGAGTAAGGAGTTTATAGATTAGATAGTTTTTTGGCAACTTTTCTTCAAAAATTGGATTCTGTGTTAGCGCTAGGCGCGTGGACCCACTAGGCAGGGTGAAACACCCGCTAGGTGGGTTGGGTTCCAACGCGGACCCGCTAGGCGGGACTTCCGTCCTACTGGACGGATACGATTTTTGCTATTCCGTTCTCTGTGTTTATGAACTCTTTTTTACAGTTTTTAACTCATTGTTGTTTTTTTTCTTATGCCTTGTTGAGTTTATATTGTATGATTATTATTTACCTTGAAAAAACTGAGTGTGATATGAAATTGTACCAATGTTTCATGATAAAAGTCTATAAAAAGTTGTAAGCATTATTTGTGACCATGCATCATAACATTTGAGTTATGTGATGAGGAAAGTATGTAGAAATCTAGCTGGTGGAGGCCGTGATGGGTTGTCTAACCTTAGCCTTGGGGGTTATCCAGTTGGAAAAACTCCAATGGTCCATGCTGATCCCATGGAACCAGGGCGTACTAGCAAAATTGGGAAATCCTGACTAGTCACCAAGGGATATCATGCTAGTTGAGGGTGCGAAAGCTGAAGGCATCGGTACCGATGACGCTTCTTATGGCTTGCATTTACTCTTAGTCTACTTTCCAAAAAGTTTAGGTTACCACCACATGTGCATAAGTAGTGGTTTAGGAATATAGCATGCATATGTATCTTGTTATCGTGTGATATGTTGAAGTGTGCTACAATTGTAATTATGTGAAGTCTGTGTGACCTTCATGAGCGATTGATGTATATGAACGTGTGTGAAAACGTAATTGTGTCTTGTGATGAAGTGTCGAGATTATGCATATGTGTTTATGTTATGAATGTATGTTATGCTTGTTTGATGAAACAAAACGATGCGTATGTCTAGTTACTAGGCAAAAGATGTGAAATAAATGTATGCTTGTAATTAAAATTGTGTTTGCTACCTTAAGGATAAGTGAGAATCTAGGCCCTAGAATAGTGTTATGAAAGTTTTAGTTGGATAATAATAGTTGTGAATAAGATAGAGAAAGAGTGAATCCTCACACCACGTAATAGAAAGGTATAAGACAAGTAAGAGATAACAAAATGAGGGTATTAAGGTGAGTGTTAAGGAAGTGTCAAAAGTATTTTAGAACGTCTGTGACCTTAGACTTAACCCTTAGAGAATAACCTTAAATATAAAAAGGAAGGAGAGTAAAATCTAAACATGAAGGGTTTAAATACTAGAGAAGGTTTTGGGTAAGAAAGAGTTCTTAGGTTAAGAATGAGATAGTAAGATTGTATAATAATTGTGAGAATGAGAGAGGAGTTAACAGGAAACACTGATTATTGAAAGGTGTAGACCCGACCATAGGTATGGATTATTATGAGAGGCCTAGTGAGGCTAAAGCCATGAGAGATAAGTAATGAAGGTTGTTCGAGTAGAAGAGTCTGACCTAGCTGTAGAACCCTTAGAGCACTCACTGAGACATTATGTCTCACTCCTTTAAGTTTTTCCTTTTTTTCAGGATACAAGTGAAGACATATACAGGTGGAGCTTGGAGTCACGTGCAAGAAGATGTAGTTTAGTTTATATTGTTTTCTTGTATTCCTCTTTATGTTTTATTCGACACCTTCGGGTGATAGATGAGTTGTATTAGGCGTGTATTTTTCTCATTGTATTGTTCGTATATAATATTTAATTATATTTATGAGTCGCTTTAACATGTTTCTATGTTTTTAAGTCTTTCTTTTTTGTTCTTAGCAAGCTAGGCTTAGTTACGGTAATACCCCTTAGGGTGTTACAGGCTCAACCTCACATTAAGCATTACCACAAGCCATAGGGATGAGAAGTGTAGTGCATAGGAGTATTCATATGGCTTCATTTGACCATTAATTGGGTGTCTACCATACTTTCCTCCACTCATGGCTTTAAGCCCATCCCCCTCGACATTTCCAAGACAATTTTCTTGGGTAATCCTTTTGTAAAAGGATCTGTAAGATTTTTCTCACTTTTCACATACTCAAGTGAGATTTCACCATTTAAATTATGTTTCTAACAACATTTTATCTCATATATGTGTGCCTTCTCTTACCATTATAGGCACCATTGTTATTAGCCATACCAATTGCAGCTTGTGAATCACAATTGAGATATATAGAAGGTGTAGGTCTCCCCGGCCCACAATGATATATTAGCCATTAGGCTTCTCAACCACTCTGCTTCTTGACCCACTAGTAGAATTTGTCTCATTGTTGTCTGAAATCCATTTTGAGTCACAAAACCCTTCTAAGATAGCTGAAAAAGTTATTGAAATGTAAACTCCAATCCATAGTACCCTTTAGATACTTTAGAAGACGTAAATCATTCCAATGATCACTATTAGGATTATTAGAGTATCTACTCAATCACCGTACAACATATGTAATGTCAGGTCTAGTATAATTCATAAGATAAATGACATTACTAATTATTTTTGCATACTTAGACTGAGAGACATAGGTTCTATTATTTTTTTTCCCTAATATGAATACTAAGATCAAATGATGTTCTAGCAGGTACAACATCAAAACTATCAATTTTTTTAATATATTTTTTTTTCAACATAATAAGCTTGATATAGAGAGAAACCATTTTTAGTTTTTCATATTTAATACCCAAAATCAGATTAGTTTCTCCTAAGTCATTCATCTCAAGTTAGGAGCTTAAAAACTCTTTAATTTTGATTACCACTTTCAAAAAGGTTCCACATATCAACATATTATCAACATATAAACAGGGGAGGAATCAAATGACACCGGTATAACTTACACCAACTATTACATCATTTAATAATTTAATATAGAATATGATTTTTATCGATCCAACCATTGAATTATAATTTTATATTACCATGATTGTTCGTGTCAAATTTTGTCAAAATTGAATAATAATAAGAAGGTAATCAAATAACTCATGTTTTCCTATATTTTGAAAATTATATATTACGTCCATTTTAATCTATATGAATAAGGTATCAAATAATTTTGGATTAATATAAAATTTTGTATACATGATCTAATTTAAAGTGGGTTTTGAGATAAAATTATCTAATTTAAAGTTATTAAATGATGTAATAGTTGGTGTAAGTTACATAGGTGTCATTTGATCCCTTCCCAACATATAATAACACAATTTGAATATACCATTTTTACATATACACAAGATAAGTGTTTACTACAAACCCATAATTCACCAATGTGTTATTAAATTTTTTCATTCCATTGCTTTGGTGCATGTTTTAAGCCAAATAAAGATTTTCTAAACTTACATACTTTGTGTTCTTGTCTCAACACAATGAAGCCTTCTAGTTGCTTCATGTAAATTCCAATCTTTTAAACCTTCACTTTGAAAAATGGTCTTTACATCCATTTGATATATAACCAAGTTATGGATTGCAGCCTAAGCTATTAAAGCACATATAGTAGCAATTTGGTTACTGGTGAATAAATATAAAGAAATCTATACTCTTTTTCTGAGTAAAACCCTTGATAACTAATATAGCCTTGAGTTTTTCTATTAATCCATCATACCTATATTTTTCTTTTGAAAACTGCTAGTACACCTTTAGCCAAACACCCCCACACTTTTCTCTAATTTCTTATGAGTGATCTTGATTAATATATAGCATGCAATTAATATAGCTTCCCCCCACATATATAGTCAGGCATACCAGAATTAATTATCATGACATTCATCGTATCCTTAAATGTCCTATTCTTTCATAACTTTCTTTCTTATTTTTTTTAATAATTGAACACCCTTTAATATTAGCACTTTTATACTTTTACTTCATACATTATTTATGCACATATGTAACACAATTTTGATAATGTACAAAATAATCAAGACAAGATTGTTCTTAACAATACAACTAATTAAAACACCAATATATATTAAAATAATAAATCAATTTTTCCAGATAGATTTTGCAAGTTTGCTTGACACAAAAAGATTGAAAAAATTATTTGGCATATGATTAAAGGGATGACAATATACCTATTTGTTGTGTTTTCCATATTTTTCGATTACCTTTTTGCAATCTCCATAGCCTCATTGCTTCTCTAAAAAGGAATTATTGTTGCATCTTTGAAACATAGCCAACCTCGAGTTACTCGAAGATGATGAGCAGCCTTAGTAACTATTCTATAGTTGGTTCCATTAAGGAGTTCAAGTTTTGACATATCAAACAAGACATTTTTATTGAGAAACAAATCCATTATATCAACATAGTCAAAAGAAAGAAAAATAAATTTGCTTTCAGATTGTTGGAAATATTATTAAAAAATAAAAAGAGGAAAAAAAAACATAATGTGTCGTGGCAATAGCCACTGCCCTAAAAGGAAATTCCGGTGAACCTTCGGTGCAACCCAAAATCCGGTTTGCTCCCTAAGGTTTACACAATGCCCAGAAGAATACAAAGAAGAAGAAAGAAAGAAAGAAAGACTAAGAAGTAGAGAATTACTCTCGGTGTTAAGACTCTTGTTGCTACTCCTTATATAATGCTTAAGAAATCAAACCATTGGAAAAAAATTTAAATAGCTTTTAACACAAAAATAAAACTGATAGGTATGAATGAATGGCTAATTAAAGCAATCAATATGCCAATGGTAACAAAGCAATTAATATGCTAATAGTAACAAAAAAATAATAATTAGCACTTACATGCCATTATTTCCACAAGATTACCAAAGCATGTTGGGATCACTCCAGAAATTTGCTTATTTTCAGTTATGTACAACTCACTCAGCTAGTTGATTGCACAAAATTCATCAATGATGGTTCCTTGTAGTTGGTTGTTTCCAAGACTCAAATATTGAAGAGACTACAAATTACTTATTGTCGTTGGAATTGTTCCACTTAAATCATTGTGGTACAAAGTTAGTATGAACAAGTTGCTTAAATTTCAAATTTCCAATGTAATTTTGCCATCAATTTTGCACTTATCGACTATGAACTGTTCAAAATTGGACATGTTTCCGATTGATTTAGGAAGATTTCCTTGCATTGGATTCCCTAATATTTGAAGAAAATTCAAAGAACTAAGAAAGCTTAATTCGATAGTGGAAGCATCAGTAATTAAATTATTGAATCCCACATCCAACACCTGAAGGTATCTCAAATTCCCACGAGATCTGTGTATGACTCCTTTGAGCTTATTCAGCTTCAAATCCACATAGTTAAGCTTAGAAGCATTGGATAAGCTACTTGGAATATTTCCACCCAAGTTTGTTTTCAAGTAAGTATAGTTCTTCTAAGTTTTCTAGGCAGATGTGTAATGGAAGAAATCCTGAGAAGGAATTGCTTCCCAAATACATGCAAGTTAATGATGACATGTTAAAGATATTTGAGGGAATAGATCCATTTAAATGGTTGCTTCCCAAACTTAAATTCACAAGCATAGGAAGATGACCAATCTCCTCGGGTATGGAGCCTGAAAGAACGTAACAATTCATAAGGTAAGAATAACATAAATCAACATCTTTAGCCTTAAAGCAAACTGATTTTTTTTTGTTGGTTATATGATGATGCAGAAATTCATATCCAAGATCTAAGATTATTTGCAAATTGTACTAGAGCTTATCTTAAATCGTGTTTAGTTGCTTGTGAATGTATAATAATTACGTAGCTTAATGTTAAAAAATATAAAACTATTTGTAATTCTCCATCTAATAATTTAAATTTAGAAGAATTGATTTTTGAAACAGTATATATCTTGCCTCCCAACTTTTTACGGTAATCTATTATATATTATAAATGAAGGTTTTATAATGTGGAAAGATGTCATGTGACAATACTATATTTATTCTTTTTTCGCCTAAATTTCATAAATTTTTTTATTCATATAAATAAACTATTATATTTAATTATAGTAATTAAGACATTTATAATAAGTATATATTTTACTTAAATTCATTAATTAAATAATTAAATTTTAAATTGATTTTGATTTTATATAACAAGAAAATCAATTTTACAAATTTTATTGAAAGTTATTTGTAATCACAATAATTATGATAATTATGGTAATATTTTTTTATCATATTAATTAAAGCATTCATAATATATAATAAAATCCTTTTCAATTTATTGATTGACTACTCCCAATACAATTATTAAATTACAATTTTTTATTGCAAATAGAAAATGGATTGCTCTACAAATTATAATATGAGATAATATATTATTATCATGTTTGTAAAAAAAATATGATTATCATTTTTTGATTTTGATCAATCATTAAATCTTAAATGAATTTTGATTTTATATAACAAGATAATCAATATTCAAAATATATAAAATGTTATTTATAATTATAGTAATTAAGACGTTTATAATTAAGGTGTTTATAATAAGTATATATTATACTTAAATTTATCAATTACATAATTAAATCTTAAATATATTTTAATTTTATAAACTAACGAGATGTTACAATTATGAATTATTGATAATATATAAATAATAAATAATAATTATTGATTCTATAAATAAGCATAATAATCCATTTAATAGTGATTCATGCTAAGATTTTATATATTATAATAATTATTAATATATCAAATTTTATTTATATATTATAAACTAACAGGATGGTATATTATTTCCTTAAATAATTTAAACAATTATTTCATTCTATTATTATTGACCTAGGTTTAAAATTACTTTTTAAAATCATTTAAACAATTTTAATATTTTTGTCGCTAAATAGAAATATATTACATTAAATTCTAATACTAATGTAATGAATAATAATGGATATTTTTATTTTGTTATTTTTTAATTCATGAAAATACATAATTATAGTAATTAAGGTGATCAAAACCAATATATATTTTAATTTGAATTTGAATTAATAAAGGTAATTACAACTAATATATTGAGGATTCTTTTTGTTTTTATTTTATTAGTGTTTTTCTCTATGCTTATATATCAAAAAATAAAAATCAAACATCTCCCATATGTCCATATTTTTCAATTTCATGCTTTGATATGCTTAGGGCATGACACTAAAAAGGCTAAACTCCTAGTCTATTATGTTGACGTTATAAATTAATGTTTCTATTATTCTCTCATTCCACTTGCTTTATAAAATTCTTTCTTCTTTGTGTAGGACATGTTTTCCTGACTTTGATGAAGAAAGGTAAGTAATGAGTCTATTTTATTGTTCTCAATTTATTTATCATTTTTTGTTTTGTTTTCAATTTTTGTGGTAATCTCTCACTTTTTGATTGAATTCTTAAACCATTTTTAAATTCAAATGTGTCATGAAATTCTTCATACTTTATGTCTGATACATATTTTTGTTGGTGATGAAAAATGCAAGCAATTAATTAGTTTTATTATTCTTCATTTTTTTTCTTAATATTTCTGTTTTCTTAAATTTTTTCTTAATTTTTCAACTTTTGTGGTGATCTTGCACTTTTTTGATTGCATTCTTAAACAATATTAAATTTACATGTTTCATCTCTAATTGGTATATAATGGATTTGATTATCACAATCTTGCTTATGCATTGTATTTGTTTTTGTAACTTTAGCTTACTATATTTTTTATGACATTGTCTCATCTACATTCTATATCTGTTACTGTAATGGATAAAAAGAGGAAGAGTTGTTTGATTTTGTTCTTCAAATAATGATCGAAGCAAGATTTAGATTTTTGATTTGTTATGTAGAATATTATGTATAAATTCAATTGTCTTTTTATAAAATTTTACTATTATGTTGATAATTATAAATGTTTGTAGGAAACGTAACCCAAGTTGTGTATTTATCTTTTAATTTTGATGGATAGGATTAAAAATTAGCAATTTTAGATTATGGAAACCCAATCCTATACAGTGCACTTACTTTCGTAATACCAATTTATTTATTTATTTACACTTAGTATATGATAATTTAAATCCAAATAGTGTCATAAAACATTTCCTCCCCCCCCTTTTTTTTTCTTCCTTTGTTTATTGATAGGAATTCTTTACCCAGTCTTAATATCAATACAATGACCCTATACAATCATATTATATATAATTTTAAAATATAAAAATAATAAATAATATGCTATTAAAAAATAGAAAAATATAATTTTCATAATTTAACTCATCATCAAATTAATTTATATATTTGTAAGTGAACATTTTTTTAGTGTTAATATTATTCATGTTAAAATATAAATTAAAAAATAATTAAAAAACATTTGTCTATGAATCAAAATATTATATATGATAATAAAAATATCATTGTTGTTCTTTAAAATTACGATCTACATAAAAAATGGTCATCATAGAAATATGTAAAAATTTAAGAAAAAATATTAAAATAGATAATATGTAACAATAATTTCAATATTATTTCTCAATTGATAATAGACATAAATGTTAACATCAAACTAATAGACATATATATATATATATATATATTGTAAACAAATTTATTGAACAGTATGAATAATTTTTTATTTTTTATGATAAAAACTTATAATCGTAAAATTTACATATTGAATTTGACCCGTGTAATGCACGGGCTAAAATGCTAATGTTATAATCAAACTAATAAACTATTGTAGCATTATGAGTCTTGCTTTAGCTTGAGCAACACAACTCAGGTTATTTCTTATTATCAGTTTTCACTGTTTACATTTGATAGGAATTTTCTTTTTCTTTTTCTTTTCTTCTCTATAATTCTACTCAAAAGGCTCTGATACACCCTTAGCACATGTATATAGAAGAAAGAAGTATGGGATGAGAAAGAGTGGACCTAGCAGAGTACAGGGATCACTTTGGGTAATTGGTGAGCAGGTGATAAAGGAAGATTCTGTGAATGGGAGAATAAGAGGGAATGATTGAGAATCAGTAAGGACTAAGGAGGGGGGATCAAAAAGATTGTGGGGAGTATGTTATGGGGAGGCTGGTATTGAGAATTGAGGGAAAATTATAAGGGTTGGCTGGGGGGAGTTTCCTGTTGTTTGGGACCCCATTGTTTGTGTTTCTATTTTCTTGTCCATCCTGTATTTCCTGTTTCTCGTAAATTTAGAAGATTACCCTTGAGTTCCTTATGAGCAAGTCTCCATTATCCATTATTATATACATATCTCACTTCCTTAACAGTCTTTAATTAATGGAAGATTTATTTTTGCATGTTAAAGATTTAGGGCAAGAAATCTATCTTAGAATGTTAGCTATGAGATTTTCAATGTCACAAAATAAAAGCTTCAAATTTAGACTCTAAGAAAGATCGAAGTTTATGCTTCAGTCCATTATATAGTTTTCAATTTTATTATTTTTCTGTAGTTGATGCAGATGGCAAAGGAAATATCAGAAAGCAAGAGCTTTTCCAGGCTTGTGTAGCCCTCAAGGTGATTTACAAAATGGCATAAAATAGTTGTGGTTTCAAACATAATATCAGAGCTTCTCTATACATAATTGTCCCTCCCTGTCACGAAGCTGTTTAATTTTTTCCTTAGATCACTTAGTGGTCATAGCTTTCCAATCTTAGAACATAAATTTCTAGGGAAACCTAGGGAGACTTTCCTTGATAATGTTCTGTACATAAGTTAAAGATGATAGTCTCTGTCTAAAAATTTAATAGGTGTATTGTTTGTATGACATTGGAATTTTTGTACCCAGGTTCCAATGCAACAAGTTAAGATTGTCAAGCATCCAGATCTGCAGGTTTTGATCCAATAGGTCTCTGGAAGTTATAACGTTTACTACTTCCAAATCTTACTGTTAGTTCCTTATATTGCCATTGTTTAACTTGTTGTCATAACTAGGATGGTTTTGGTATAGTTTGGAACCATAGCTTATTGGCAAAGATTATTGAGGAAGAAATAACCAGTTGCTGCATTGATATGGTCAGATTGTGCTGCCCTAAGCATCCTTTCGCAGACTAGTACTTTCTGTGCAAATTATCTCTTGTAATGCCCCCTTCTTATCCCTTTTTCCCCAGATTATTACCTTTGACAAGTATGGTGTCTCAGGTCATTGTAATCATCGTGATGTGCATTATGGAGTACGGTAAGTTGAACTATTAGAGTATTGATAAATATCAAAGAACTATAACTGGAAAAAATCTGGTGATATAGTAGCATGTTTGGATGAGCTTTCTTCAAGGGAAATAATGGTTTGTTTTTTAAATGCTCTCTCAAAAAGCTGTCAAAAACAAGCGATTATTTATTCAAAATAAGTTGAACCAAAAATGCACTATTAGCACTAACAATTGTATAGTTTGAGATTTATTTAACTCGATATAATTTTAAAATTAAAATAACAATAAATGAGTCATAATGGCACGCACTGTATACTTTAAGGTCATTTCCCCCACCCTTTACCATGCTATAACAATACCCATTTTGAGCTGTGTGGTGTTAATTATTTTGTGCTTCTTACTGTTAGGAGCAGCTTAGTTCGTTTACTTAAAATTTAAAAACACTTAAATAACCTTGAACAACTTTTCTAATACCTGTCAATATCTTTTTAAATATTGAAATTTTGTTTTAAATGCTCCTGCAGGCTGCCGTGCAGTGGTGTTCAGATTATTTAACTTATTAAAATATGATATTGATATTTGATCATGCACTATGAAGCACGGACATGAACACCCCGACACAGCTAATGTCTAAAATATAGGACATCGGGACACGGCATACACATACAAAGAGAGAAAGACTCTAATGAAATGAAATACGAATAACAACCAAAAATACAAATTGATGATATATTCACCTTTTTAAACCAATCTTCTATGTTTTTTCTTTGATAACAACCCTCAAAAAAGGGGAAGAGACATTATTTTTTTAATACTTTATGTTATATTTTAAGCTCACTTATATAAAAGTTAAAATTGACTATTTTTTTAATAATAGTAGTGTGTGTCCATTTATATGAAGGTGTGGGCTCAAGTGTCCAAAGTGTGTAGAAGTGTCAGCTTAAGTGTCTAAGCCAACCAAAAACAATTTTTTTAATTGGACATCTAATTAGAAGTGTCTGACATGTGTCGGACAAGTGTCGGGGAGTGTCGGTGTCGGAAATGTATCCAACACTGCGACACTTTGAACAAGAGAGGTGTCGGTGCTTCATAGAGATTATGTATCCCTGAGAATTTGGTTTTTAACTGAGACCAATGGCATCATGTGATTCATGTAGTCAACCTCAGAGATAAGGCTTTTGTTGTAGTATTGTGCCTTGCTGATCGTTAGAATTATCCTTGTGGATTCTTTAGCAGCTCTCTTTGTCCACAGTATCCAAGAAAATGGAAGATTATGGGAGTTAAGTGCATGAGGACATCATCCACGATTTATCTAAGTAGACTAATCACATTATTTTCTCATTCTTATGCTGCTGTCTGACATTGAAATATTTTCCTTGTAAACAGCAAGCTACTACTTAATACTTTACAACGGGATATTGAAGTTTGGGAATTAGTTGTTTTTTTTTTTTTTTTAATCTTGTTTGACCAATTATTTTATTAGAACTCATCCAAATTGCCTTATTCTCCTGGGATGTCTTCATTATTCTTAGGTTAGCACCAATGTATTGCGCAAATATAGTGGTCCTGTTGATATCTGGTTGTCCATGTTTTGGGCCAAGCTGCTCTCAAATGGAACAATGCAGTGCTTGGTGAATGAACATTCTCGTAGGAGCTTTATCGCAATGGCCCAACACTCAAGCCAGTGGATGTGGTATGCATGCTTTACCTTTTATTGTAAAATTGTAGACTAAATATCGTTCCTTGAAATTTGCAAATGTTGTTCAATTTGGATTTTCTTTCTATAAATGTTGTCTTCCTTTAATCTTTGTCCTTGTGTCAAATATTGCGATCCATCACACATGACATCTATGTGGTAGATATTTAGAAACTTCAACTGAAATTATCTCTAAGAGGCATTGCACAACAACATTTCCTTTTTTCTCCATCTAAATAATTTCTGCAGGTTCCGCAAACTTTTTGTAGCCTTATCCAGTTATACCTATATGAACACTCTTAGAAAGGTCAAGTGAAGTTGCAACGCTGAAGGAGTTGTGTTGCTTGTGTGATCAGCTTTCATTTGTTGCGATCCTGCTCTGTATCTATCAACTTTCTTCCCGGTTCAAGCTATACATTATGTGGACTGTACCCTGCGGCTCAAGCAGCCATTCACTTTCTCATGACAATCACTGCTAATTTTCTTCGAATAATCCATGGTGCATGTGTCCATTAACAGTGGTCTATGTTTGTCAGATTTTGTTTACTAAGTTTTCAATTCTTTGTATTGGTATTTGGTAAAGTAGCACAATAAATATTCTTTACTACCGAAGCATTAGAAAATGGCCATGACTATCCTTCGTGATTTCTTTCTATCAACTTGAATTACCCACAGGCTAATACTTGTAATTGTCCTGTAATTATATTTAGCCAACCATCTTTTAATCGTGCGTGTTAGATATTTGCTTTATGGACTGCACATGACTTTATCTTTTGTGCTTCAGTTTGTTAATAAGTGCCCACTAGTCAATGAGTGGCACCTTTAATTTAGGAGTTAGTTAGTCAGATGCTGATAACTTTATCTTTTATTAATTTTTCTATTTCAAATTTTTAAGGACTATAAATGTAAACGTTACTGATTAATAAAGATGTAGGATTCTCTATTTCTTCTCCAAAATATTTCAGCGTATTCTTCTCCCCTTCTTCTCTGTTTTATTCTCTTTTCTTCCATAAATCCAATAAATTGGTATCAAGGGCCCTATTCTTACGGGGACTTGCAGAATGAAAGCTGATACAAGCTTTTCCCAAGTAACTCCTCCAGTCTTTGATGGAGAAAATTATGACCTCTGGACAGTGAGAATGGAGTCTAACCTAGAGGCATTGGATTTATGGGAAGCTGTGGAAGAGGATTATATTCTTTACTACCGAAGCATTAGCATAGAGCCATGACTATCCTTCGTGATTTCTTTCTATCAATCTTGAATTACCCACAGGCTAATACTTGAAATTGTCCAGTAATTATATTTGGCCAACCTTTTAATCGTGCGTAATCTAACATCTGAGAGCAATTGCATGTGCATGAACTGAAATTGATGGCATTTGATTTGGTGGGGCTGCTTAATGTTGCACCCATGAATGATCGAAGTTTAAGATACAACCCAACTTGGGTAGAGTTTAAGGATGAATGAGTTAGACCCTTCACTTAAAACTAAATTATAATACCATTCTGAATTGGATTATCAAATACTTGCTTTTTGGTCAAATAATAATTAAATAAGTTATTAAGCAAACATATGTTACTTGAAGTAACATTTGAATTTATAACTTATAATTTATTAATTTTTTATTTTTATCTTCAATATTTTAATTAAATTGTTTATTTATTCTCTCTTTTAATACTATATTATTTATTTTAATAAATTTTTCCTGCAGTATTACATTGTTTATTTTATTTTTATTAAAATATTTAAATTTCTTTTAAAAAAGTGATCAGAGTGTAAAATTAAATAAAAAATTTCAACTATTATTACATAAAAATATACTTTTGTCTACAAAATAAAACAGAAATTTATGTAAAAAATTATATAAATGTTTTTTATGTCATTTTATATTTATTAACTAGTTTAATTTTTAATTTTATTAAATACTTATAATTTAATAAACTATCTTATCAACTATTTTATCAAACATAATCCTTGAAATAAAAAATAAAGACTGAAATTATTGATATTAGATAATTTTTTTGATTAACATGATATTTTTATAATTTTAGGGAATAAATTAATTGATATTCATAATTTAAGAAACTACTTTAAGATATTACTCAACAAAGAGAAGGGGAGAGATTTTAATGGGGGGGAGGGGGGAGGAAATAAATTTTAATGAAGGAAAGGGACATCTTGTTTGATTCACAAAGGGAGGAAAAATAAAATAAAAAATTATTATTTGAAGTTATTAAATTATGAATAATTTAGTATAATTAATATAAAGTTTTCTTTCTCCTCCAATTTTTACCAATTTTGAAGGAAGCCAAATTTACCTAAGGAGGAATTTTAACCCTTCCCCTCCTTTATAAATTTTTCAACCAAATAATAGAAGTTAGTAAAAATCTCACATCTCTTTATTTCCTTTCAAGGCTTCAACTAAACACTGGAAAATTTTATGGGAGTTCTTCCTTTATTAGGTTAAATATAGGAAGTATGAATTCGAACATGATGTTATAGTTGAGTTAGACCTCATTGAACTTTTTCTTTAATATATCTGAATTGGCAGATTTATTTTTCTCTAAATAAGACATGGTATATAATCTAGGCCATTTTGTCATTAAAAAATGTAATAAAGGGCCGAACATATGGTTAATAATCTAGAAAAATGAAACCGAAACAAATCTTAATCTTATACAAAGGACCAACATAAGTAGGAGCCCTACAAACAATCCACATGATGTACTAACTAGGTCTTCACAAAGTATCATTATCTAAATCTAGTGCATTCATTATATGTCAAGTAGGATTTTCTTAGCAATTCAAAAAGTATATTATTTTCTTAACAAATGTATAGAGGAAAGGACTGTCTAACTGATGTCTGTATAAGAGGGTTGGAAATTATAAATTGATTTGATGTCTATATAAACTTAGGTTGCATGTGCTTGTGTTTGCATGTACTAGTCGTTTTTCGGAAACATGACCTTGATTTTGTTTAATGATGCAGCAACATCCATCATATTCATTCGTTCTTCAGGCAAATATGCACAACAATTCAGGGCTATTCTATAAATGGATGATATAGATGATATTATGTCATCAGCATGATGTTCTTCATCCTGTAACAAATTGGAATCCACAACTCGAGTAATGGCATGGGGCATTGATTCACTAATCCAACCTTTCAAGCTCAATCCTGCAACAAACAACTCATCTGTTGGCTTCTTTCTTGAGAATGTTTCCATCAACATAATCCCAAAACTGTACACATCTCCTTTTGTAGAAATAGTCCCCTTGGATCCAAACTCTGCATGCCAATCCAACATTGATTAAATTTTCTTACAATAAATACTCTATGTAGTGCATATTAATTTTAGTTTTAGTAATAGTAACATATATACAAGTTCAAACATAGGCCCTTATTGAAATAACCAAAAGCTCTTATCATATACTATTACATTCCATTTATTTTAGAGAAATTGTATTTGCACAAGTATACAACAAAATGAGATACGAAGAGAAGAGAGAGAAGTTTGACAAAAGATAATTAATGTGATAGAGAGAAATTAACAAAAATGTTGTAAAAAAGTATTGTATGAAATACAACTCTTTATTTTATATCCAAAACTTAATGGATAGCTAAGAGAGGATATATAGGACAAGGACAGGTATAAGTAACAGACACCAAGCACCAAAATAGGAAGAAAAAATGGTGAGATATTATCAGATCAATAAAGATAAAATATCCAAAGTAATGGGAGTACCAAAATAACAATTTAAAATCACATTTCAGAGAAAATGAGATTTTAAATAAAAACCCCTTTTAATAAAAGGTCAATAAGACAATAAGTGATATGAAACATTTTATTTTAGCAGCCTGGTTTGGTAATCTTATATTGAGTATGCAACCTCTGCAAAAAATGGTTCTAATAAAAAAAAAGTTAATAGAAAATTATGTACTGATGTAGGATAATTACCTGGTGCAATGTAGCCAAATGTAGCCATGGTCTTGGTATACTCTTGGGATTGTCCTTCGTCAAGAAGTTTGGCCATGCCAAAGTCACTAACATGGGCAACCATGTCTTCATCCAACAAGACATTACTAGGCTTTACATCACAATGAACCACAGTTGGCGACGCACCATGATGCATGTAATCCAATACAAAAGCCACATCTATCATTATATTTAGTCTTTGCAAGAAGTCTAAACAATAGTTATGAGAATACAACCATCTTTCAAGGTTCCCATTGGACATGTAGTCCATTACTAAAAGCTTGTAATCAGGATTTGAACAACAACCAATGATCTTAATGAGATTTCGGTGACGCAGATTGCTCATTACTTCATATTCCACACTAAAGCTCCTTGATCCTAGTTCAAGGTACAAATTAAATAATTTGACTGCAACAACCATCCCATTTGGAAGTATACCTTTGAACACAGAGCCAAAACTTCCTTTACCAAGCAAATTACTCTCATCAAATCCATTGGTTGCCCATGAAAGTTCATTGTAGGAAATCATTCTTGTTGCTGGTAGGTTTAATGAACTCACTTCAGCAGGATCAGCACCATCATCATTTTTTCTTTGACGCTTTTTCAAAAGGAGTACACAAAAAACAACCAAAAGGGTTGACAATATTACCGGCAGTATGCATTTGATAAAAAGCATATGTGCATGTGACCTTTTTCTCTTCATTTCACTGCATGGGGGGACTTGTAATCGTGCATTTCCACAAAGTGCTTTATTAAATATGAAAGACTGAGCTGTGAAATTTTTAAAAGGTCCAATGTTGGGAATCTCACCTTCTAACCTGTCATAAGAAAGATTGATAAATTTGAGATCACGAAGTGACTCCAAGGATTTTGGAATCATGCCAACCAAATAGTTTTGGGATAAGTCCAAGGATGTCAAACTTATCAAATTACCAAATGAATCAGGAATATTTCCCTCCAATTTATTATGTGCTAGGTTGAGTGTTTGCAAATTTTGCAACCCTGTAATGGCCCTTGGAATGCCTCCTGAAATCTGATTCCTTGATAGATCCAATAATATCGCAGCCTTTAAATTCCCAACATCTGGGGGAAGGAATCCAGTTAAAGCATTGTCAGATAAGTTTAGTTCCAAAATGTCTCTGAGGCTCCAAAGAGAAGAGGGCACTTTATTTAGTCTGTTTGAGTTCAAGTACAACTTTCTTAGAGAAGTCACATTACCAAAGCATGTTGGGATCTCCCCAGAAATTTTCTTATTTTCAGTTATATACAACTCACTCAGCCGGTTGATTGCGCAAAGTTCATCAATGATGGTTCCTTGTAGTTGGTTGTTTCCAAGATTCAGATATTGAAGAGACTGCAAACTACTGATTGTCGTTGGAATTGTTCCACTCAAATCATTATGGTACAAACCTAGTTTGAACAAGTTGCTTAAATTTCCAATTTCCAATGGAATTTTGCCATCAATTTTGCACTCATCGGCCATGAGCTGTTCCAAATTGGACATGTTTCCAATTGATTTGGGAAGGTTTCCATGCATTGGATTCACTGAAATTTGAAGAAATTTCAAAGAACTAGGGAAGCTTAATTCAATAGTGGAAGAAGCATCAGTAGTTAAATTATTGAATGATAGTTGCAACCACAGAAGGTATCTCAAATTCCCAATAGAACTGGGTATGACTCCATTGAACTTATTCCCATTCAAAACCAAAAACTTAAGGTTGGAAGCATTGGATAAACTACTTGGAATATTTCCACCAAGTTCATTGTCAAACAAGTCTAATTCTTCCAAGTTTTCTAGGCCGATGTGTAATGGAAGAAATCCTGAGAGGGAATTATTTGTCAAGTCCAACGTAGTTAATGATGACATGTTAAAGATATTTGAGGGAATAGATCCATTTAAATGGTTATTTCCCAAATGTAAATCTGCAAGCATAGGAAGATAACCAATCTCCTTGGGTATAGAGCCTGAAAGAACGCAACAATTCATAAAGTAACAATAACATAAATCAACATCTTTAGTTTTAACACATATTGGTTTTTTTTTTTTTTTGGTTATATGATGATGCAACGGTTCATATCCAAGACCTAATATTATTTACAAATTGCACTAGTACTCATCTTAATTCGTGTTTAGTTGTTATGAATGTATAATAATTACATAGCTTAATGTTAAAAAAATATAAAACTATTTGTAATTCTCCACCTCATTATTTAAAATTTTGAAGAATTAATTTTTGAAATAGTATATATCTACCCTCCCAACTTATTATGGTAATATTCTACAATATAATGTTATACGACGCATGTAGAAGTCACATATCAATAAATAAGGCCAAGATATGGTTAGCCGTGAGACGGTCGACATTATTTCAAAACGACATAGCGCTTTAAGTATTTTAATGAAATTCAATGGACAAAATTATTTAAGACATACTAGATATATGGAAAGAGTGGTATACCTGTGAAAGAGTTGTCCCACAAGTATAATTCTTCAAGCATCGTACAATTGCTAATAGACCTTGGAATTCTTCCGTCAAATTGATTACTATCCAAACCCAATAATTCTAGGAATGGAAGCTGATGAAACATCTCTTCTGTTAGGCTACCGTTCAACTTGTTATGTCGCAGGGCGAGTACTCTCATGGAAGATATGTTAAAAAGAGATAATGGGATTTCTCCTATAAAAAAATGAACTTTATAATATTAATATATGCTCTGAGCCACCAAAAATCCCACTAGAAAAATTATATGGATCAAATTAAAATCCTTGCTAGAAATCGTATTCTGTTAAATAATTTTTCGTATCTTGCTGGAGAAATTGATTGAAAATTTTACTTTTGATTTTGAGGCGACTTAAATTATAATATAGAAAGTAATAACGTGGAAACTTTAAAAATGAAATTCGTCAATATACACTAACATGTTTTTTTAGAAGAATTATGTTATTGGGATATAACTTTACTTTTCTTAAAATAAATCTAAAGGTATAACTTACTAATATATTCCTTTTAAACAGCAAGCGTATATTAGCACCAATTGGTAGAACTTATAATTTTGATTTTTTTAAAATACACCTAAAGTGTAATTTGTTAAAATATTTTTTTAAAAATAAATAAGTGAGTATATATGTTAACAAACTTATACATGTCAACTCCTGCAATGCAAAAATTTATTTTGAAAATTTTATAATAAATTTATTTTAAAAATGTTTGAAAGAATTTCATCTAATTAAATATAATTAAAATAAATATAATAATTATGGATAAGACTTTGAGAGTACATAATGATATGTTTATATTTTCTTTTAGAAATAATTTTTTTTTATTACACACATTTTGTAAGATTTAATAACAAATTTACTTTTCTTAATACTTTAGATGATTCAATCTCCAAAGTTTAAAATAATATAAATAAGAGAGTATAGTTGACCTTTCTTTGGATTTGTAATTAGTTAGTGTTATCTTTTAACAAGTTACATGTTTGAAAGTTTCCTGTTCTGATGCAATATTGAAGATTAATTTATACTAAATACATCTAGGATCTTGATATGTAGTAAACTCTCATACTAAATACTAAAAAGCTTACATGGAGTAATTAACACAATAAAATTTAAAATTAATATATAACTTATAATTCTCATGCTCATACCAAATTAAGAAGAAACACTCAAATCCTCTAATAATATCATGTATTATCCTTTAGATTTCGATGGTATGCGAAATATCATTGTGAATTACTTGATCTCTTCTTTCTTAAAATACAATTGAGACTGTTAAGAGAAATTAAGTGAAATTTGATAGTGACACTTGATAAGTAAAGTTTATCTTTAATCACTTAAAAATACAGAAATTACTTCAACTTTAAGGTTGCAACATTTTTTTTTCCAAAAGAAATGAGAATTCTTGCACTACATTTCTCTAATGTTGATCCACTCATCTTTTTTAGTCCAAATCCAACAAATATTACAGACAATTCATCTAAGAAAAGATAAAACAATATCACACGGAAAAAATTCTCTCGCGCCGCCCCCGCCCGCGACCCCATTTTTAGTAAATGATAAACCTATAGCATATGGTATAAACTCATCCAATATAATTAGCTTCAAGAAGAATTGTCCTAATATTTTCTTTAGGTATGCTTGCATCTAAATCTTATTACAAATGGTACAATTTTTAATAGTAATAGATAGTATATTAAAAAAAATATATAATATATGTTTCTATAAAAATCAATCTCTTTAGTATATTTTACACGTTAAATATATATTTGCTAGAATAAACACTACTAACAAAAATCAATTAACTTGAAAATAAAATTTTAAACATTTGAGGTTCGGTATTATGGTTGAATTCATGTTGTAAAATAATAAAGAGTAAGTTACACTTTCCTCTTCAGTGAGATGAAAGTATTATATAGTCCACCCCTCTTGTGTTGAAATATACAATTTAGTCCATTTAACTCAATACCGTTAAAATAAATTGCACTGTCCTTCCTTGAGAGATGCAAGTATTACACCACCCTTCATTTTTATGTTAAAATGTAAAATAAATTATACTTTCCTCCCTTTAGAGATGCAAGTATTACACTATCTCTTCCTTCTTATATTAAAATATATGACTTAGTCTATTTAACTTACATCACTAAAAAAAATATTCATTATAAGATTTTAAAATATATTTTTTACTAAAATATATGCTAAAATATTTTTAATTTACTAAGTTATCATTAACTCACTTGGTAAATATTTTTTAAAATATATAATTAAATTTGAAATAATTAACAATAATTTATTAAAATAATAATTAAAAATAGATATTATAAGATAAATTACATATGTATATGTGTGTGTGTGAATTTATATATATTATATTAAATTTTGTAATAATTATATTTTATTTAATATAGATTTTTAATACAAATAGATTTATTTAAAAGTTGTACGTTTTAATATACATATATTAGCATTACATTTATTAAATTCAATAAATATATTACATTTAATAATACAATATTTAGTAAAATTATTAAAATTAATTATACATTTTATTTAATAAATGTAATAATTAATACTAGATAAGAAAAATATCAATTTAAATACCACCTTAATACTTTTGTTTAATTTTATTTTACTTGTGTGTGCGTGTATACATATTATTTCTAATTTGATTATTTTAAAATATGATTTGTGAAAATAATAAATAAAAATAATTTTTTTATTTTATAATTAAATTTAGCATAATTCATAATAATTTTTTAATATAATAATTAAAGGTACAAGTTAAGAGATAAATTGTTATATATATATATATATATATATATTTGCATTTGTAAAAGAAGGAGGGTGCGTATTTTATCACAAGAGGGAAGGTAGTGTAATATTTGCATCTTTGAGGAGGAGGTAGTGTAAACAATTACACCGGTATAACTTTTACCAATTGTTACTCCATTGTTTTCTCAAAACTCACTGTAGATTGAAAGATCCTTTCACATAGATCATATACACAAAATTTTATATTAATCCAAAATTACTTGATACCTTATTCATATAAATCAAAATCGATGTAATATATATATTTTCAAAATATACTAAAATATGAATCACTTGATAACCTTTTTATTATTCTTCAATTTTGATAAAATTTGACACAAACAATCATGTTAATATAAAATTATAATTCAACAGTTGGATTGACAAAACTCATCTTTTATATAAAGTTATTGATGGTGTTATAGTTGGTAAGAGTTACACTAGTGTAATTTGATTCCTTCCCACATATATATATATAGAGAGAGAGAGAAAGAGAGAGAGAGAGAGAGGAATAGGAGATCAAGTTATTCCAAGAGTAACTCTTGGTAGAGTTACTTTACTCAATAACTCTTGATATATATTAAATTTCAATGATCCAATCGTTAAATTAAAGAATTTTTATTAAGTAGATCAAGTATACAATTTTTCTAAAGTTTGAAAACTATTTAATACTTCATTAGATAAATTTAAATTAACGTATAATATACTTTTCTAAATCATAAGTAAATGTCACCCATAAGATTGACTATTTGAAACTTCAAGGTTGGGAGCTTGATTCCCACCTTCAACACCTTTACATTTCAACAAAAAAAAAACTACAAATTTTCAATTTATCTAAAATTTGGTATGCATGATCGTTGAGATAATATCAAAATATTCAATAGTTGGATCATTGAAATTTAATTTATATCAAGAGTTATTGAATGGAGTAACTTGATCTCCACCCTATATATATATATAGGGTGGGGATTGGAATTGTTAAAATAGGTTATGGCCCGTGAGCCAACCTGGCTCACCATGGGTTCGAGTTGGGTTAGGTTGGTAAAATTTGGCTCCCTTGAATGGTGAGTCAAATTGGACCCAGCTCACTTGGCTCGCAGCTTACCTAGGTTGAACCTATGGTGAGCCCGGGTTGGCTTAGGGGTTCAGGTATTTTTTTTTAATATAGCTTACTATACTAACTTTGTAAATAATTAAAGTAAGTAACATATAAATCCAATCATTTAATTATATTCCAATCATAACAAAGGATATACTAACTTATCGTTTTATATATAGATATAGAATTGGAATGTGAATATGACTTTCCAAATCATTAATATATATAAATTGTGAGACATAATATAATAAACCTATTGATACTTTGATTTTCATTAAGCGCATCAAAATTTTTATCACCTCAATTTTATTTTTGCATATTTTTTTGGTTCATTTTTACTTATGTATTCTATTTTTTACTTTTTATTTTTTTAATTTTAAGTGAGTGTATGACCCACCAACCTGTGGTGGGTTGAGCTGGGTTAAACATTTTTTGGCTCACCAAAAATTGAGCCAGGTTGGGTTAGCTCACTTTTTGACCAACCTGTGGATTCACTTTGAGAGCTCTAGTGGAGATTAAGTTACTCCAAGAGTACTTCACACAATAACTTTTGATATATATTGAATTTCATCGATCCAACTGTTAAATTAAAGGATTTTATTGATTAAATTAAGTATACGAATTTTTATAAAGTTTGAAAACTATTTGATACTTCATTAAATAGATTCAAATTGACATATATTATACTTTTCTAAATTATAAGTAAATGTTGACTATAAGATCAACTAGCTACAAATGTCCGATTTACTTAACATTTCGTAGCATGATCATTAACATAATGTTAAAATATTCAATGGTTAGATTGTTGAAATTTAATATAAATCAAGAGTTATTGAATGGTTGAATATTTTAATATTATATCAATTATCATGCACACCAAATTTTAAGTAAATCAGACATTTGTAATTAGTTAATGTTATAGTCAACATTTACTTATAATTTAGAAAAGTATAATAGACGTCAATTTGAATCTATTTAATGAAGTATCAAATAGTTTTCAAGCTCTATAAAAACTTGTATACTTAATTAAATCAATAAAATCCTTTAATTTAATAGTTGGATTGTTGAAATTCAATATATATTTCAAAAGTTTTTGAGTTATTATTAGAGTAACTTGATCCCCAAGATATATATATATATATATATATATAGGGATGTATCATATGAGAATGACGTTCTTAGGTGATAATGAAAATGACAATTGACGAATATCCGCTGTTAAATTAAAATGGAAGGCCTAGATTAAAAGACCTACTTAATAATTCATGAAACCCTCATGACCATCAAATCTTTAAAAGATCCCAATTATCACAATCTAAAATATTCCAATATTCTTTATCTTGAGATAATTGAAAAAAGGATTTTAAAATCTTCTTCCTATTGATACAATATTGACTTGATAATTGGAATATTTTAAAATATGATAATTGAGACCTTTTAGAGATTTGATGGTCACGTGAGGTTTTAATGAATTATTAAGTAAGTCTTTTAATCTAGGCTTTCCATTTTAATTTAATGATTGAGATTTGTTATTCTCATTCTTACCTAAGAAAGTTATTTTTATATGATACACCCCTATATGTGTGTGTATGTATGTATGATTAAAATTTGTTAAAAAGAAAACTAAATAAACACTTAATTAAGAAATAAGAACATGTGAAATTTACTTAGGGCTCATTTAAGGTGATTGCAAGTATTTGGTTTCTGGTTTTTAAATGTAATTTTCAAAACAAAACGCATTTAACTAAAATGGAGTTAAAATAGTTTTTAACTCAATTTCAAAACATTTTTACATTTCTTTTCTACAAGAAGAAAAAAGGATTTGTGAAATTAGTTTTTAGTTTTAAAAATAATGCTCTTGTTACATTTGACAATGACCTTTCTTGTTGTCATCACCACCACCACCATCGACTTCACCACCACTACCACCGCCACCTATGTTTTTGAAAACTGGACCAAACTGGCTGGTCGGATCAAAAAACCGATGAACCGGTCACCTGACCAGTTCAAATAAACCATAAAATCAGCCTAAAGAAAAATCGGTCAAAGAATTGGAAAACCAGTCAAAAACTGGTAAAATCGATAAAAAAAAATGGCCAAAAACCGGTCCACAGTGAGTTAAAGAAAAATGCTTAATACAACACTATTTTGATTTTTTTCTTAAAAAAAATAACTAACCTAAAGTATTTATCTTTTCTTTTTTATTTTAAATATAAACTTGTTTTTATTAATAAATGTTGATGTATATAGTTAAAACTTATACTTAAGTATCATGAGATATTTGATTTGCACTTTTGTAGGTATTGTAAATGCAAAGAACCTATAAAATTATGTTTTATTTTTAATTTTTAGTATTATGAAGTTATGACATTATTTTTTTAATATTATTTTATGTATTATTTAATTATTATTATTATTATTATTTTATTAATACCAGTTCGACCATAGTTCAACCATGGTTGAACCATTGAACCTTGAACCAATACCTTGATCGGTTCAATGACTAGTCCAGTTTTAAAAACATTGACTGCCACCACTATTGTTGCCATCGGCACCATTGTCGCTGCCACCACCACCATCGACACTGACACCACTACCACCAGCACTGCCACCACCACCATTGTTGCCGTCGGCACCGACATCAGTACTGTTATTGCCAGCACTGCCACCACAACCATCGACACTAGCACCACCACCACCACTAGCATTGCAACCACAATCAACATCACCATTACTACCACCGGCACTGTCACCACCATTGCTGTCGGCATTGTTATCGCCACCACCATTACTAATGTCGTCACCATCACCACTACCGCCGCCATCACATAAACATACCCTTAAACTAATTTTAATAGAATAGAAAACTTTTAAAGTGTTTTTATTTTGAAACTAAAAATTAGAAAAAAAAAATTAAAACTAATTTTTAAAAACTAAAAACTGATCGTAGTTTTTGAAATTTTTGAAACTTACAACTAAAAACAACCCCAAACGACGTTATATAACAAGATAGAAGATTTAAAAACTTAAATAACATCCTAACAATTTGTGTCTTAATTTTTATATGTAATAATAAATTTCGAAAAGCATTAATTTTGAGGATTGGTTCAAATAATATGGAGACTTAACTACAGTGTCTCGTCACGTTTGAGTATATCTTTTGAAGCTAGGTCGATTGGGCCCGATTTGGGGGCTACTATTTACACACCACCTTTTGCTTTTTGTAGCGTTCGCCTTTTTTTAACATTTTCTTATAAAAATATTCTTCACAAAAATTAGCTTTGTTATATATCATAATTAAGTACATAACAAAAACTGATATTTGTGTTTACCCCCCCCCCCCCCCTTTAAACGGAAACAAATTTTTGCACCTCCCAATCTAATGCAAGGACATTGGTTGGTTGCTGTTTCGATAGTTTTTCTTTTATGCTCGATGAGTGGATCCCATAATGGAGGATTGTGTGTGTTGTGATGCGAAAGTCTTATGTAATGGTGTGCGACCTTAGATGCAAGTGTTTGAAAGTAGTGAGGGTGGGTTACTTGGGACGTTACTGGTACCTAGGTTTAGAGTGTTACAATGGTGAATTAATGACCATTTCGGCAACCATTTCCTTCCCCTTCCATAACATGGCCTCTTTCTGCATTTTCTCACTGATTATGTATATGGTTGTTGTGTCTTCAAAGAAGGGAAGGAATAAGGGTGAGGGGTGCGGAAACTAATTTCCATTTGAAGGGGTGTGGGGTGAGGATAAGCCGATTTGAAAGAAAATAATTTCTATTGTATATGACTACACATTGAAAATTAGTTTTTGTTGTGTAATCGTACACAACAAAAAAAATTTGTCAAGAGTATTTTTATCAAGAAAATGTGGGCAGTGTAAAAAATAAAAAGTGCAGTGTGCACTCGCTCAATTTTTTTCAAGTCTATGTAAAATTGATCTAACTTTTAGTTTTTTAGGACACTGTTACATTAGTCTTTGAATCAAAGAAAATTCAAAAAAGTCCTTGAAACTGGATTTTGTCTGTCACATTAGTCCATCTATTAGTTCCCTTATATTAATGTTAATGTTCGTGCCTACATGGCATGTTATCTGCACACGTGGTGGCTGGCAGTATATATGTGAATGACATGTGGCAGTCTAGTTAGTTAGACCAAAAAGAAAGTTGACTTTTTTTTTAAAACTTTATCACGACATGTGATGTCACAACATGTATCATAATCAATTTAGTTTCTGAATTTAACTACTAACTGTCATTTTGGTCATCGAAAAAACTTTCAAATTATCAATTAAGCCTCATGTTGCGTGTAAATTTCAATTCATAAAACAAGGTAAAGAACCACTTTTTTTACACCTCTTTCATATCTTCATGATTTTTGCTGGGTAATACTTGAGTTATTTTTTAAAGTTTTTCTTTAATTTCTATTCCAATTTAAATTTCCCTCCACACTTTCATTCATTAGCCTAATGTGAAGTATAATGAGGCCAAAATTTAATAATTAATATTAATATTGATTTCTCTCATTCTTACACACACACATAAAAGATACTGAGAGAGAAAATAAAATTAGAGAAAGATAACCTTTATGCCTTCTTGATATTTTCAATGTCTTCAATGGGAGAAGAATCTTTCGCAACAATTAGAGTAGCCATTTGGTCTTATGTCGTATCTTGTGTCATGACATAAACAATTTATAATTTCGAGTCAAACAAGATTGATGGATTGTCCTCACGCAAAACTCAAGTATCCAACAATCAAATATCACTATTTTTTCTTCTTTTTCTTTTTTTAATCTTCATTTGTTTATTTTTGCCTCTATGATAGAAAAATTATTTTCAAAAAACTAATTAAGTTTGATCAATCTCTATCACGCATATACATGGTTCTTGCTCGATCATGTTTTCTTTACATATAATATTTGAACTTGTAAACTTTATACATAAAAGAAATACATCAACGTGTAATAACATGAGGAAAATTAAATAAATAATTATAATTAAATTGAAGTAATTTGGTTTCAATCTTTTTCAATTTGCTTGTATCAGTTTACAGTTTTATTTTGAATTAGATTGGATTTGAACACTCCCCATATGTAATTGCTAAGCTAATCTTACGTAGGATGCTAAATATACATTACTCACATATAATCTATATATAGGTGTAATAAAGGAAGATATATTTATTTGTGGCCCATTATGTGTGTGTAAGAATTAGAGAAATTAATATTAACCATTAAATTTTGGCCTCATTATACTTCACATTAGGCTAATAGATGAAAGTGTGCAGGGAAATTTAGGTTGGAATAGAAATTAAAGAGAAACATTAAAATATCTCAATTATAACCCACCAAAATGATGAAGATATGAAAGTGATGTAAAAGAATGGTTTTGTGGACAAATTTAATATTTTTTTCTGACTGATTTATACTTATATATTTGGTTTTTTTTTTTTTTTTTTCAAAAAAGGCCCACACGTTTTTGTAAAGAGCAAGTACCCATTACAAAATAAAGTGAAAATATGACAATCATTAACAAAAGAAAATTACTATATAATTGTACTCACCTTAATTTGAGGATTAATATATCTAGCATTTTTAGGCAAGATAAATATTTATTTTTATATAATTAAAATTCATAATAAATAAATAATTTTGATGTAAATAAATAATTTCATATAATGGAAACTTAATTAACAATTCGAAAGTACTTCAGGGATCAAAATGATAATAAGTAGTTAAGTTCCAGGACTAAATTAAATATGATACATGTTGTGATAAAGTAAAAAGAAAAAGTCAACTTTCATATTAGTTCAGCTGATTAGACTACCACATGTACACCTTCAACTACCACATGTGCAGATAATGTGTCACGTAGATATGAACATTAATTTTAATAAAGAAAAATTAACAGGTGAACTAATGTAACAAACAAAATCTAATTTTAAGAATTTTTTTTAAAATTTTTTTTATTCAAAGATTCATGTAATAACGTTCTACACTTTAATTTTTGGTATTGGTCAACTTTTTGTCCACGGGCTAGACGATTTTGACAGTTCTATATATAATACCTCCGTGTTGATTAACTACAGCATTATGTGGGTCCTATGACTCCTATCTATGTCTATTTTTATATACTTTACACAACATAAAAAAGGTTTCACACTCCTTCACCTTTTATCCTATATTTTTTTTGGTAATGACCTTTTATCCTATCTATGTCTATTTTAATATACTTTTTTTTTCAAAAAAAAAAAAGTTTTACGCTCCACCTATGATATAACAGTGTTGTTATAACAATATTGTTTGTGGCCCATTTTTATTTCTTATTTAATCTATCTTTTTTTTTAATGACTCAAATATAATAAAATAAATTTTAAAAATATTAAATAAATAAAAAATATTTTTATATTATTCTGATTTTTGGATATTAAAATTTTGTACATTAAAAAAATATAATGCTAATATTTTGTGTTCAAATATAATAAAAATAAATGAATAATATGGAAAAATATTTTTAAAAATAAAAGTTAATTTTTATCTTATCTGATTTTTTAGCATTATTTAGGATTTTTCTATATTCAAAAATTTATAATGTTAATATTTTGAGTTTAAATACAATAAAAGTAAAAAAAATATGAAAAAAAAATCTTTAGATCAGCTGAAAACTTGAAAAATAATTCTTAGATTAGGTGATATATGTGAAAAATAAAATTAAAATATGAAAACTATAAAACAGCTTTCTTTAGTTTGATTTATCTTTACCATTATTAATAATTTTGTATATGAAAAATGACTTAAATATGTTTTTAATATTTAAAATATATGATGTTTTTGGAATTAATCTATCATTAATTTTTTTAATTTGTAGTTGTTAGGAAATATAATAATCATTTGCGGTTCTTCCCCTAATTTAAACTTGTTATTTTAGGTTAAATGTAAGAAATAAAAGCGGATATATTTTAAAGGGAGACTAATTCTAAAATAGTCATATTTTTAAAAAATAAAAATAATGTTAAATCCTACAATGATTATAATATTAATATTTTATGTTTAATAATTAATAACATGCATATACATATATAAAATAATAAACAATGTAATAACTTTATACCAAAAATAATGACTAAATTTTCAAGACAGTATATTAATTACATATATGTTATTCTATGTACATACATGTAGGGATGGAAATGTGTCAGGCTATTTGACAAGAGCCTATGACTTAGCTTACATTAGGCCAAGTTAGGTGAAGGTTTTTTACAAAATAAACTAGATCAAAGATTTTATAAGTGAGTTTAATTTTTATGTATTGTCAGTATAAAAAGTTTTATACTATCAACTAATTTGAAATCATGATAAATATGACTTTTAAGATAATTATTATAAAAATTAATAAACTTACCATAAATGACGAATTGTGATTGGATGACAATGTAAAAGCCTTTTATACTATCAGAGCACGAACTATTTACTCTTTATAAAAAATTATTTAGTTAATAAGGTCAAGCTTTAGGCCATTTAAAAAGTCTTTTAAACCTAATAGGCTGGTCTATTTGAATATATATAAATATTAATTTTTATTAGTATTATTATTAATTTTTTATAATGTATTAAAATCATATATATATATATATATATATTTAAATATTAAGCACGTTGACACACATAAGAACTCAAGCCTATAAGCTTATTGAAAAATAAATTTATGTCATATTAGAGGCCTTATTGCAAAATAAATTTTTAAATAAGTTATCATGAAGATCATATTAGACATTAAAAATAAGCTTATATGATATAAATAAGTTAGACTTCACTCTTATAACATCTAACTAACTTATTTTCACTCTTGTCTCATGCCTTGAGTAGTAGTAGTTTTAATTTTAATTTTAATTTTTTAGTTGATAGTTTATTTTGCATAGAGTTTTAGTCAATTAACACACACACACACACACACACACATGTATAAGAATACGTTATATCTTTCTAATATCTTTAAATGTGAAATAAGTCTTTAAATAAGCTAACAAGTTAAGTCAGATTGACTTTAAAAAAGGTTAGACCAAACCTAACAAAAGCTTATAACAGATAACAAATCATACTTAATCCTTGAATGTTTTAAAGAGACAAAACCTATTTAAATAGTTTTGTTCGACTAAATGTATTTTCATCCCTACATACCTGCAATTAAATCAAATGGAATGCATACATGTGAAGTTATGTTTTTTGTTCAACACATGCAAAGTTAAAAAGATAAATTGATGAACAGTGACTTGATCACCATATGGCCACGTGTGTGATGCGTTGCAGAATAATATAAAAATGTTATTTTTACATTTTGTTTTCTACGCTCATGTTATATATTTTTATAAAATAAAATATTCTTCTCTTTTTATCTGAAAAATCGTAAAATTAGAACGTAAAAATGAAGTGAAAATATAATTATTAGATAGCAAAACAAACACTGTCTTCGTTTTTGGTGGGAAGAATGCTGTTTGTATGTGCTGCTGTCAAGCTCAACCAAAGCAGCAAAGACTTAAGTGAGAAAATAATTAATAATTTGGATGGGGGAATAATGACAATTCATGATTGTAAGTGTTGTGCAGATAGTCCACAGATATTAATTAACGTAGTTTTTACCATCCAATATGTGGGATTTTTATTAAAATGTTAAAACTTATACATAATATAAAGTAAAGAATTAATTTGATGAAGTTATATGAGGATAGAAGGAACACCATACCTTCCAAGTTGTCTTCAGCAAGAGCAAGGGAGTTTAGCATAGGTAAGTTTCCAATGTCATCCGGTATGCTTCCTCTGCTGAACCCATTATGTGCCAACTCTACATCTGTCAACACTTTGCACTGATTCCAAACAGTTGGCAATTTACCGGACAACTGGTTGAAATTTAGTAAAAGTACTTGGATATTTGGAAGTCCGTGGCACAAGTTTGATGGAAGACTGCCAGATAAATTGTTGGAGCTAAGTTCAATGTCTTGCAGCATTGAGTTATTGAAGATTGTTGATGGTATGGAGCCACCAAGAGAATTAACTCCAAGATACATTATTTCTAATTGTGGAAGTTCACCGATCCCGCTTGGAATGCCTCCTTTATTTCACAAAACAATCAGTGAGAAGTAATTGAAGTAGAGAGAAAGTTCCATATTGATTGTTAAAGCAATTGAATCTAGGAATAAAAAACAAGGCAAGATAGAACGTGTGAGAACTGAGAACAAAACCAAAGTAAAACAGTATTAAAAAATGGGACCCAAGACTTACACTTAGTAGGGAAATATATGCAGTGTTACTTCACAATCAAAGAATTTTTTTTCTAAAAATTGAACCCGTGACTTCAGGTCGACAGGCAGCACCAACCTCACCATGCATCAAGACACACCACCAGTAAACTATAGGAATATGGTAAACATACACTCCATTGTGGGAGAAATTATTAGGTAGTCTCGACTACTAAGTGTTTATAGTTCTAACCAATATCTATATAATACATATTTAAATTTTATAATTTACAAAAAAAATATTAATAACTCTTGATTACATGTTATATGAACATTAATGAGAACTATAGTGGTCTAGGACTACCTAATAACTTCTCCCATTTTGGAGGTGTATTGGTCAAACGAGGTCAAACAAAGAGAGACACAGGAAAAAATAAATAAAAAAGGAGAAAGTGATAGAAATAAAAAAATAAAAAGAAAAATAAAAAAGTGAGAAAAAATAAAAAGAACAAAAAAGTGAATATGTACCATAACAATAATAACTTTACAATATTAGATATGGAAAATTTGTTACTATTGGTGCACATGGCCATTTTTGAAATGCAAAGCAATTATATATAAATTATGTTTGAATAAAATTTTCCGTAAATATATATTTGTAGGGGAAAAAAATTATTCAAACAAAGCCAGAACATATAAAGTAAAGCTGTCATTAGCTGGCTTTTGGAGGATCTTGGGAACTAAAACTCATCCACTAGTCGTATCATGTTGCAAGTTGCAATGTTTGAAGAACGAATAGAGAAATGGACAAAGAGTGAAAAAGCGAAAATTAACTAAATTCATTATTTGCATATAACCATAAAAAATGTTTAAATGCATTACCTGAAAGAGAGTTATAAGATAAACTGATTGCTTTGAGGGAAGAGAGGTTAGAAATAGTTGGAGGAATGGTCCCCGAAAGACGGTTTGCAGCCAATGATAAATACCTCAAGTGGGTCATCTTACCAACTTCAGGTGGAATGGTTCCTTCAATGAGATTCTCGGTCCATTCCAGGATCTCTAGCCTTGTCAGATTGGAGATAGATTTTGGAATAGAACCACCAAAGCTATTATTTCCAAGGTCTAAGTATCTAAGTGCAGATAAGCCTCCAATCCATGCCGGAACATTTCCACTAAATTCATTGTAGCTCAAGTTGAGTGACTTCAATCTACGCAGGTGGACTAGTTCCTTTGGCAACTGACCATGGAATTTGTTTCCACTAAGGTCAAGTTTATTAAGGAAGGTAAGGTTTCCCAAGTGAGAGGGTATGGTGCCACTAAGAGCCATGTCACCAAGATTCAAGGTCCTCACCCTTCCATGGTGAGCATCACAAGTGACACCAACCCAATTGCATAAAGAAGAGGAGGCAGACCAATTATGAGTGAGGAAATAGTAAGGGTCCCTAGCGATGGAAGATTTGAGAGCAACAAGTGCAAACTTATCTGTGGTGAAGTTGGTTCCACCAGGAGCTAATATTAAGGGCATGAAGCAGTGGAATGAAAATGTGAAAACCCAGAAGCAAAGACATAGTATCTTCTCCATGTTTCGAAGTTGGATGAATCTCAGGACTGCCCAAAAGGAAGAGATGTGTACTTTATATCAATCCTGGCTAGAATCAAGTCAATGGGTTCTAGCATTTGTACCTGTACGTGGGTTCTTTTATGTGAGAAATGACACATCGATATGTGCATAATATATATTCTTAGTTTACACTCTTCAATTTTTTTTGGTTCTTTGTGTCACGTCGTACTGTTTATTATATTTGTATTTTTCTTTCTTTTATCTTTATCTCTCTAGGTGTTAAGAGAAACTTAACTTATTGTTTGGTTGAATAGAAATTGAGAAGAGAGAAATAAATAAAAAAAAGTAGTTTTATGTTATTTATTTAAGGAGAGAAGTAAAGAAGAGAGAAAATATATATGTGAGACCCATTCAAAAAAAAAAATTCTGTTGTTGGAGAAAAAAGTGAGTAAAAAATTATAAGACTTATTCAAAATTACAATTCTAACTTTATTACTTTTTTCTATCTTATAAGATTTACATATATTAAAGGTAAATATGTCTTTACAAGAAAAATTCATTTTCTTTCTCTTCACTTTTCTATCCAACCAAATAAGTAGAGAGAAAACTCAACTTTTCTTTCTCTTCTACTTCTCTCATATTTCTTTCAATCTAAACACCTTAAAAATATACTCATTCTCTCTTCTCTCCTACTTCTATCTACTATCTTACTTCTCTCTTCTTTCCTTATCTCTTTACCCAAACAAAGCATAAATATCCACGTATAAGAATTAGTGTGGAAAATTAAAAGAAACATTATCAACATGCACTCATTTTTAGAGTGAAAGGGTAGAAGGAAGAAGAAAAAATAAAAAAATAAAAAAATGATAAATATGACAAATAATATAATGAAAAATGAATAAAGAAACCAAAAATAAGATAAAAGTAAGATGAGAAAAAAAATAGTGTACAATAATAATATCCCAAGTAAAAAAGACAAGTTCAAGGAAAGTATACAAGTGAATTTCAAATTCAAGATTAATTAGTTTTCAGAAAGATTTCATGGGACTTAAGTGCCTACTATTTTAACTCTGTAGAATATTTTTTGTATTCAAAGTTACACAAGATAAAAATGAGTTTTAATTTATGAATACAAATTAAATAATTAAAGTGATCAGTTCGTTTAAATATACAAAACTAATATACTTAATTTGATTTATGGAAAAATATTAATGTGTCCATCAACAAATATTTATTTCGGTAGATATTATATATATAAATATTAAAACTGACTTAAATAAATTTTTAATTGCTTTCTGTTTTAGTCTTCCTTGCATTTTTTAATTTTTAATAGGAAAATAATTAATGGACGTCAAATGTTATTTAACATGCCTAGAGAGAGGAGACAAAATAGAAAGAAGTGTAAGTATGAGTATGTGATATTATGTTATAGAAAAAAAAAGATTAAAAAAATATTATTTTATATATATCTGTACCCTTTTTAATATCTAATTTCTTAATTTTTTTTAGGTTAGATCTACTTTCTCATTTTATAATTGTTTTTTAATTTAATAGCATAAAAAAAATCTATTAAAGAATGACGTGACTAAAAAAAGGCACCTTCTTATTGTGACGAGATAAGCTGAGTAGCGTGTTTGAACCCAAGTTTAGAATTCACATTTTCTAACAAATCCACGTCTAGAATCTCCCAATGACAGCAAGTGTTTTTTGCTTAAAGTTGATCCACATTCACACCAAAAAATGCCGAACTAAATAGGCTATTAATAAACCTGCAGTGTGAAATCTGAATCAAGCACACACGCGTGATATCCATTCAAATCGAGGAAGCATTGTACGGAAGGTGTGAATTACTAAACAGTCAAATAATACATCGATATCAATATATCTTTTTTAAGTCATATCGATACCAATAATTGATTGGTGCTTTTTTAAAGGATTAACGATCGATGTTCAATTAAAGTAGTAAAGCATGATTGATGATTATGATGCAACTCCAAGTCCTCGACAGTCGACGAACAAGGATTTCAAAGAATCCAAAAATGATTTTAATGACAATCTATGTAAAGACTAGACAGCATTGGTGTCACATTAACACCCCATGCTTCTGTCAGTTCTGTGCAGGATGTATGGACTATCAGTGTGAGTGGAAAATCAGTATTTGTACAAATTGAATAACGGTGCCAAAGTTTATCGTTATGTTTGGTTAAGTTTGTAGAAGAAAGTGAAAAGAAAGAAAATAAAAAAAAAATAATAGAAAATGAGATGATTTTTTAGTTGTTTGGTAAGAAAAAAGAAGAAGAAAGAATGGTGTCTTTGTATGACAAGAAAAAGATTAGGAAAATTTATAGATAATGAAATAATTTTTTTGAGAAGAGTGCTTCGGTGGTCTCCTTTTATAAATGGTCAATGGTAGACCATAATATTGACTGGTGATAGCATTTTCCTCTAGGTTTTATTTTTTTAACGTTATAATTTTTTTTTAAAATTTCAGAATGTCATTTATACCCTTGTGTGTATGACCTTTATACCCTAAGTAGTACGACCTTTATACCCTAAAATAGTTTTACATTGTTAACCTTTATTGAAAGTAAAAGAAGAAGAACGTTAATCTCCCTTTAAAAAATAGTAGAAGCCATTTTTGAGTGTTCCAGCAAGAAGGTCTAAGTGTTCCTATAAGAAGGTTTGTTGTTGTTGGTAACCTTTCAAAGTAACATTCACAAGATCATCGTAGTTGGTTTTTATTCACAAGGTCTCCATGGATAGTTGTTATTGGTGTGTCTGTGACATCAGTGATTGTCTTTGCCAATCTCGATTTTGTTGCTGGTCTTCGTTCGTTAAAGTATTTCAAGTGTTTGAACAAGAAGGTCTGTCATTGTTGGCTTGGATTGCAAGTGTCCTTGGCTTGACAGTTGTAGTTGGCATTTGTTCATAAGATCTTTGTCTAAAGCTTTTGTTGGTGCGTCGATGACATCAATGGTGGTCTTTGCGGAGGTCGATTTCATTGCTTGTGTTTTTTGGTTAAAGTATGTATTTAATTTGATACTTGCTTTGGTTGTTCTATGGTTATCTTTTATGATTCAGTTGGTTGAAAAATTTGCAATGGACGTCCGTTGGAAACCCAACACCGACATTCTATGTTTTTCTTGTCATTGTTTCTAAAAATGTCCTTCCACTATTTCGACGAGGACAATATGAAGGTGGATTTGGTGATGGCTAATGATGGCTTAAGTGCTTGAACGAGTCCTGGGTCTAGTTCGTGGATTAGAGTTTCCATGTTCAGGGTTTGATTCAGAGGGTTGGGTTTGTTTGCGGCGGGGAGGAGGTGGAGGGGGAGGAGGACGCAGTCGATAAGGACATTTTCAAAAACGTAAAACATAATAGGGACAAAGATGTAAACGCAATGGGGACAAATCAATAAACATATTAAACTTTAAAAAAAATGTATAAAGTCAAAAAAAACTCACGTAACCAGTTACAACACTCTCATCTGAACCACTAATTTTTATAATAATAAATCAATGTAATGGTCAATAAAACTTGTCCACCGTACACCATTTGTCACATTGGTCCACCGTACACCATTTGTCACACTGGTCCACCGTAGATTGAGTCTTTTTTTTATTAAAGAGAAAGTAAAAAAACATTACAAACAAAAATTTAAATATTTCTTTTTTCTTACTTTTTATTTAATTTAAATTTATTTATTTTTCTCTTTTCTCACTTTTTTCATTGTACTTAGCTAGCATGGTATGATGTGGGTTTCTATCTCCCTACCCATGTCCTTACAAAAGGCAAGATGTGTTTGAATTTAAGAGATGCAGGTTTAAAATTTATAAACCCAACTCCATTTATTGAGTTTTTTTTATTTGGAAAAACTTGGGAGAACCTGCAACACTTTTTCTAAAAAAAAATTATTTACTTATAAAATGTTAAATAAATCATATACTAAATTATTAATTATATTTTAATTTAAATAATATATAAAAATTAATAAATAAAAAAAACTTAAAAAAATTAAGAATTAAATTATATTTTTGGTCAAATATATAATTTTAAAATTTTAATTAATTATTATTATAATTTAAATTATTTAACAATTAAAATAATTAATTTATATTTTTAATAATAATAAAAATGAAAGTATAAAACAAATGTTAACTCATACACACATTCATGCACACACGCATGTATTTAAAATTTAATGTCATTGTTAGTTAAAATATCATTGTTAGTTTTATTTAAAATTTAAAGAGAAAGTGAAAATATAAAGAATAAATTACACTTTTCTCCTTTAAGAGATAAGAATATTATACTGCCCTCCCCTCTTATGTTAAAAAATATACTCCCCTCTTCTAACAAATTCAAATATATGACATTTTACTCTTTTTTAAAATTTTTCATTAAAATTCCATTAACTTACGTTTAAAAAATTACTAAAACATTCCTTACACTACCTCCACTCAAAGATTGCAAATTTTATATCTTAATTTATACCTTTAATTATTATATTAAAAAATTATTATGCATTATGCTAAATTTAACTATAAAATTTAAATATCTTTATTTTTATTATTATTTTCCCAAAGCATAATCAAATTAAAAATAATATATATATAAATAAGTAAAAAAAATTAAACACAAGTATTAAGGTAGTATTTAATTGATGTTATTAATATAATATTTTTATAAATATTTAAATAAATTGGTATTTTTCTCATATAGTATTAATTATTATATTTATTAAATATAAAATATATATTTAATTTTAATAATATTACTAAATATTATATTTATTAAATGTAATATATTTATTAAATTTAATAAATACAATGTTAATATATGTATATTAAACGAACAACTTTTTAAATAAATCTATTTATATTAAAAATCTATTATTAAATAAAATATAATTATTACAAAATTTAATATAGTATATATAAATTGATACACACAGAGAGTACAACTTTTTAAATGAATCTATTTATATTAAAAATATATTATTAAATCAAATATAATTATTACAAAATTAAACATACTATATATAAATTGACACACACACAGTGTGTGTATAATTTATCTCATATCTATTTTTAATTATTTTAAATTTAATTATATATTTTAAAAAATATTTATCATGTGAGTGAATGAAAACTTAATAAATTAAAAATATTTTAGCATATATTTTAGTAAAAATACATTTTAAAATCTTATAATGAATATTCTTTAGCGATATAAGTTAAATAGACTAAATTATATATTTTAATATAAGAGGAGAGGGAAAGTGTAATACTCACATCTCTTTAAGAAGAAAAGTATAATTTACTCTATATTTTCACATAAGAATGGAGGATAGTGTAGTACTTGTATCTCTCAAGGGAGAAGAGTGCAATTTATTTTAACGGTGTTAAGTTAAATGGATTAAATATTATATTTCATCATAAAAGGGGATAGCAGTGTAATACTCGCATCTCTCAGGAGAAGCGAATGTTATTTACTCAAATACAAATGAAGGTAAAAAATATATGGTACAAAATATCATAAACTATTTTTCATTAAATTAACTTTTAATTCTCAAACATAAAAATTTAAATATATATATATATATATATATAGTGTTATTATAATTTATTTTCATTACCAACCAAATAAATTTTTATATTTACATTACTTTTAAAAAAAAATTATTTAATATTTTGTATTAGAATATTTTTAATTTAATATTTTGTATTTCATAAAAATACCATATAGGGCATGAGATATTTATTATCTTAATTTCAAAATACACACATAAAAAAATAGAAATGAATGTAATTAAATTAAATTTTAAATTTTCAAAATAAAAAATATAAATCTATCATATAAATTATCATTAAAATAATTTTATCAACTAAATTAATTTCTTTTTTAATTTAAAACTAAAAATTTTAATATCTCAATTTTTGATAATTTAAACTTTATTTTTTTACAAAGACATGATTCAATGTCAAAATACATACGAATTTAATTTTAAAATTTATAGAAAAAATAATGGTAAAAATGAAACTAAATCCGACACAAATTATTATTTAAATACTATTTTGTTAAAAAAATTAATTTTCGTATTTTTTGAAAATAAAAATTGTAAACGTCTTTAAATAAGAATAATTGTAAAAACAAAAATTTATTACTCAATTCATCTCTAAAATATTTTTTTATAAAAAATAATTTTAAAATTAAAAAGATTTAAATTTCTATTTTTATGTTTTAAAATTAAAAAGGCTCAAGTATATTATTTTTGGGTATCTATTTACACCATCTAATAAAATGTTTGTACATTAAAGCAAGGGTTGACTTTTCTTAACCAATGTTTTTTATATGCACGGAACTTAAGAATCAAGATTATTTGTGATCCATTCCACGTCATATCGATGGATGAACGAGTTATTGTTTTCGCAAATGTGAACACGGAGATGCCCTTGAAATTGACACCTGACATAGAAAAAGCTGGAAATATTACATTGATAGAGATAGATAAGAGGACTGCGTAGCAACATGCTTACAGCAAACAATAATAAATTAAATAAAAAAACACTACATTCACATGCTGTGTGTGGAACATTGTAGTCACTTTAACGAACTTTGCAAGGTCAGAGATAAGCTAGCAGACTGGGTGTCATTGACTAAAGTAAGGTACTTTTACAAATTAAATATTAAAATAGAATTATTTTAAAACATATTATTAGTATAGAGTTATTTTAACTGTTGAGCATATTAATTTACCAATTTGATCAACGAGTTTCATGCCATGTAAGCTTTTTTAAAAAAAAAATAATTAGGACTAGATTTCATGTGACATATTACATAAGGCTCGCCAGTTAGATTGGTAAATTTTGAACTCGTTAATCAAATTAGTGAGTTTTGCATGACTTGTCATGTGGGCACCAACCCGTATTTTTAATATAAAAAAAAATTATTCGCATATGTTGCACTAATCTTTATGTATGTTTTAATACTGCTTCTATATAATATGGTTATATATAGTAAATTCACTCATTCGGTTCATGATTGTTATATACTAATAAACTGATATTTATACATGTACATGTAAAGACTAAAAGTGTGTTTGGCCCAACTTTTTTTTAAACTTTTTTTTTTTTTAAAAAAAGAAGCCGAGCCAAACATATTTCATGAAAAACTCTTAAAAAAATAAGCTACTTATTTTTATAGAATAAAATTTGAAAAAAAAGAGCTTATAATTAAGTTAGTGATTCTTATTAAAAAAACCATTGAATAGGCGATAATGCAGGTAATAACTCATCATAAGCTAAATGAGTTGCAAATTTTCAATTTGGGTAGAAAAATAGTGACTAACCAAAAAAATCATTGAATAAGTGGTAATGCAGGTAATAAGAGAGCCTGTGTGCAAGGCTCATTTGGGCTTTAACGAAGACTAACCCATGGCAACATTTGGGATTATCATTAAAAGAAAAAAAAATCCCAACCTTGCTCCTACTCGCTTAGGAAGCCCAAGCGTGTTTAGTGTGCCAATCACAATATTCACGAATGACAATATTCACGAATTGCTCCTTTGGTGGAAGTGCCTTTGGGGCTTTTGATGCCATTATTGTGGTCCTTGTAGGACTGGTTGTGAGCCCTATGGTTCTTCCACTTTGACATCTTTGCAATTCAACTTGTAAAAATTACAGAATGAAGTGGGAAAAAGAAGAAGAAGGAGAATGTTGATTTGTGCAAATTCACAGGTTTGATTGGCACCCATTGTCATCAAGTTCGAGATTATAGGAATTTGAAAAACCAGTGATATCCTAAAACGAAACAAAAGAAGAAGATTGGGGGAATGCAAATAAGGGAACGGGAAAGAGTGAGAGAGAGTGTTTGAAGTACACAAAGATTGAGAAAGACAGGGTTAGCATTTCTAATTGGTACGGGGAGAGGAGAAAAAAACCTAACGCGACAATTGCCAGCATAATTTCTAAACATTGAAGTTGCCTTTACATCAGCATCATTCTCCTTACTCTTAGTGTTTAAAGAGGAAATAGCACAACCGTTCATCCCTCCTGTGAGCGAATAAAGCAGAAAAGAGTGAGCCAACACAAGAACTCTACATGTGAGAATTTGATAAAAAAAAAAAAAAAAGTGGAACAATGCTTACTAGATCTTCCTTGCATCTCATATAGAAATCATCCCCTCTATCCCACATGGGTCATATACTCGAGAGGACAAAAGAATTGTTGTCACGTATCTCAATCAGAAACTTGAATACTGAGCAAAGATGTAATGGCATGTCTGACATTCACATGGAAGCAGATCCTCTCCTGCAAGAGTTGTCTCCAGCTCTCTCCAGCTACATTCACAACAACTGTTGGATTTGTTTACATCTGATGGTCTAAATAAAAAATTAACCAACCAATGACATGTTGCCAACACATTAAAGATTAAAAATAAAAAAACCCAAACACAAAAAGATGACTTTTGGCAGCACATTCACGCTCATGCTCGACCATTCACTGTCTGGACAGGTTCTGTTTCATTTCGTGAAGCCAATATTCAACTATATTCATGGACCGTTATACATTCAAAGCACCGAAAGTCATCTTTTCACAACCTTGAAGCTCAATTTTACAATCGTGAAAGTCTCCTTCAACAAAGCTCTAGGCTTGTATGTTTTTTGTTTTTACTATTAAAGCAATAAATTTCATTTTTTTTTTATTTTCTTCTCCTATAAGTACTTATAGAAAATCTTATGCAAATAAGGCCTTTGTTGATATAGTGTACCTGAAATAGTTTAGTGCAACCACTGTATGTAAGGGTATATGTTATTTTTCTATTTTATGTTCAACAAATTATTTTTTCTCCCCCGCCTCTGACTCCTCCTTCCACAGCTAGTTGCAACCGAAGACAATTCGACTTCCAGATGACAAGCGTAAAGTGGAACAACCTGTTTGTTAAACTTCATCCATTGTATCTTTCAGATTAATCTAAGGGTCAGTAATTTTTTTGGGTTTAATTTTTCAAATTTTAATTAACTTTTAATCCCATCCATTGGATATATCTAAGGGCCCAAAATAGTGTTGCAGAGAGCTGGAGACAACTCTTGCAGGAGAGGATCTGCTTCCCATTCACATACCAGCACCCTATAAAAGCATTGTCCTCTAGCACATCAATGTGCATTTAGAACAAAATGAAAAATGAAATTCGAATTCTTTAAAATCTTTCCAAAATTAGTAAGGGTCTTAGTATAATATAGAAAAAGTTATTTGTTAACAATTTGACACCACTGATTATTGTAATATATATAGCTTAGAGTACTGTGTCCAATACACTTAACTATGGCTTAAGGATGTTTGCAAATTAGATTTGATTAATTTTGAAGGGACAAAATCATCCAATTTAATTATTGTAATTTTCTTAATTTATGATCGAATTAGTTTGATTTAAAATTTAAATTTGATTAGATCCAATTTAATCTAAGACAGTTTGAATTGAATCGATTTTTGGTTTTAGTCTTATTTTTATTTTTTAGGAGAAAATCTTAAAAAAATGGTAAGATATATAATAAAATAAAAATTAATTCAAAATATTAAATATCTCATTTATAAGTCATTATGGCTAATAATAGTATAACTCTTCAAACATATACTATTAAAAATAAAATTTAGAGCTGGGTATACGGGCCAACCCGCCCGTTTAGGCTCAGTCTGCAAAATAAATGGGCTGGGCCAGGCCTGCCTGCAAGATAAACGGTCTTGAATTTTGAGGCCCGCGTCTGCCCCGCATAGCCCGCGGGCTAACAGGCCAATCCGCAGCCCGTGAAATAAATTACAAAAATAATTTTATAAAAATGCAAAAAAAAAACAGAAAAAATAAAAATAAATGACAAATACACCAAAAATAAATCAATTTCAAACTCTAATATGCTAAAAAACCATCTAAACCAAAGATCTTACATGTTAAATAAACCATCCAACACAAAATATGAAATATAAAGTCTTAGATTTAAAGTATCATAAAATAAACTATCTATAAAAGCCCGCAGATAGGCCCGTAAGCCCACAGATAAATCTGCTTAAACTGCGGTTTAAACGAACCGAGCTAAAAAGCCCGCACTCTTAAATGGACCACATTTTTTAGGACCGTAGCCCGCGGGCCTTGGCCCATATGCCCAACTCTAATAAAATTACACAACTTAATAATTATATTTATGTACTTTTACTCAAATTACCAAAAAAATTATCTTTAATTAAACATATTTTTCGTAAATAAGTATAAGTTATGTGATAATTTTATAAATACATAAAAAATAAAAATGTAAACATGAGTGATATCATAAGTTTATAAATAAAAATATATACCTATATATAAGTTTGGTTTGGATTAGATTGAATCGGTTTTCACAATCAAATCTAAAATCCAATCCAATATAATAAACTTTTTCGATTTTCAATTTGTTTGATTTTTTATTTATACTGTCACAACTCAACTCATTCTAAGGCTATAACCGGTGCACAGGCTAACATTAACTCAAATGTACTTTAGCCTGGTGAGCCTACAAATCATAACAAACTAGGAACACATACTCCAACAAGACAAAAAGTTTACTAAAAATTTGACATAGTTTCCTTTGTATTTCCAAAGTCTCAAAGATAACGAACACCTGTCAATCACAAGTAGAGGTAGTTAAGGTTCACCAAACAAGGTCTCATAATTAAAACATATGAATTGTCGTGAGTTCTCAAAATAGAGGTATCCAACCATAACATATCAAGCCTAATGAATTGTATGTAGTGCAAAATAAAATAAAATAATCACTTCTATCCCTATAGCTACATTATATTGAAGTCGAACCAAATACTAGTCATCACCCAAAATGGAGGGACCTACGATAAAGTTAAAATCTTGAGAAGATCTACAAATCCTAGAAACTAGCTACTCTGCCACTTATGAATATAAGGGAAAATGAAAGAATAGGGTAGGTCACATAATCTCAGTGAGAGCATAATAAATAAAGTGGAGAGGAAGGAGAAACTAACATAGCACGAGTTTTTACATTAATAGGAGCTTAAGGTAACAATTAATAAAAGAAAATAAAATACAACATAATCCACTTTGTAAACAGATATTTATTCTCTTATGAACTCGTTAGGAATATAAAATAAAATCGTAATCAAGAATAAAAATTTTCTATGAAATTCTTAACACATACTTATGGTGGTTTGCACATGTAGAACTACATGAGTGCAAAATAAGGAGCAAAAATCTCAACCCATTAGGTTGAGTGTCATACATATCATTCAACAAGGGCCTCGCCTCACACGTATCTCATCACACTATGTGCATATAGACCACATTATCTCTTCGTTGTGGCAAACAGTATTTATGGGGCTGTGGGCACTTGGCTAGAGGTTGCATTCTCTCTTTGTTGTAGCAAACAGTAATTATAGAAACTATAAATATTCAACTTATAGGCTGCATTCTCTCTTCGTTGCAACAAGCAAAGAACCCATGATGAGAAGTCAAAATTCACATTTAAATTTCATTATCAAAATTATTAAGAACCATGAAAAATCAATTTCAAAAGCAGTAAAATAATATTATACTAATCTCCATTCTCAAGTACTCATAGAAACCATAGTAAAAAAAGGAACTTATCTTGAAAGTTATTTGTTTGGCCTAAAAATACAAATAAAAATGTCATTAGGTAAATTAGCACTCATTACTGTAATCAACTTGACCTAAATTAAAGCCTTCAGGAGGAGCTACTAGAGCAATTTCCTCTAACTTTGAGCATCCATAAGTAAAATTTTAAACCTTTAGAATTTCATCTATGCCTTAACAAACAATGCGTAATATAATTTTTCCAAACCCCCAATGTACAAGGCCTAAAATTTTAAAGGAACAGATGAATGATGAAATTCTGTAAGCCCCAATTAATAGAATCAAGTAGATATGAGATTATAACATGTTCTATAATTATAAACTTAAAGATAAAGAACAATTGAGCTAGATATATATACCTGGGGTGAAGGACTCAAGAAAGAACAAGAGTTTATAAAGAACAAAGATGAGAGAAGACTCCCCTCTACCTGATTGGTTTTCAGTCCATTTTAACTGTCTAATGGGACAACGATTAAAAAACCTAATGGATGAGGGTAGAGACCTCTCATCAAGCATCAATTGAATAGTCCAACCCATCATGGACTATTCAAAACAAAAGCCCAATACAATGTCCATCATATAATTAGGTGTTATAATAATAATTATTGACCATAATTAATCAATTAAAAAATATTTCCAAATAATTGATTAAAGTTAATCCATAAAATAGATTAATTAAATAATTAATCTAACAATGAAAACCCGGGTTTTAACTTATATTACATCATACCCACACTTACCAACTATCTATGCCAAAAATAAAATTCTAAATATGAGTTATGGATTTACCTCAAAGAATTTTAAATAAGCAAATTCCCAAGACTGTGTATTTATCAACTTAAAGAAGCAACCTTGACTTTTCCTCCTTAAGTTTTCGTAATCCTTCCCTGACTCCCCTTTTATTTTTTATTTTTTAATAGAAAACAAATACAATGGTGCGTTTCATATTCGGTTTTTGATTTTTTGAATTAGTTTTTTCAATTTTTATTGAATTTGATTGGTTTATAAATACTCCTACTATACTCAATTGCTTTCGAAAGGAATATAGCATGAGATTAACTAGGAGGCGTCTAGAGTGAAGTATGTGACAAATGAATGATACATTGGTGGAGCACAATTGCTTAGCACCAAGTAAATTGTCCTGTAATTATATTTGGCCAACCTTCTTTTAATTGATAAAATTGTTTTTCTCTAAATAAGTCATGGTTTGTAGTCTAGAAAAACTAAACGAAAACGAATCTTAATCTTATAGAAGGCCCAACATAAGTAGGAGCCCTGTATACAACTCACAGGATGTATTAACCAGGTCTTCACAAAGTATCATTATCTAAATCTAGGTACATTCATTAAATATTAAGGAGGATTTTCTTAGAGTATCTCTAATACAAAAACTCAATTTGGATTCTTAATTCTATTTTAGTGAGTCCCTTGTCATAACATACAATTTAATAACACTCACTAATTTTTACTCTAATAGTAGAACCCAACTTGAGTTATTAACTTTTTTTAGTGAGTCCCATTTTATCTCTCCACTTAACAATAACTCTCACTTTGACTTGAAAAATTATTTTTTTAATGATTAAACACTCTTGCTTGTAGTTGCTTATATAAGTAACTTTTATAATAACTCATTTGTTCTAATGATATTCTCAAGTTGTTTAACTTTAAGAACCAACCTCAGCATATTTTAGGAGCCATGCATACAACTCAGAGGATGTACTGACTAGGTCTTCACAAATTATCATTATCTAAATATAGGTGCATTCATTAAATATCAAAGAGGATTTTCTAGCAATTCAAAAAGTATATTATTTTCTTTACAAATGTGTGGAGAAAAAAAGAAGAGGTTTGAAAACTATAAATTGATTTGGTTACTATACATTAACTTAGGTTGCATGTGTTTGTGTTCGCATGTACTTGTTATTTTTCGAAAACATGACCTTGATTTTATTTAGTGATGCAGCAACATGCATCTGTCATATTCATTGGTTCTTCAGGAAAATCCGCACAACAACTCAGGGCTATTCTATAAATAGATGATATAGATGATATTATGTCATCAGCACGATGTTCTTCATCCTGTAACAAATTGGAATCCATAACTCGAGTAATGGTATGGGGTAATGATTCACTAATCCAACCTTTCAATATCAATGCTGCTACAAACAACTCATCCGTTGGCTTCTTTCTTGAAAATGTTTCCATCAATATAATCCCAAAACCGTATACATCTCCTTTTGTAGAAATAGTATCATGGCTCCAAACTCTGCATATAGCAATCCAACGTTGATTAATTTTTCTTACGATACTCTATATAGTGCATATTAATTTATGTTTTAGTAATAAAAACATATATAGAAGTTTTGTACGACAAAAAGGGAGAGAAGAAGAGAAAACAGACAACTCTAAGAAAAATCGGTTAATGTGATAAAGAGAAATTAAAAAAATAGTATTGTAAAAAAGTGTTTAAGTTATATAACTCTTTCTATTATATCCAAAACTTTATGAATAGCTAAGAGATGATGTATAGGACAAGGACATGTCTAAGTAGCACACACGAGCCACTAAACTAAGAAGAAAAAAATGGTGAGATATTATCAGACCAATAGAAATAAAATTTCCAAAATAATGAAAGTACCAAAATAATAATTTAAAGAACGTATTTCAGAGAAAATGAGATTTAAAAAAAAACATTTTTAATAAAAGATCAACAAGGCAATAAGTGATCTGAAACATTTTATTTTTGCAACCTGGTTTGGTGATCTTCATTTGTGTTTGCATCCTGCGCAAAAAATATGGTTCTAATAAAAAAAAAGTTAATAGAAAATTTTGTACTGATGTAGGATAATTACATGGTGCAATGTAGCCAAATGTAGCCGTGGTCTTGGTATATTCTTGGGATTGTTCTTCATCAAGAAGTTTGGCAATGCCAAAGTCACTGACATGGGCAACCATGTCTTCATCCAATAAGACATTACTAGGTTTCACATCACAATGAACCACAGTTGGCAAAGCACCATGATGTATGTAATCCTATGCAGAAGCCACATCTATCATTATATTTAGTCTTTGCAAGAAGTCTAAACAATAGTTATGAGAATACAACCATCTTTCAAGGTTCCCATTGGACATGTAGTCCATTACTAAAAGCTTAAAATCCTCATTTGAACAACTACCAATGATCTTAATGAGATTTGGGTGACACAGATTGTAGATTGCTTCACATTCTACACTAAAGCTCCTTGATCCTAATTCAAGGTCCAAATTAAATAATTTGACTATAACAACCATCCCATTTGGAAGTATACCTTTGAACACATAGCCAAAACTTCCCTTACCAAGCAAATTACTTTCATCAAATCCATTGGTTGCCCAAGAAAATTCATTGTAGGAAATCATTCTTGTTTCTAGTAAAGTTGATGAATTCACTTCAGCAGGATCACCATTATCATCATTTTTTCTTTGATGCTTTATCAGAAGGAATACACGTAAAACAACCAAATGGTTGACAACATTAAAGGCAGTATCCATTTGACAAAAAGCATATGTGCATGTGACCTTTTTCTCTTCATTTCACTGCATGGGGGGACTTGTAATCGTGCATTTCCATAAAGTGCTTTATTAAATATGAAAGATTGAGCAGTGAAATTTTTAAAAGGTCCAGTGTTGGGAATCTCACCTTCTAACCTGTTATAAGAAAGATTGATAAATTTGAGATCATGAAGTGACTCCAAGGATTTTGGAATCATGCCAATCTAATAGTTTTGGGATAAGTCCAAGGATGTCAAACTCATCAAACTACCAAATGAATCAGGAATATTCCCCTCCAATTTATTATGTGCTAAGTTGAGAATTTGCAAATTTTGCAACTCTGTAATGGTCCTTCGAATGCTTCCTGAAATCTAATTCTTTAATAAATCCAAAAATACAACAGCCTTTAAATTCCCAACATCTAGTGGAAGAAATCCAGTTAAAGCATTATCAGATAAGTTTAGTTCCAAAATGTCTCTGAGACTCCAAAGAGAAGAAGGCACTTTATTCAGTTTGTTTGAGTTCAAGTAGAGCTTTCTTAGAGAAGTCACACTACCAAAGCATGTTGGGATCACTCCAGAAATTTTCTTATTTTCAGTTATATACAACTCACTCAGCTGGTTGATTGCACAAAGTTCATCAATGATGGTTCCTTGTAGTTGGTTGTTTCCAAGACTCAAATATTGAAGAGACGGCAAATTACTTATTGTCGTTGGAATTGTTCCACTTAAATCATTGTGGTACAAAGTTAGTATGAACAAGTTGCTTAAATTTCCAATTTCCAATGGAATTTTGCCATAAATTTTGCACTCATAGGCTATGAACTGTTCCAAATTGGACATGTTTCCAATTGATTTGGGAAGGTTTCCATGCATTGGATTCCTTGATATTTGAAGAAAATTCAAAAAACTAAGGAAGCTTAATTCAATAGTGGAAGAATCAGCAGTTAAATTATTGAATCCCACATCCAACACCTGAAGGTATCTCAAATTCCCAAGAGATCTGGGTATGACCCCATTGAACTTATTCACCTTCAAATCCACATAGTTAAGCTTAGAAGCATTTGATAAGCTACTTGGAATATTTCCACCAAGTTTGTTTTCAAGTAAGTATAGTTCTTCTAAGTTTTCTAGGCCGATGTGTAATGGAAGAAATCCTGAGAGGGAATTGCTTCCCAAATACATGTAAGTTAATGATGACATGTTAAAGATATTTGAGGGAATAGATCCATTTAAATGATTGCTTCCCAAACTTAAATTCGCAAGCACAGGAAGATAACCAATCTCCTCGGGTATAGAACCTGAAAGAACGTAACAATCCATAAAGTAACAATAAGATAAATCAACATCTTTAGCCTGAAAGCAAACTAATTTTTTTTTTTGTTGGTTATATGATGATGCAGAAATTCATATCCAAGATCTAAGATTATATACAAATTGTACTAGAACTCATCTTAAATCGTGTTTTAGTTGCTTATGAATGTATAATAATTACATAGCTTAATGTTAGAAAATATAAAACTATTTGTCATTCTCCATCTAATAATTTAAATTTTAGAATAATTTATTTTTGAAACAGTATATATCTTGCCTCCTAACTTGTTACGGTAATATTCTATAATATAAAGTTAAATGACGCATGTAGAAGTCACATATTAATAAACAAAGCCAAAATATGGTTAGTCATGAGACGCTCGACATTATTTCAAAACTACATAGCACTTTAAGTATTTTAATGAAATTCAATAGACAAAATTATTTAAGATATACTAGATATATGGAAAGAGTGGGATACCTGTGAAAGAGTTGTCAGTCAAGTATAATTCTTCAAGCATCGTACAATTGCTCATAGATCTTGGAATTCTTCCCACAAATTGATTATTATCCAAAGACAATACTTCTAGGAAAGGAAGCTGATGAAACATCTCTTCTATTAGGCTACCATTTAACTTGTTTTCTTCCAGGCTGAGTACTCTCATGGAAGATATGTTAAAAAGAGATAATGGGATTTCTCCTATAAAAACACGAGCTTTATAATATTAATATATGCATTGAGCCACTAAACGTCCCTCTAGAAAAATCGTATAGATCAAATTACAATTCTCGCTAGAAATAGTATCTATTAAATAATTCTTTACCGGGCCCGGCTATTACGTTCAACGTGATATATTAAACATGTTTTATCATTTTAGTAAGTTCAAAATGTCAAAAAGTGTTGGAAGGTTTTAAGCAAAAGGTTAACACTAGTTTAGAGATGCATTCAGATAGCTTATTAACAAAAAAAAAAAAAAAGAGAGAGAGTTGCATTTAGATATTATCAACAATATAAACTTAGCAATTTTAAATTTTTGGTACTTTATTTTGTAAGAAAGAATCATAATGTGATTATATTATGAAATGTATTTTTATATTTTATAATTGTGTCTTTTAATTTTTTAGGAGCCTAATTTTTATAATTAAGACAGAGCCTTCAAAATGTTTAAGACGACCTTGTTCTTTACCTCTTTAGAGAAATTGGTCGATAATTCGTACTTTTGATTTTGAGACTTAAATTATAATTTAAAAACTAATAAGAGGGAAATTTTAAAAATAAAAGGAAATATATACATGGGATGGCATACTCCTTCTAAATAAATTAGTTTCTATGGTTGGTAAATTCATCCACTTAATTTTTAGAAAAAATAAAATTTACAACTTTAATTTTTTTAAAATACACGTAAGATATAACTTACTAAAATATTTAAAAAAAAATAAGTTAGTGTAAGTGTGTGTATTCCTTAAATTGTTAAATAAACCAGGTAAACTCATTGCGTACACATATTTTTTCTTTTTTGTCATTATTGCAGGCAATTATGTTGAATTAGATGTCAACTTCTGCGATGCACAGGTTTATTTTGAAAAATTTATAATAAATTTATTTAAAAAAGATTGAGATACTTTTATCTAATTAAAAAATAATTAAAATAAGTATCATGATTATGAATAAAGCTTTGAGAGTTCATAAAGGTATGTTCATATCTTTTTTTAAATAATATTTATTTTGATTACACACATGTTCTGGGATTTAATAACAATTAACTTTTCTTAATACTTTAGATGTTTTAATTTCCAAAGTTTAAAATAATGTAAATAAGAAAGTGTAGTTGTTCACCTTTTATTAAATTTTAATTAGTTAGTGTTATTTTTCAACATGTTATTATCTGTTCAAAAGTTTTCTGTTTTGTTATAATGTTAAAGATTAATTGATAGCAAATACATATGTGATAAGAATGTTACATGCAAGAGTGATAGATTTAGGGGTTTGGGAAGGGGAAAGTTGGAGATGGGTGTGGTGTTAGAGAAGGAGGTTGTTTCAATGGGAGGATGAGTTGTATAGAGAATCGGAGGGAGTTTTGTTCCATGTGCATTTTAAAAAGGGGTGGAGGATAGGTGGGAGTGGAAAAAGGATATATCGACTACTTACTCTGTCAAATTTGCTTACAAGGTTATATTGTATAGAACAAGGTGGGATACATGTGCCTTTTTTTTTTTTTAAAGTATATGGAAGAAGAGTGCTTCGCTGAAGGTACAATCTTTTGTTTTGAAGTTAACTCCAGACCAGATTTCGCCTCTTCAATTGTTACCTTACAAGGCATCGTTCAACTTAATAAAGTTGTATGTTGAGGTTGTCTCAAGGGAGGCGAAAGTACTATTCATTTGTTTTTTGAATGTGATTTCTTTTGAAAAGTGTGAGTTAATTAAGTGCTTGCAGTGGCGGGGAAGTTCTTCATCTTTTCATTGTAATGTCCGAGATCGTTTCTTTCAATTTATGGAATTGATTAATTGTGATCCTATTAATTGAATCTGATGACAAGTTGTTTGGTTTGCAATTATATGGGTTATGTGGATGATAGCTTGCAACTCCTTAATGTTCTAGAATAATAGAAGGGATGCAAGTGAGATGATCGAATTGGTTAAACTCTATTCATGACGGTAGATTAATGTTAGGTGTGGTTTTCAATATCCTTTAGTTTGTTGGTTCTAACTTCTAAACCCTTGAATTATGTTTGGGAGTGTGGTAATAGGGTACAGGAGATGGGCAGGAGAAGACTCGATGAAGATTTCTAAACACCAAACAACCAGTGTTTCCTAACACGGTACAATATAACACCAATCCGTAGGTCAAAAGCGGCAAGCTGAGTGCACCACGGCGGGCAAATAGGCACTGGCTACCATAGTATGTATAGCAGTTTGATCTTAATCGGGTTATTAATCGGTTTGATTTTGGTTGGTGACCATAATTATGGTTTTAATTATATCATATCATATATATATATATATATATATTGTTTTAAATCGGCCGCACATTGTTTTGGATATTTGACGGATTTGGAGCAGGAGTGTGGTTTCAACTCTTGTGCAAGGGTATTTTTTCACGTGGGGATTCTTCTCTATGATATGATGAAGGAATTTACTGCACGATTTTGTCATGTAGCAGTATATCATGAAGGTTGTGCTGTGCTTTTAATTTGATGCTGATTTTTTTGGACGTTGGGCGGTGGCTTATGTTATGGGTGCCTATTATGTTGCTGAATAAATACTGGTTTATATCATGAATATGGTTGCAGTGTTTTTGCTGGATACATGATTGTTGGGGGATTTTACGCTTGAGGCTGTGGATAAATGGGTTTGATGGGATGGGTACAATTAATCTTTCTATGCTGATTTGATTGGAAGTATACCACAAAGAGGAGTGATAGCAACACAACACACTCTTCTTAATATACTATCTTCTATTCATTAAAAATTATTAAAAACTGCAAAATTATAAGAGAGAATTATTAAATAGAATATGAAACCTATAAAATTTTGTAATTTTTAATAAATTTTAACCAATAAAAAAAAATGTGTTCAAAAAAATATGTCAAAGAATATGTTTATAGCATTTCTCATATCATAAATGTTTTAGAAAAATCATTGACACAAAGGGATTACTTGCAGCGGAAAATTGATCTATATGCGGGACAAGGATCCTCTTCGCTTTAAAATAAACTGCACAGGATCCTGTCCGTTAAAATAAATTTAAATATTGATAATTTTAAAACAAAACTTATATTGTAATGACTTTAATGGTTGGATGAATATCTGCCCCATGGGTAGTTTATTTTAAACTAGAGAGGATCCTTGTCCTCTATTGCGGCCAGCACTAAGTTGAGCTGTCTTAAATGACTCAAAGGATCACAAAGTGAAATCGTTGAGTATTTTATACTAAAACTGGATGTCATTTTGCTCACCTTGTGAGGTTCATTCATTTCTCTTTTGAGTGGTGGGGCTGAATTTAACATTTTCAATGCTCTTGGAATCTATATCAGCAGGGCATGTGTTCTCTGGGGTATTCATTTTGGTTGGGTTATTTTCTTTAACAAAGGCATATACCTATTTGGTTTCAATTTCTTTAGCATGTTACTATTTTATTAGTCTTGAGTTGAGCACATTTTGCTTATAAAAAAATATGGAATTTTAATGGATACATGGAAAGTTATGTTTTTTGGTCAAAATGTGCACAGTTTAAAAAGAGAAATTGACGAACAGTGACTTGATTAGCATATGGCCATTGTGTGATACGTTGCAAGATAATGATCAAATAAAAATTACATTTTGTTTTTTATACTCACGTTTATACTTTTATAAAATAAAAAATAAATATTTTTCTTTTTTTATCTGAAAAAGAGTAAAATTATAACGTAAAAATAAAGTGAAAATATAACTATCATATAACAACAAAGAATTATCTTAAAATATAATATGATGTAACTTGTTAACGTATTTCAACTAAAAAATAAGGGATATATGTTAACAAATCTCATATATATATATATATATATATATATATATATATATATATATATATATATATATATATATATATATATATATATATATATATATATATATATATATATATATATTTCATAGTTTTTACCATCCAATATGTGGGATTTTTATTATCATAATTATAACTTACATATAATACAAGAAGATTTTAATGTAAATGGGCTCATGCATATATAAAGCAAAGAATTAATTTGCTGAAATTATATGAAGATAGAAGGAACACCATACCTTCCAAGTTGTCTTCATCAAGATAAGACGACGTCTACGGTGGGCAAGTGAAAGAAATGGTTTAGCGTGGTCCACTTATTGTGACTTGTAATCGTAAGTTTAGCTAGGTTTCTTTTTTTTGACACGTCAGGCCTTTTTTTATTTTAGTTTGTGTTTTACGTTTTTACCCATAGTTAAAGTAATTGAAGACCCGATAAGTGAAAACCAGATTACCAATTGGGTGCGTTCAAGTGGAAAAGGTTTGGAAGTGGAGGTTTCTGACATTAGGACTGTTGAGGTCAGATCTGGGCACAAGTTTAAAGACCCCCAATCTAAAAAAGAAAACAATTTTTTTAACACCACCACAAGACGCAATGCAAGAGATAGAGTGGTTTTTTTTTTTTCCGTTTGACATCATCTCTGTCTCACTCACACCTTAAACTTCAGAGGTTTGTTCGTGGGTTATACTGTATCGTTTTTGTTTGTCCCTGTTTTGCTGGTTATGTCCTTATGTGAAAGAGCAATGCTGAAATTTTGCCACAAGTGTTAGAGTTTTGAGTTTTTCATGTTTGGTATAGGAAACCTCCGGTCATCCAATCCCCACAAATATCAATTGGCCCAAGAGATACAGTGGGAATCAATCTCCAACCACCCACTTTCGACTTACAACGCCGCCAACCACCAACGAACTCCTCATCCAACCACTTTTGCCATGAGATGCCACCATTGATTCATTCTTCAAAAACCCTCCAGAACGAACTGAAGAACAAAGGCCTGCCCTAATCCTTACTTGATTTACATCAACAAAGCCTTAATTTTCAATTCAATTAACTTAATCTTACAATTAACTAAAAGGATAAATGTGTAAAATACAAATTCTTTAAAAAAATATATTAAAAAGTGTAAATGTCTAACAAGGTATCAGGTCACTCATCACAGCCATTGATTATTATATCATTAAATCTAACGGTTATTATCAATTTGACCACCATAAACCATTTCCTACATTTGTCCACCGTAGCCGTGGTCTCAAGATAAATGGAGTTTAGCATAGGTAAGTTTCCAATGTCATCCGGTATGCTTCCTCTGCTGCACCTATTTTGTGACAACTCTACATCTGTCAACACTTTGCACTGATTCCAAACAGTGGGCAATTTACCGGACAACTGGTTGAAACCGAGATAAAGTACTTGGATATTTAGAAGTCCGTGGCACAAGTTTGATGGAAGACTGCCAGATAAATTGCTAGAGCCAAGTTCAATGTCTTGCAGCATTGAGTTATTGAAGATTGTTGATGGTATGGAGCCACCAAGTGGATTAGCTCCAAGATACATTATTCCTAAACCCTAAACCCTAATTACTGAGAAGCAATTGATGTAGAGAGAAAGTTCCACATTGATTTTTTTTTTTTTTTCCTAAATCATATTGATTGTTAAAGCAATTGAATATAGGAAAAAAACCAAGGCAAGATAGAACGTGAGAACAAAACCATAGTAAAACAATATTAAAAAATGGGACCCAAGACTTCCACTTAATAGGGTCGAGGTAGAGTAGATGCATGTACTATGCAGTGTTACTTCGCAATCAATGAAATTTTTTCTGACAATTAGCACCAACCTCACCCTCATCAAGACTGACCATCAATAAACAATAGGAAAATGGTAATCATAAACTCCGTTTCTGGGGTGTAATGGTCAATCATAAAGAGAGATACGGAATAAATAAAATGAGAGAAAGTGATAGATGTAATAAAAAAATAAAAATAAAATAAAAAATAGATAAAAATGAAATTAAAGAAAAAGTGAATGTAGAATAAAAATAGTAACTATAATATTAGATATGGAAAATTTGTAATTATTGGTGCACAAGGCCATCTTTGAGAAGCAGAGCAATGATATATAATATATTAAGTAAAGCTGTCATCTGCTGGTTTTTGGAGGATCTTGGAAACTATGTTTCATTCACTAGTCTATTATGTTGCAAGTTGCTATATAAATTTATTTTTTTCTTGCTTACTAATTTATTGATTTTTTAAAATCTAATTAAATCCATATTTGACAAAGAGAGTTAATTCTTGAAATGGACGTATAACAAGAATTTTTAGCATTTTTTGGGAATTTTTTTATTGGTGTTGAACTAACTATAGTCCAAAGTCATATTTCTTCAATTAAGAAAATTCAAAAAGTTTATTGATTTAGGGAGTTCACATTCAAAATAGACATATAGAAATTAGAGTTTAATGGTCATACACTATCAGTATAAAAAGTTTTATAGTGTCATCCAATTAAAAATAAGCATTAATATGACTTTTAAAGTATTTATTATAAAAGTCAACAAACTTACAATAAATGGTAGTTTGTGATTAGATGACAGTGTAAAATTACTTTACACTGTCAGTGCATGACCATTAAACTCTAGAAATTATTGTGCATCAAATGACATCAAAAGTCTTGGTTTTAGAAGATGGAATGTCTAATGTTTTTTCACCCAATGAACTAATTAGATTGTTGCTAGTCGAACAAACTGGACGTGCCTTAGAAGAGCCTATTTGCTACCATGTTCTATTACTGGGAATAACAAAAACATCTTTAAATACTCAAAGTTTCATATCTAAAGCAAGATTTTAAAAACCTACTAGAGTTTAAGCAAAAGCCCCTATCCGGAATCTATACTTGGAACGATTTTTGTTATTTAACATCAAAAGCCATTCTCAATATTTGACATCAAATTTGTACCATACACAATGTCAAAGTCTCTAATTTAACATCAAATTACTTTTAACAATACTTTTAATTTATTATTTTTTTAATGTTAACAAAAATATATCATTAACACTACACCTGAAATATTAATAAATTCTTTAGATTCCTGTGCATTGCACGGTTACTAAAACTAGTATAATATATTAAGTAAAGCTGTCATCTACTGGCTTTTGGAGGATCTTGGAAATTATGTTTCGTTCACTAGTCTATCATGTTGCAAGTTGCTATGTTTGAGGAACGAATAGAGAAAGGGACAAAGAATGAAAAGGTAAAAACTACATTCATTATTTGCATATGCCCACAAAAAAAATGTTTAAATGCATTACCTGAAAGAGAGTTATAAGATAAACTGATTCCTTGGAGGGAAGAGAGGTTAGAAACAGTTGGAGGAATGGTTCCCGAAAGACGATTTGAAGCCATTGATAAAACCCTCAAGTGGGTCATTTTACCAACTTCAAGTGGAATGGTTCCTTGAATGAGATTGTGGTTCCAAGCCAGGATCTCTAGCACTGTCAGATTGGAAATAGATTTTGGAATAAAACCACCAAATTTGTTATTTCCAAGGTCTAAGTATCTGAGTGCAGATAAGCCTTCAATCCACGCTAGAACATTTCCACTAAATTCATTGTAGCTCAAGTTAAGAAACTTCAACCTACGCAGATGGACTACTTCCTCTGGCAACTGACCATGGAATTTGTTTCCATCAAGACCAAGTTTATTAAGGAAGGTAAGGTTCCCCAAGATAGAGGGTATGGTGCCACTAAGAGCCATGTCACCAAGATTCAAGATCCTCACCCTTCCATGGTGAGCATCAAAAGTGACACCAACCCAATTGCATAAAGAAGACGAGGCAGACCAGTTATGAGTGAGGAAATAGTGAGGGTCCCTAGTAATGGAAGATTTGAAAGCAAGAAGTGCAAACTTATTTGTGGTGAAGTTGGTTCCACTAAGACCTAATATTAAGGCTATGAAGCAGTGGAATGAAAATGTCAAAACCCAGAAGCAAAAGCAAAGTAGCTTCTCCATGTTCCAAGGTTGGATGAATCTCAGGATTGCCCAAAGGGAAGTGTGGAGTATTTTATATCAATCCTGGTTAGAATCAAGTCAATGGTTTTTTTTTAAGGTTTAATTATTTTTGGGTTGTAAATTTTACTTTTTGGTCTTTATAGTTAAATAATTTGTTTTCGTCTTTATACATGTATTTTTTATATCAATTTAGTTTTTACTATCAAGTGTATCTTAATTCCATAAAATAAAACTGTCATAAAATAAAAATTGGTAGGATAAAACTGTCACAAATTTTTAAACAAATTTTAAACCCCTACAAATTTGCATTTTATAGCTTTTTTTATTTAATTTGCAACAGTTTAACAACTATCAAAAAATTTATGACTGTTTTATATCGCCAATTTTTATTTTGTGACGGTTTTATTTTACAAAGTTAAGATTTCCTTGACAGTGGCAAAAACCAAACTGTTATCGAAAATACATATATAAAGACTAAAATGAATTATTTTTAACAATAAGGATTAAAAAGATAAAGTTTGCCTTACACATAAAGGAACTTAAACTTTGTTTTTTAAACTTTTTTGGCATCTGACCGTGGGTTCTTTCGGCGGGAGGTATGAGAATTGGTGTGGAAAGGTAAAAGGGTAAGTTCAGGGAAATCGCATGAGTGAATTTCAAACTCAAGGTTAAGTAGTTTTCAGAAAGATTTGCCGGGGACTTAAGTGCCTACCATTTTAGCTCCGTAAAAAACTTTTTCTATATTTTTTTATTTTTTTATTCAAAGTTATACTATTTATTTATAGCATTATTGAAATTTTAGTCTTTATCTAGCTGTGACATTGTATTAGGGGTGGCAAAACGGGTTCAATCCGCTAGGTTGACCTGCTTGACCCGCCATTTTTGGCGGAATGAGTAAGCCAATAAAACATGTCTCAACCTGCCCTGCCCAACCAGCCAACTTGGCAGGCCAACCCATGGCCCACCACTTTTTTTAAAAAAAAAGTTCCTCTTTCCTTAGTTATTATACCAAAGACATTAATAAAAAAAAAAAGTAAAAAGATGCTCTACACACACTACTCCATATTCGCAATGTTATCCTAAAAAATATAATGACAACAATAACACATGTGTTTGGGGTTAGTTCTATTTGTAATTAAATACAATTCAATGTTGTACTAAAAAATATAATCCCTTATACTTTTGAATGAGATGTTGATGTGTTGCATATTATACTATAACTGACATATTAATCCATGAAGATTCACATGCATTTTTAGCTTATTAAGAGTATTTTTAGCACTAATTTCCTTCATTTCCTTCAATCAATCACTTAGAATGCTTGAGGTGTGTTTTTGTGTTGTTGGTAGATTTTTAGGAAAGATTTGGCATGTATCGAGTTAGCTTTGGAACTTAAAGATTTAAAGTGGAAGTAATTTGAAGTCAAGGAAAGCAATGAAGATATTATTGAAGAAAAATGAAGAGAAGAGTAAACCCCACAACCAGGGAACACCACAAGTTGATTGTGATAATTGCCACAGGTGTGGCAGAATTCAGCAAATGGCCACAGGAGCAACTAGAGAGCGCCACGGCCTGCCCATGGTAAATGCCACACCCGTGGTGAATTTCAGGAAAATGTCACAGAGGCTACTAGAGAGCGGCACGACTTGCCCATGGCAAACACCATGCTTGTGGCACACTGCTGACGTGAATTATTCTTATTTTTCTATTTCTTTTTAGTTTGGGCTTGGACCCTTTTTGTACTTAGGGATATATAGACTTCTTAAGCTTAGGAAAAAGGATACAAACCTTGGTTCTTGACGACTTAGAGCAAGAGCTTTGGATTGGAATCTCCTTTTTTTTTCTTTTTTGGTTTGAATGCTTTTCTTTCTTTCTCGTTTGTTTTCCATGACTATGTGTGAGTAGTCATCTTTATTCTAGGATTGGGCGTAGCCCTATAAATGCTTAATGAATTGATTTCTTTCATCTTTGTGTAATTCTTGTTTCTCTCTTGATTTCTTTTCTATCGATTTTCTTTATTGTAAAACAAATTGGCCACGTTCTACATAACTTTAGGAATTTGGGGAAGAACTGAAAGGTGAACCTAAATACCAAAACTATAAGGAAGAAACCTAGGTCTAAATCACGAAAGTAGGTGAAACCTTTGGGAATTAATTGGATTAACAACTCATTGGGTCTTATTAAACACAACCACCACAAAAGTAAGGGGTTAATTTGATTAGACACCCCTTCGTATCCTGAAAGAGAACAGATGGTACCTTAGGTTAATTTACCCTCAAGAAGAACAAGTAAGAGCACAAGACAAAAGAATTAATTTAGTAATCATCATAGGGTGAACCTCGATCCTAGGAGTTTTCTTTACTGAATTATTGTCAATCTTATTTGCACGCTTAATTGAATTCCCAATTTCTAATTCTTTTACTTTAAACCTAAATTCTCAAAGTGAACTCTCTTTGTTTAATTTTCATTAAATTGTGATAATTACAAAGCCAAACACACAATCCTTGTGGATTCGATATTTTATTACTTGACGACAATCGTACACTTGCGGTTTTTCCACATCAAATGTGTTATTTATTTTCAAGTAAATTATTTTTATAACTTTTGAATAAAAAAATATAATTTTTGTTTCATATATTTAATGTATAATAAAATAATAATAAAATTATATGTCAAACAATCAAAGATTCAAAGTGATATAATATGTATTAAAATAAAAATTATTTAATCCAATTCAATTAGATGATAACAAAAAAATCAAAATTTAATTGAGTTTTTTTAAAATAAAATAAAAAGTGGGGTGGGTCAACCCGCCAACCCCCATTTTTAAACCTGCCAACCCATTCTTAGAGGGTCGACTTGCTAACCCGCCTTTTGTACAACCTACTCATTATTCTTTGGCGAGCCAACCCGCCAACCCACTATTAAGCGGGGAGGGTTCAATGCTTCAACTCACTTCTCATCGGCAGGTCAACCCGCCCTGCCCCACTTTTGGCAGGTCGATGGCAGGGCGAGGCGGGTTGGCCCACTTTGCCACCCCTACATTGTATGATCATGCAACCGATTTCATGTAATAAGATAAGACTGTTATTATTATTGTAAAGTTATACAAATAAAGATAAAATTTAATTTATGAATACAAAATAATTAATTTGATCAAAAGTTAATGGTGTGTTTGGATGACAAGAAAAAGATTAGGAAAATAATTATAGATAATGATGTATTTTTTTGTTAAGAAGAAAGTAAAAGAAAAAAAAACTTTTACAAACAAAAATTTAATTTTTTAAATTTTTATTTGATTTAAATTTCAAATTTTTTCTCTTTTCTCACTTTTTTTCCATCGTATTAAACATTTCGTAAAGATCTTGCGACACCTAATAAAAATTAAAAATATTAAACTATAAATGATTTTGTTTTTCACCTTGATAATTTATACATTAAACAATACTCATTATCTTGTTGAATTTCTAAGTTTTAAACTATGGCCTCCATTTTTGGCAATGAGAGGACTAAGTAGCATCATGCTTACACAAAACAATAATAAATTAATTAGATAAAAAAACTACGTTCAGATGCTGTGTGTGGAAAATTGTAGTCACTTTAACGAAGTTTTCCGTTATAATAGTATAATAACTTGTGCTCTGCACAGATGTTAAGTTTATAATTTTTAATTTTGTATCTTATTATGATTTTTAATGTATTTGTCAATTATTTTTAATTTTATATATATGTGGGGGGGTGAGGATCAAGTTATTCCAAGAGTAACTTTTAGTGGAGTTACTCTACTGCATAACAATTGATATATATTAAATTTCAACAATCTACTCGTTAAATATTTTGATATATTGTCAATGATCATGCACACTAAATGTTAGGTAAATCGGACATTTGTAGTTAGTTAATCTTATAGTCAACATTTACTTATAATTTGGAAAAGTATATTATACATCAATTTGAATTTATTTTATGAAGTATCAAATATTTTTTAAATTTTATAAAAATTTGTATAATTGATCTACTTAATAAAATCTTTTAATTCAACAATTGAAATTGTTGAAATTTAATATATACTAAGAGTTATTGAGTGGAATAACTCTACCTAAAGTTGTTATTGGAGTAACTTGATTTCTACCCTATATATATATATATATATATATATATAATTTTATATTCACACTTGTCTTATATAATTTTAATTTATATAAAAATGTGTTTTCAAAAATATTATTTTGATAAATATATTTGCATTTGTATATACCTTAAATATATACATAATTTTAAACCTTATTTTTTGTCATGTAAATAAAAAAAATTAGTTAGGTGAAAAAAATTCATTTTTTCTTAAAAATAATTAATAAAATATTAGGTGAGTGAGAAGACACTAGTTGAAATTATTGTAATAATAATTATAAAAGATAAAAATAATGTGCTTTTATATTGAAATAAATCCATATTGAAATTATTGTAACAATAATTATAAAAGATAAAAAATATAATAAAGTATGATTTTTTAAGTAATGTGCTTCTATGTCAAAAGTTCACTCCTATATGTAGACTTGGCAACAGGATAGGGCAGAGGGGATTTTGCCTCCCTCGTCCCCAACCTTGACCCACAAAAAAATTCCCAACCCCATCCTTGATCCCTGTCAGGGATAAAAAATTAGTGTCCATCCTCGTCTTTGGTGAGGATTAAGTTTCCTTGCTTTTTCTCTACCCCCACCCCCAAAGATGCCAACCCTTCTTCTTCTTCTTCTTCTTCTTCTTCTTCTTCAATTACTATTGGATGAGAGAAAAAGATAGAAATGTTGTTTTTGCTAAACTAAAAAACTAGAAATCAATAGTGAAAACTAAAAACATGCACAATCTGCACAATGACATTAGGGCTCACAAACTCAAAATGGCATTCCTATCATTGCAAACAATGACCGTAAAAACTAAAAGATCTACACAATCAAAAGAGCTTCCCCAACCTGCACAATCAAAAAGCACCAACACACCCACAGGACAACCCCTTTGCTTCATGTTTTGAGACTAATAAGTGTAGATTGACTCATATTTAAATGTATATAAAGATGTTTTTATAATATTATTAATAGCAAGGCGACTTTGGGGACGAGGTGGGTATCCACAGGTGCGGATTAATATTCCATGCCTTCCCATATGTTATATTTATCTATAACTTAAAAATTAATCAATTTTTCTGTCAAAAACAAATATTAATCAATTTATACATAAATATTAATGTGGAAAAGTTTACTTGAATAAAAGAAAATTTTCAATTAGTTAAATAAGAAGATAATAAATAAGAAAGAGAGAGAGTAATATGTCTAGAAATTATTAAGATTATAAATTTTAAATTTCATGGAAAAAAAATTAAAGCATATATACAAATTGAATTTGATTTTTTTCATATAATTTAATCTAAATTAGGTAAAAGAAAATGTAAATTTAATTAGATAAAAGAAAATAATAAATTTGTTAGATAAGAGGGTAACAAATAAGATAGAAATATATGTATACATTTTTGAAATATAAATTAAAAAATATAGTATGAAATTATAATGCAATGTTATTTTTCCTACTAATTTAGACATTAATGTAATTTTATAACCAAAAAAGACATTAATGTACTTTCATGAAAAGTATTGATCCCCATGTGTCAATTTTTTATTTGTAATATCCATATTAATCCCTTTATATATAAATATCAATGTTTATAATAAAATTCTATTTTTTCTATATAAAAGTTATTTTTCATTTAAAAATATGAAAAATTGTATATGAATATATATTGAAATTATAGACGTGAAAAATTGATTTGGATTTGTTATAGCGAACAATCTATTATATTGTATTCAATAACAATTAATTTATTCTAAATTTTGTTGTATTCAAATCAATGACAATCAATTTATTCTAAATTTTATTGAATTCAAATCAAGCAAAATATTTACATCACCTCCAAAACTATTTGTAAATCAATTAGTGAATATATTATTTTTCTAATAAAACATGATTAAATAAATTATAATTTAAAGTAATTTATAAAATTAAAAATTAATTTTTATTTATTAAAATTAAAATAATTTATATTATTTTGGTGCTCATAATAATATTTTTGCATTGAAACTTATATATGGTTAGATTAAAATTAATCTATATTGATTGAAGTTAATCTAGATTGATTGAAATTAATTTATATTGATGGAGATTTAAATAATTAAAAAATTTATGTTGATCGATTATTTAAAATAAAAAATTCAACCACTTTACATAGACCAAAACTTTTCAAATGGTTATTAAAAAGCATTGTTAGCGATGTGGGATATTAATTACTTTTTATTAGTTGATTGTTTTTAATTAAGATAAATAAAAAATAACACTAAGATTAACATGTGAAAATATCTTAAATACAAATTGGTGGGTAAATAAACATTTATTTTCAGCCACTACAACTAAAAATGTAATAGAAAATGTAATAAGAAACTTTCTTAAGACAACATCTAGTAAAAAAAATGCGTTAAAATTAATTAAATGAATTAATAGTTCAAATGAATTAAAACACATGACCTCTAGCATATCTCATAAATAACACATGTGTATTTTAATAAAATTTAATTTTAATTTTGATCATAAAGTTACTTTTCAGTGAATACAATTAATGGCTATTTAAGAAGAAAAAATCTAATTTGCATTCATACCCATATATTTTCGCCTTCATACAAATATATAAAAAAAACTAATCACCAACTCAATATATATTAAAAATAATTACATCGCTACTTTGAAATTTAAATAACAAATTTTTGGCCTTCTTGAATCCAGCAGTAATACAAAAATTTCTTCTAATCATGACTAATTTTTGTAGCCTTTTGAGACATATCAAAAAACAAAAGAGTAATAATCTAATTATATTCCATTCACATCATGTAACAAAAGAAGGAAAATTCCAAAATTTCGCACAAAAGCTGAAAAATCCAAAGGTAAAAACCTACGGTTGAAATTGTGAAACAAAAATATTCAAACAATATATAAAATGTTACATAATACAATGAATTAAATAACATGAATTCAAACAACAACTTCCTGCATCAGATAATATGAATATTTCCCTTGTTAATTAGCTTCTACTCAAAAGCAAGTTCACCAAAAACTTTTCTTTGAAGTCTTTGTCTACTTCACCATTTTGCTAAAAAAAATTAACTAAATCATGCCATTTCAATCATAGAAAAATCACACCTAATTTTTTCCTCAATACCCTACGATAGTCTTCCATATTTGCAATAAAGAATGCCAACAGTTACTCCTATATGTATTTATGTTATGAAATTAACATTATCTTGTAAGATTTCTTAATCTGAATATGATATAAAATTGAATTCGAATATATATTAATACTATCATTTAGTTTGAATCAAAATATATACTTGTATTATTAGTTTCAATGTTCATAATTTCTTTAATTACTATCATTATGTATTAGAATATATATTAATACTATCAATTAATTTGAATCAAAATATGTACATGTATTACTAGTTTGAATGTTTAAATCATAAAAATCATACTAATCATATAATTATGTATTATAATATATTATAGTACTATCAATTAATTTAAATCAAAATATTTACTTGTATTATTAGCTTGAATGTTCGAATCATAAAAATCATACTGGTGATAATTTCTTTAATTATGTATTAGAATATATATATTAATACTATCAATTAATTTGAATCAGAATATATACTTATGTTATTAGTTTGAATGTTAAATCATAAAAATCATACTGATCATACATTCCTTGATTACTATAATTATATATTTTATGAATTAGAAAACAAAATAAAAAATTTTGATAGCATTATGGTGAGAAAAGAATCAATATGACATCGTCACGTGGCATTTGCCTACGTAACAAAACTTTCTTTAATAATATATAAGAGCAACTTTAGTGCAAGTGTCTTACAAATTGCTTAAAGTTAAGCACTTGTGCTTTATTTTTTTCAGTGTTGGAGAGCACTAACGTGGCAGAATGAATTGTTTTAAAATATTCATCGTATCTTCTACAAGACATGGTTGCTTAGGATTAAAATAAGACTTTTTTTTCCAATAACTACACGATTTTGGAGGAGGGAAAAAAACTATATTGTGCCCCAAGAAGAACTAGCTAGGACAAGCATTTCAGATTCAACACAATACCAACAACCAAAGAACTTAAAACAAATTGTAAATTTTAGAACCACCACAAAACCAACCAAGAACAATTTAAAATTATAACAAATCTCAAAACCAACACACAACAAAAAATAAAGAACAAAATCATTTTACAAATTGGGAAATTGAAACTAAATAAAATAATCAGAACCAAAAACTAGAAAATAAACAAGCATGAGGCAATGGTGAGGGTCGGTGGCAGCGGCTGTGGTGGTTGTGATGAGGCAACGAAGGTAGTTCGCAATGATGGTGAGGTAGCGGTGGTAGATCTCCACAACTGGTGAGGCAGTAGTGGCAGATTTGCATGACTAATGAAGGGGCGGTGGGTGGTAGGCGTTTCTGGTAGTGGGAGTTTGCATCGACGGTGAGGCGATGAGGGTAGTTCATGGCGGTGTCAGATTGTGTCGAAGGGGAGAGCCATCCATGGTGGTAAGGGAGGGGCAAGTTCCCCCTCCAGGACAATGATTTGCCTTAGAACGTAAACTTCTGGCCTTTAACCATTTTGTGCTACTACTTCTACAATACCTTCCCGAGACTTCAACCACTTGTTGATCTCTCTTCCTAGAACTGCGAGATAAGGTCGTCTACTTCTAGTGAGAAAGTTTGAGAGTATTGAGGGAGTTTGAGAGATTTGTGATGGTGGGGGGGAAGGTTCTGGTGAGTGGAGAGAGAGTGTTTGTTACCATTGAGAAGTTTCTAGAGATATGAATTAAAAAAAAATGTTAACATGAACCAATTGAGAATATTATTGTTAGAGAGTTAAATTGTTAAAATGTTACCATTGATTGTATGCATTGAAAACGGAAAAATTGTCCAATCAAGTGGAAAGGTCAATTTTCTCAAGGTAATCATGGCTAATCGATGATCATGCTTAAAGCAATTGCATCACAAGACTTGCGGATTTGGCGTGCATTTTTTTGGCTTTATGGGTTCAAATAATGACATTAATGTGTTAAACGTATCTAATGTGTTTAATGATATTTTGTTGAGACAAGCTCCTACAGTGCAATACATAGTGAATAAAACCCCATATAACAAGGGATACTATATAGTAGATGGTATTTATTTCGAGTGGGTTACATTTGTCAAGACCATCCTAGTGCCGCAAGGAAAAAAGAGAAAATTATTTGCATAGCAACAAGAAGTAGCAAGAAAGGATGTAGAACGGGCGTTTAGAGTGCTTCAATCTCGATTAGCAATTATATGTGGTCTGGCACATGCTTGGCACGTAAATACAATGAAGAATATAATATATGCACGCATTATCTTGCATAACATGATTGTTGAAGATGAACAACCACATATAGTGGTGATTTTGAATACGATCATGTAAGTAATGACATGTCAATAGTTGAAGTATCTAATGGTCTTTATCCCAATTTTACTGCAACATACTTGCAAAGGAGAGCATATCTCACTATTGTAGAAAATACTTTTTAAATCGATTAAAAAAGGTTTTTTAAATCGATTTTTGAACTAATTTAAATACAGGTGACATAAAAAATAAGGTGATTTTAAATTGGATTTTGAACCAGAGTTAAAAAGTGCAGAACAAGATTCTAGTGTACCGCAAGCATCTTAGGGTATTATTGTTTGAGAAGCAAATTTTGACCCTGCATTGTCGAGGTTAGAGAAAGTGATGAAGCCATCACTCCCCAAAATAGCAATCCAAGTGCTGTTTGTGCCTGCATCTGTGGAGAAAATGATTTTCTTTTATCATAAAACTTCCACGAGTTTTCACCAATTTTTGCTGAAGCCACCTCCTTTCCATCCGATAAGGCTGCAGAGTTTGAAAATTTGCGGTGAGAACAACATTACCAGATTTGATCTCAAGAACATAGGTTGAACCTGTGCATTGGATCTCCTAGGAGCAAAAATATTAGCAATTATCATTGAGCTCTAAATCCATTATCCAGATCTGAGTCACCATCATCCATGCGACTGAGAGAAACTTGTAGATCCATAACCACGAAATAGAGAGAAACTTGTAGATCTATTATAATGATAAATAAATCACCGTTTGAACAAGATAGTTTTCGAAAAATAGAAACAGAAAACCACAAAAAATAGAGACAAACGTCAACACAAAAATATAACAAATCTACAAATGCATCGTTGCTTAAGCATTACGGCTTTCGAAAATAGAAAGAGAAAAAATAATAAACTCGCTCGCATTGAGCAAGGCTAAATGCGGAGATGAATATGTGAAAATGTGAAATGTGAAATAGCATTTATATATACATCCAATGCACAAAATTGTCGAGCTTTAAATTGGTTGGGGAAGGAACCGATTTAAAAACAACTTTGTAAATCGGTTCAACAAAGAATCGATTTAAAAAGTAAGTTTTTAAATTGGTTCTTTTTGAAATGAGTTAAAAAGTTACTTTTTTAATTGGTAACTGAGTTTAAAAACTTGTTAAAAATTTCAAAATTACCATCGGGTCCATATTTTTAAATCGGTTCACCTAAAACCGAGTTAAAAAAGTTTTAAAAAAATTTAAAATTGCCACTACATCCATCTTTTAATCGGTTTAGTAGAAATCGAGTTAAAATCCTTTTCTAAAAAATGAATTTTATAGTAGTGTCTTCGTGATAAACAAATCCACCGTCAACTTCAAACAGATTTGGTATAACATATTTGAGAATATTTCAAACATGAAAATAATGAAAATTAATTTTTATATAATGTTATGTATTTCTCATTTGTTTAATATAATGTTATGCATTTTTCGTCATTTTTAATTATATAATTTTACAAATTTATCATCATTTTTAATTTATTATACTAAAGATTAATTAAAAAATTTTATATATTTTTATTATTTAATATTTTAATGCATATTAATTAAAATAAATGAATTAATATATTAATTTAACGCAAAATGAAATATAAATAAAAAATAAAAAATATAAGTTACTTAAAAATATCTTAAAATTATATGTATTAAAAAAATATAAATAAATTACTTAAGAATTACTTAAAAATAATGTGTCACAATAAACCTCACTAAAGTATACTTAAAATTTTATCACTAATAGATTTGCAGGGTTGAGTTTTTGGACTATATGCAGGGAGCAATAAGGTCAAAGAAGTGGTTGTAGAGCGAGAGCGAAGTTTTCAAAAGCATTCTGATTTATTAAGAGCATGGTTGGATACATATTGAAATATTTTTTGAAAGCTTATTTTTTGAAATAAGTATTTTATTATATAAAAAATAATATTTAGATGTGCATTTTTTTCAGTTTTTGAAAAAATAAAAATTCTCAGTGAAACTTATGGTAGAATTAAAATTTTCAACTTTACAAATAATTATTATTTTAAATAAATATTTTAAAATATATTATCCAAACAAAATATTAACTTATTTAAAAAATCTTTCTATATTAAAGTTTCTAAACAAGTACTTCTCCTATTAATTATTTTAAAAAAATTCATCCAAATAGAGTATGGTTCAATATCCCCAACTATCCGTCAAACTCAAATTAAGAATCGACAGAAATAATTGCTAGACAGTATTCACGTGCGTGATCAATGACAATATCATTTTGAATCTCATTCATCCATTTTTGAAGTAAAAACAAATTCACGAGATTGGCTTGATCATTGATTCGTGCTAGAGGTGACTCCTCCTTCCCATTCGCCAGCACGTCCTGCTTTCGTTTTCTTTTGGTGGGACCCCTCCGTCTTGTCAATGCTGTTAGTTTTGGTTTTGCTGCCCATTCTTTCCTTTCCTTTCCTTTATTGGTTTGAGATTCATGATCACGTGCATTGCAGCCTTTTTCAACTTTCTCACCGACATTGGAGCCATCATTTTATCATGATGATAAATTAGAGATTTCTCATTTCTCAAATTGCAGCTCTCATATGCACAACACCCCCATCAACAAAAATTATGCCTCTAAGCTCATATTTGACTGTTGTTGCCATAGCGCTTTTATTTTCATTTACATCTTCAGCACATACTCATGAAAACTTCATTCAATGTCTTTACAATTATCCCCATAACGCCACCTCAATCTCCAAGGTTGTTTACACCCAAACCAACTACTCATACTCCTCAATACTAGATTATTCCATTCAAAATCCTAGGTTCTCCAACGCAAACTCAAAACCCCTTGTCATTGTGACTCCACTGGATGTTTCCCACATTCAAGCCACCATCATATGTTCCCAACGTCATGACATGCAGATTCGAACTCGAAGTGGTGGCCACGATTACGAGGGTCTCTCCTATGTTGCCAAGGTTCCATTTGTTGTCGTTGACCTCATAAACCTTCGAGAAATCAAAGTGAACGTAGAAAACAACACTGCATGGGTTCAGGCTGGGGCAACTATCGGTGAACTTTATTACAGGATTAGCGAGAAAAGCACAACACTAGGGTTCCCAGCAGGTGTGTGGCCCACTGTGGGCACTGGTGGCCACTTCAGTAGCGGTGGCTATGGATTCTTGATGCGTAAGCACGGTCTCGCTGCTGATAATGTAATTGATGCTCACATAATTGACGTGAAAGGTAATCTTCTTGATAGAGAAGCCATGGGTGAGGATCTGTTTTGGGCTATTAGAGGAGGTGGGGGTGCAAGCTTTGGAGTCATCGTGGCTTGGAAGCTAAAATTAGTTCCAGTTCCATCAAATGTGACAGTGTTCAAAGTTCCAAGGACATTGGAACAGAATGCAACCGAGATTATTCATAAGTGGCAGCTTGTGGCAAATAAACTAGACGATGGCCTAATGATTAGGATCAACGTGAGACGGGTAAATTCAAGTCAAAATGGGAAGCCAACAATACAAGCTATATTTGAGTCCATGTATCTTGGAGGTGTAGGTCAGCTTATTCCCTTGATGCAAAAGAGCTTCCCAGAGTTGGGTTTGGTCAGAGAAGACTGTACTGAGATGAGTTGGATAGATTCAGTTCTCTATATAGCTCGATCTACAAGCGGTCAACCCCGTGAAGCTTTGCTGAACAGAACTGGAAGCGGTTTGCCATTCTTCAAAGGAAAAACTGATTATGTGAGAGATCCCATTCCAGATGTTGGGTTACAAAGGTTATGGTCCTTGTTATTTGAAGATGAAGCTCAAGCTGCCTTTATTCAATTCACTCCTTATGGAGGCAGGATGGATGAGATTTCGGAATCTGAAATTCCATTCCCACACAGATCTGGAAACATATTCCATATTCATCACTTGGTGCGTTGGCAAGAGGAAGGGGATGAGGCAGCACAAAGGCACATCAACTGGATTAGAAGAGTGTACAGTTATATGGAACCTTATGTTTCAAAGTCTCCTAGAGCTGCATACCTGAATTATAGAGACCTTGACATTGGGGTAAATAACGATGGCTACACAAGCTACAGCCAAGCTAGCATTTGGGGTCTGAAGTACTTCAAGAACAACTTCAAGAAATTGGCAAGAGTGAAGGCCAAGTTTGATCCTCTAAACTTCTTCAGAAACGAACAGAGCATACCTCCTCTTAAGTCAAAGGGACGCAACAAGCAAATAAAAATCCTTGGGGCAGTAAATGTCAGACATGGATTTTCTGCAGTTACAACCGTAACTGCATGAAATCTTAACCATCAAAAACAAATTATATACATTAAATAATAAAAAAATATATCTAAATAAAATTTGGACCCTTTGATCATAACTGCAGGATCCTGCAGTTGTTTTGGACTGAAGGGAATTAGCTGCTTTGTTATTTTACTTTTATGTGTATCTAATGCAGCATTCATCAATGAGTAATTATATCTACACCTTTTATATTATTTCTATTTCTCTTCTTGTTACATCATAATATCTATTATATCTAATTATTTACACTTTTCTCTCTTTATCTCTCTCTTTGGGTATCTAATACCATCGAGTGTTCAATGGACTATTTTCCCTTCATCAATATTCCTCAATTAGTATTATTTTTGCAGCCTGGTTTGGTGATCTTCAATTGTGTATGCATCGTACTCAAAAAAATGGTCCTAACAAAAAAGTTAACAGAAAATTTTGTACTGATGTAGGATAATTACCTGGTGCAACATAGCCAAATTTAGCCATGGGCTTGGTATATTTTTGGCATTGTCCTTCAACAAGAAGTATGGCAATGCCAAAGTCACTTACATCACAATGAACCACAGTTGGCGAAGCACCAGCATGATGTAATCCAATGCAGAAGCCACATCTATCAATTCATTATATTTATATGAAGTCTAAATAATAGTTATGAGAATACAACCATCTTTCAAGGTTCCCATTGGACATGAATTCCATTACGAAAAGCTTGTAATCAGAATTTAAACAACTACCAATGATCTTAATGAGATTTTGTTGTGCAGATTGTGCATTGCTTCACATTCTACACTAAAGCTCCTTGATCCTAATTGAAGGCCCAAATTAAATAATTTGACTGCAACAACCTTCCCATTTGGAAGTATACCTTTGAACACAGAGCCAAAACTTCCCTTACCAAGCAAATTACTTTCATCAAATCCATTGTTTGCCCGCAAAAATTCATTGTAGGAAATCATTCTTGTTGCAGTAAAGTTGATGAACTCAATTCAGCAGGATCACCACCATCATCATTTTTACTTTGACGCTTCATCAAAAGGAATACGCATATAAAACAACCAAAATGGTTGACAACTTTACAAGCAATATGCATTTGATGAAATGCATATGTGCACTTGACTTTTTCTCTTCATTTCACTTCATGGAGGGACTTGTAATCTTGCATTTCCGTAAGTAATTTATTAAATATGAAAGATTGAGCTGTGAAATTTTTAAAAGGTCCAATATTGGGAATCTCACCTTCTAACCTGTTATAAAAGAAAGATTGATAAATTTGAGATCACAAGGTGACTCCAAGGGTTTTTGGAATCATGCCACCAAATAGTTTTGGGATAAGTCCAAAAGGATATCAAACTGCAAATGAATCAGGAATATTCCCCTCCAATTTATTATGTTCTAAGTTTAGAGTTTGCAAATTTTGCAATCGTGTGATGGCCCTTGGAATGCTTTGTGAAATATGATTCTTTGATAGATCCAAAAATGCAACAGTCTTTAAACTCCCAACATCAAGTGGAAGAAATCCAGTTAATTAAAGCATTGTCAGGTAAGGTTAGTTCCAAAATGTCTCTGAGACTCAAAAGAGAAGAGGCACTTTATTTAGTCTATTGGAGTTCAAGTAGAGCTTTCTTACAGAAGTAAGATTACGAAAGCATGTTGAGATCACTTCAGAAATTTGCTTACTTCCAGTTATATACAACTCACTCGCCCTGTTGATTGTTCAAAGTTCATCAGTCATGTTTCCTTGTAGTTGGTTTTTTCCAAGACTCAAACATTGAAGGGACATCAAACTACCGATTGTCGTTGGAAATGTTCCACTTAAATCATTATGGTACAATGTATGAACAAGTTGCTTAAATTTCCAATTTCCAATGGAATTTTGCCCCAATTTTGCAAACATCGGCCATGAACTGTTCTAAATTGGACATGTTTCCAATTGATTTGGGAAGGTTTCCGTGCACTGTATTCCTTGATATTTGAAGAAAATTCAAAGAACTAAGGAAGCTTAATTCAATAGTGGAAGCATCTGTAGTTAAATTATTGTATGACACATCCGACCCCTGAAGGTATCTTAAATTCCCAAGAGAACTAGGTATGACTCCATTGAACTTATTCACCTTCAAATCCGCAAAGTTAAGCTTGGAAGCATTGGATGAACTACTTGGAATATTTCCACCAAGTTTGTTTACAAGTACGTAGAGTATTTCTAAGTTTTCTAGGCCGATGTGTAATGGAAGAAATCCTGAGAGGGAATTACTTCCCGAATGCAAGTACGTTAACGATGACATGTTAAAGATATTTCAGGAAATAGATCCGTTTAAATGGTTACTTCCCAAAGTTAAATTCACAAGCTTAGGAAGATCACCATTCCTCGGGTATAGAGCCTGAAATAACGTAACAATTTATAAAGGAAGTAACAGTAACTTAAATCAACATCTTTAGTCTCAAAGCATACTGATATATATATACATATATATATATATATATATATATATTATTTTTATTTTTTTTTAATAATGCATAGGTTCATATCTATAAGATTATTTAGAAATTGTGCTAGAACTCATCTTAGCTCATGCTTAGTTGCTTATAAATGTATAATAATTACATAGCTTAATGTTAAAAAATATAAAACTATTTGTAATTCTCCACCTCATAATTTGAGATTATTTCGGTTTCAAACCCAAATTAAAGCCAATCTAGGTGTGAGGATTAATGATCAAATGTGAATGTATACACTCGCTGCGTCAACAAAGAATTGAAGTGCCAAATTTATCTTGTTATAAAATTCATTGTGAACACAACACAGATTGATTTGTAAGATCAAGGAAATGATAGTGCCCAGCTATATGGGATATCGTGTCCTGGGGTGCTTTCTTGGTAAAAGTGCCCGGGATCAAGAGGTGTAGAGGAAACTAAGACATCCATTATCGGCTATGAGGGGTTGTGGTTTTTCGACTCGAGTACTTGTTAATACCAATATCGGGTAAAACTAAAATGTACACACCAACGTCCAATGCGTGTGGAGACTGAAAATTAAACTGCGTTTTATACCAAGTGCTGCCACACAAGAAGATTATGGTTCCAATGTTTAGTAATCAGAATTGAGCACCTAAACTCACAAATTTGTATATTCCGGGAATCTAAAGTAAGATGAGTTGGTTATGGGGAACAGTAATACAAAGGAAAAGGGAGATACACTATTTTCTAATCATGCTCTTTGAGATTGTTGGAAGCACGAATTCAGGGTTAGTTTGTTGGATGGCTACCATCTAATTATTGAGGATATAACATCTTTGAGACTTCATTGTTTCCCAGTAGAAAAAAGACATGTTTCTGATATTCCTTGCCGCATTAAGGATCCAAACAGCATTTTGTTATATAAATTAAAGTTTGAAATTTACACCCCTTTTACACCAAAGAGTCTTCTAAACAGAGTTTGTTCAACAGCAGTAAAGAACTAAATAATCTTACATCAAAATGATTTGAGTGTGCTAATTTCAAAATCACTTCTTAAAATACAAAAAACTGCGAACACAGTTCAAATGTATGCAGATAGAAAATAATAACAAATATCCTATCAGAAGAGGTGTTGGATAGCAATTTTTTACATCACTGCACCAAAGAGACTGGCAGACAACTTGAATTGGAACAGTCAATGACCCAAAAAAAGGACTCAAAAAGTGATCCATCTATCTTTTCCGCTTCCTTTGCCTCAAATCAGGAAATTTAAGAGGGACAGGAAGTGTGGCATACCAATTGTTTTTCTGGCGGGAAATTTTGCAACCCAAAATGGTCATAGGGGCACTACACTCATGCTCAGATCCTTTGCTATATCTGTGTAGTCAGTTCGGAACTCATCAGAGAAAAGCGTAATCACCAACTATTAGATGATAGAGTTTTAGATAAAGATCATTATCCTTTATATCTGTTATGTTTGATAGATGATAGGAGATTTTTATCTATGTTTGTTAAGATAGAGTTTTTATCCTTTATTTTCAAATTAGTCGCAGATAATAGGAACATTTAGTTGCAGGCTCTATCTATATATGGAGCTGCCCCTGTACACCTAAACAACACGATCAGCGAATCAAGTCGATTCTTTATGTGAAACTTATTATGGCATCAGAGCGAGAGAACGAGGGCCCGGAGAGGAAAGACCTTACCTCCGGTAATACCAACATGCAGCCCCCGGTCACCTCCTCTTCACCCTACTATCTTAATCCTTCAGATAATCCCGGTACCCCTCTGGTTGCTGTCCCTCTCAAAGGAGACAACTATCAAAATTGGGCCAGGTTTATGAAAACAGCACTTCGAGCAAAAACAAAGCTTGGTTTCATGGATAGCACAATCAAGAAACGAGCGACCAGATCTTCAGAGTTTCTAGTCTGGGGGAGGACAGATTCCATGGTTACAACACGGATCGTAAACTCAACGGATCCTATACTACACGGAAGCATTTCTCATGCAACAACCACAAGGGATGTATGGCTTGATCTGGAGGAAAGATTTGCCCAGACCAATGCGCCTAGGATACATCAGCTATGGCGAGAAATATGCTTGATGCAGCAAGAAAGTCACATGACAATGACTGATTTCTACAACAAGTTTAAAGGTCTTACATATGAACTCAGTGAACTACAACCCTTACCAGAATGTAGTTGCGGAGCAGCAAAAGATCTTTCTCAAAGAGAGGAAGATCATCGCGTTCATCTATTCCTTGGAGCCCTTGATAATGATCAATTCACTCACGTCAAGGGAACCATACTTAATTCAGATCCGTTGCCACCTCTCAGAAAGGTGTTTAACCATGTCTTACGAGAGGAGTCTCGAGTGATAGCAGAGAAGAACAGGGAGACAAAGATAGATACCGGTTCAGCCTTCCACATTGGCAACAGAAATAAGCAAAGGAACCGAGACGAACCAAGACCTAAATGCGAGCACTGTGGGAGAATAGGACATGAAAAGTCCAAATGCTTTGAGTTAATTGGTTATCCGCCTCACTGGGATATACGAAGAACTCAAAGGAAATCAAACAAGTCTGTAGCAGGATTGGGAGGAGCACGATTCGCATGGGCAAGTGAGAATCATAATACAGCAACAATAAGGGAGCAACAGAACCACAGTAGTCATGCCTTTCATGGATCATGTGACAAGAAAAACGATGAGCACATAGCTGGTAATAAAATAATGCATGGGATGCAAAAATGGGTGTTGGATAGTGGAGCTTCACACCACATGACCCCAATATATTCAATACTTGAAGGAATTCATGAACTTAGTGACCCAGTGTATATCACAGACCCTACAGGAGACATGATTATTATCACCAAGAAAGGGACGGTGAACCTTAGTAGCAAATTATGGCTACATGATGTTTTCTTTGTCCCTCAATTTAGTTGCAACTTGATATCTGTCCATAAGTTAACCAATGACTTGGATTGTGAAGTAACTTATTTTGTTGATGGATGTGTCATACAGGACCGAACCATGAAGAAGATGATTGGATCCGATGACATGCATGATGGGGTCTACTTGCTGAACTCAGAAGCACAAGGATCTTCATTAACGGTAATAACAAAGGATGCGAATACAACTTGGCATGCTAGGATGGGTCACCCTTCAAATCAGATTTTATCAAAGCTGTCTGAAGTTCTTAATTTTCGTTTTGATATGAATAAATTAAATTGTTGTGACGTTTGTCATCGTTCCAAACAATGTAGAAATCCTTTTCCTTTAAGTAATAATAAAGCCGAAAAGGCATTCAAGTTGATACATTGTGATTTATGGGACAGATATCATACACCATTGCACACTGGTTCGCATTATTTTATCACAATTGTTGATGACTTTTCACGTGCAGTTTGGGTTTACTTGATAAGAGAAAAATCGGAAGTAGCCACTCACCTTATTAATTTTTGCAAGATGGTCCAAACCCAATTCAATGTCAAAGTGAAGAGAGTTCGCAGTGACAATAGGACAGAATTTACTAACTCAAGAATACAATCTTTCTTCCAACAAGAGGGAATGATACATGAAACCTCTTGTGTGGGAATGCCTCAACAAAACGGACGTGTCGAACGAAAGCATAGACACATACTCAATGTGGCAAGGGCACTTAGATTTCAAGCTAATTTGCCTTTGTCCTTTTGGGGAGAGTGCATTCTCATAGCTACACATCTTATCAACAGAACACCAACAGAGGCAAATAAAGGGGTAATGCCATATGAGGAGCTTTATGGGAAACAACCATCTTATAATCATCTCAGGGTTTTTGGCTGCTTTGTTACATGAAAACATCAAACAAGAGTGGTGACAAATTTGATCCCAAAGCCAAACGTAGCATCTTTCTTGGCTATCCTCAAGGGCAAAAAGGTTGGCGTGTTTATGATTTAGAATCACGTGAGTTCTCTACATCTAGAGACGTGATGTTTTATGAACACATTTTTCCCTACATGGTGAAAGAGGAGACACAATCAGCACTTCTCTTTGACAGTCTGCCACCAGTTGCAGCGCAATGTGATGCCTCAAATGATGAAGGTTTTACTGCCACACTAGGTGCAACAGAACCTTTTGAGGCTGTTAGTGACAACCAGCCACCAGAACTTGTCCAAGAAGACACAGATTTCGAGATGATCACATTGAGGGGGAGTCTCAAAATGATACAGCACCAGAAATGCGAGAACAACGCATGAGACACCCTCCAGCTTATCTTAAAGATTACTCTTGCCATGCAACCATTAAAGGGACCCCATGCAGGTCACAGGATCAACCTTCTTCTTCTGGTACATTCTATCCTATGACTCAATATCTCAGTTATGATAATTTCTCACCAAGTCATCGTGGCTTTCTTGCGGCCATCACATCACATGATGAGCCAAAGAGCTATTCACAGGCTGTTAAGCACACACATTGGCATGAAGCAATGGCACAGGAGATTCAAGCTCTAGAAGAAAATCACACATGGACACTTGAACCCTTACCCGTGGGAAAGAAACTTATCGGTTGTCGATGGGTTTATAAAATAAAATACAAAGCTGATGGACAAATAGACAAGTATAAAGCACGCTTGGTTGCAAAGGGATACAAACAGGTGGAGGGAGAAGACTACACGGAAACCTTTGCTCTGGTAGCAAAAATGACCACTGTGAGATGCTTGTTGACAATTGCAACATCTAAGAATTGGGTTTTACACCAGATGGATGTAAGCAATGCTTTTCTTCATGGGGATTTAGATGAAGAAGTGTACATGGCAGTCCCACCAGGATATAGCGTTCCAGCGTCAAACCTTGTGTGTTGTTTGAGAAAATCACTCTATGGGTTGCGACAAGCCTCACGCAATTGGTATACTAAGTTATCACAAAGTTTAACACAATTTGGGTTTCATCAATGTATCTCAGATCACAGTTTGTTTACATACGCATCAGATGGGATTTTCCTAGCCGTTCTTGTATATGTTGATGATCTTATAATAGCTGGAAATAATGCAGATGTATGCAATAGCCTAAAACTGTATCTCGGCAAGTGCTTCCACATGAAAGATCTTGGGACATTGAAATATTTTCTTGGTCTAGAATTAGCACGAGGTACTGAAGGGATATTTCTCAGTCAACGCAAATACACTCTAGATATTTTGAATGTGGGATGATGGCTTGTAAGCCATGTGGCTTTCCCACGGAACAGAATCTTAAATTTAGCAGTTGACACTGGAGAGTTGTGTTCTAATCCTTCACAGTTTAGAAGACTTATTGGGCGCTTGATTTACCTCACAATCACTAGACCGGAAATCACCTATTCTGTGCACATTTTAAGCCAGTTCATGCAAGCACCAAGGGAAGCACATTGGAATACTGCTGTGCGGGTACTACAATACTTAAAGTCATCACCAGGCCAAGGGATATTTCTTCCTAAAGACAATGACTTGCAACTGGTTGGTTTTTGTGACTTGGACTGGGCTGCTTGTCCCACCACCAAGCGTTCACTTTCTGGATACCTCATGAAGCTTGGAGCTGCCCCAATATCCTGGAAAACCAAGAAACAGACCACAGTATCTTGTTCATCTAGTGAGGCAAAATACCGTGCAATGGCACATGCCACAAGTGAAATCATTTGGCTGCACAACTTACTGTCATGTTTGCAGGTACCCTGTGATGCACTTACGTTGCTCTTGTGTGATAATCAAACTGCCTTACATATTGTAGCAAATCCCGTTTTTCACAAAAGGACGAAGCATATAGAAGTCGATTGCCATTTTGTTTGTGAGCACTTACAGCTGGGCACCATTACTACTTCCTATGTTTCAACCAAGCAACAACAAGCAGATATTTTCACCAAAGCATTAGGATTCAGGCAGTTCCATGATTTACTGGGCAAGTTGGGAGTTCATAATGCCCACTCTCCAACTTGAGGGGGAGTATTAGATGATAGAGTTTTAGATAAAGATCATTATCCTTTATATCTGTTATGTTTGATAGATGATAGGAGATTTTTATCTATGTTTGTTAAGATAGAGTCCTTATCCTTTATTTTCAAATTAGTCGCAGATAATAGGAACATTTAGTTGCAGGCTCTCTCTATATATGGAGCTGCCCCTGTACACCTAAACAACATGATCAGCGAATAAAGTCGATTCTTTATGTGAAACTTATTACCAACACAAAACAAATGAGACGACTAATCTTCTTAGGGGGTAGCCTTTTTGATTCAGAAACAGCAAACATTGTTGAAAATTTATGACGCAGAATGTTGGGGATTTTATGGCCCTTTGCAGAGGAAAAATCAATCGAATGCTGATCTTTGAACTTTATAAGATGATTGATGTATGAGAATATACAGGAAAGCTTCATGTTTTCCGACTCATCCTGTAAACATAAACAATAGATCATGGATATAATATTTTAATTGGAAAAAACAAAAATCAGAACGTGCAGAGTATTTGGAAAATAAAAAAAAAAGATTTAGTACTGAAATAATAAACTTCTTAACAAACACTTGTAGTAGAAAAAGAAAATAAAGGGGTAAAATGAATCAAACTTCTCTTATAAGTTATAAACAACTTATGTACATAACTTTTTTAGAAACTCTCATCTTCTTCAAAAGTTGAAGTACATAACTTGATTTTAATTTATGGAGGAAGTTTGATTCATTTTACCTCCCTATTTCTTCTCCTACAAGTGTTAACTGTTAACAAGTTTGTCCAGACTAGGACTTAGAAAAAATATATTCAGGTCCCCTATCTAAAACAGTAGCATTGGGGTAATCATATCAACTAATTGGCCACCTTCGACAGGGAAGTTCATCAAAAATTGCTTACAAAATCCCCTAACTAAAAATTCCAGAATGTTGATGAAAATAAATTCTTTAATTATTGATATAGCAGAAGTCTAAGCATTTCTTATTCTTCTATGATATAGACAAATGTAGAGTATAACTAGTACAGCAAAACAATTTTTTCCAACTCAGACAGTTCTGAATGACCTATAACTAAGAACTCTGAAGTCATTATTTTTAAACAAAAAGGCTATATTTGTATTAATACCTTAATTTTCCTTAATCTCTCTATCCTGTTGCGAACAAAAGTTGGGTAAGCACTGAAGTCTGCTTCATCTCCCAGTTGCAGATTATTATAAATGTCTTCAAGATAATCCCATTCTCCCTTAATGATGATTTTGTCTAATGCGTATGCCTCCCGAGGTGTAGTTGTAGAAGCATCATATGGTGGTATATTGCGAGAAACATGAGCTTCTGTACTTTCAAGAGCCTTTTTTGTTTACAACAACATTTTTCATTTTCACATCCAGATTCCTTTGAGAATCAGGATCTTCATCTTGTCTGAGAGCTTGCTTCTTTTTTTAGCCTGCAGAATGATATAGATTCCAAGATCAGGTTAAAACATTTCTAATAAAAGTCAGCTGAACTGTTGAACGGTAGTCGTTGTTAGCACAGCCAGCAAAAGGGTTAAATATGGGTCAGACAATACCTTCTCTATATCCTTCTTTGCTCCCCATATAGCAATAGTCTGTGCTAGCTTCTGCAGCGGAGTCATCTCTTCCATCATTGAAATAGCAGGCTCATTGTCAGAAGCTTCCACACCTTTAACCTTTGGCTCCAATCTCAATATCTGAACAGCACCCACTAATTAGCACAACACGCTGACTTATTCAAAAGCAAGGTAAATGAAATCTTTCTTCCCCTGCACAATACCTTATTACTGGCTATGGCACAATCTTCAGGGTCCGTGCTTCCTTGTCAAGAACTCCAAGCGCATACATGGCCCGGTGTCCGGCCTCAGCCTTGCCAGAATAACTGGTTCCGACGAATTCCACCGAAGACCCAGCAGTGCGAACCACAAGCTGCAGCCTCTTGGGCATGTTCCTGTGCCAGTAAACTTGAAAATCGAAGGGACCAGAACCGTCGCTGCGATTCTTGAGCAGATCAAAACCGGAAGGGAAATAACCAACAACAGGAGGTGTTTTATTCAGGTGCTCATGCATAGCCTCGATCTCAACCTCAATTTGATCAGGTTGACGTTGAACATCTTTTTTCTTCTCGTTCTTCTCCTTCTTGGGCAGTTTGGATTTTGTGTCTTCAGTTTCTGAATCCATTACACTGTATCATATTGAAGAATTTGAGAATTCAGAGCAAAAATTAAATAGACATGGTTGGCAAGTCTTCTTCAAACATACTAATCATATAGGCACAATGTAATTTCACATGAAACCGTAAACATAAAAGGCACAAAATAATTGAAAGAAAGGCACAAGTATCAGAAAGCATAAACCCAATTAGAAAAACAAACACAGAAGTGTTACAGGAAAGCACACCCTCAACGATAAGATGAGCTCACACTGTGACGAGTGATAATGATGTAGTGGTGGTGTCTGTTACCAAACAGAGAGAACCCTAAACCCCAATTGAACCGCAAGGCTGAACTATGTTAGTACCACAATTATTCTACATACACAATTTTTTCTATTGAAAGCAAGTAGCCCAATAATAGCTGAATGAAATTGAATCTCTGTGACCAAGACCAAACCCAACAAAATCTGTATTAAATCCATCTCTTTCATAAAACCCAACTTTCCCATTTGACTATACTTCATACAACTCCAATCCCTTCTTTCAACCCTCTCTCTCTCTGTGTAATGGCAGACAATGCAGAACGCACCACTGGGCTATGTCTGGGACTGGGAATGGGACGGCAAGTCCTAAAAAAGGAGAAGCAGAAAGAGAACAAGCTTGTGGTGTGCCTAGACTTTGCGTTTGAGCTTTGTCTAGAAGGGGAAGCCATTAACGTGAATCATAATAAGGCAGACAGAATCAGCTCGGAGAGAACGCATGAGGGACACGAGTACCACAATGAAAAGAGCAGTGATTCTGATAACAGCAACAACGGCTGCAGAAAGACACTGGGGCTTACCAAGGAGCAATCAGCCATGCTTGAGAACAGCTTCAAACTGCTTAGCACTCTTAATCCGGTATCATTCATAACAACCCTTTTTCTCATTTTAATTTGTATATTTGTCTAAAAACTTATGTGTGTTTTTGTGTATGTATAAATATAAATTTCATAGGCTTAATATTCTAGAACTATTTTCGGTAAATTAATTTTATGGAATCTAGTTTGAATTTCATGCTGCAAGTCATTAATATAAGGCATATATATGTATCACTGAATTATTTTGTGGCCTATATATCATTTGTATCATTCATATTTATCAGTTGTGTTCTTTTGTTTTCTACAATGAGGTAAAAGGAGTTTATGCGTTGGTTTTGGTTCCACATGCAGGTCCAGAAACAAGCACTTGCTGATCAATTGAATTTAAAAACTAGACAAGTTGAAGTTTGGTTTCAGAACAGAAAAGCTAGGTACATTATCATATAGTCTCCGTTTCATATTGCTACCTTTGTTTATTCTTCATCAATTTGCTTTGCATTAACTATCCGGGTTCTTTCCTAACTCAATCTTGAAGAGGAGGGGGACATAAAAAGAAAGAAAAGAAAACAGAGTTTTCTACGGTTTTATTTATTTAATAATTTATTTATGTGTTGACTATATCGACCTATGGTATGTATTTAATTTCAGAGATGTTATATATTAAAATAGAGTTAGAGAGTAGAAATTGATATATGATTAGATGAAGGATGTTGGAATAACGAGCACCGGTTGATATACGTAACTTGAAAGCTTTCTGATTAGGAGGAAACCCTCCTCTGGCCTTATCCTACTACCTTTTTCATTCCTATAAATTCATCATCACTATTTTGAGTATTGTGGCGGGTGGAAAGTTGGGGCAACGGCAGCATTAGACAGAAAAGGAATAAAGAAAGTGTTGGGTGTGAGGCGCCTTGGACGCGCAACAACAGTGTTAGAGAGGAATAACGAAATGCATAAAACAGAACATCAAAACAGAGAAAGGAGAACCAAAACACAGAATATTCAAGCTTTTATTTCGTTCTAGACTATCAAAACACTGAATCTTTCAAAACAAAAAATAAATAAATAAATAAAAGAAAAGTTAAAAGGATTTGGATGAAAGTGATTACTTATTTGATAGGATAGTTGGGGAGGGAGATAGATAGCTGGGAGAAGAAGGTGACCGTGGAGAGTCCTATTTTTCTACTTTCTACCCAAGGAGGGAGGGACAGAGAGCTCCAGGAAGGGTCTTTGGACTGTGGGCCAAGTAGGCTAACACTCTGTTTGGTGCAGTACATATTCGTTTATGAGTTTTTTGAAATAAATAAAGTATGTGGGGGGTTTTTGTAATGATAATTAGTATTTTTGTTATACTAGCTAAAACTTATTTATTCTTATTTGTTTCTATCACAACAAGATGGATTTTACCTAGGTTAAGAATAAATCAATTATTAAATCTTAGGTGGAAGTTTCTTTTACCCATTTCTCTCAATAGGGAAGGAGGAGAAGAGAGGAAGAAAGAGAGGAAAAGTAGTAAAATATTAGTTGTTGAGCATAGTGGAAATGATGAGAAATTTTTGAAAAAATGAGTGCCTCCCACAACACAAGAGTTTCTCACAAAAATGAGACGATTTGCGCGGAATAGAGGGATACCATGTTCGCAAAATTGATTTTGTGCAGTGACAAAATCGATTTGCACTAGTTTTGCACAAAAGGTGTGTATTTTTATGCACACCAAATTAATTTTGTAAACAAACAAAATCGATTTTGTATCCATTGTAAATCGATTTATAGGGAACAACTATAAACAAAACAACTATAAATTGATTTTGTAAACAAAACAATAGCTTATAAAAAAATAAAATTAATTTTAAAAATTAATTTTCATTTTATTTCTCCTCTATTTTTCTTCAACAAAAAGCCTTAACTTCTACTCTATTTTTCACATATTTCTTTTCTCTTCTTTTCTTACCTTCTCCCTTCCTCTCCCTTTATTTTCTTCCTTCCTACCAAACACACTGTTAGGGTTCCAATTGGGCTAGATTTGAATATGCTTAAACAAAACTTTTGGCCTCCTTCCTTCTTTTTTAATTATAAAAAAATATATTACTAAACATAAATATTTCAAATTATTAAATATAAATATAAAAATATTATTAAATATTTCAAAATATATTTTATATATTGCAAAATATTATAGCTCTACTCACGTCATTACACTCTACTCACTCTGTTTCACTGTATGTCTACTTATCACAAAATAAGAGTCATGCACTAATGGTTAAGATTTCATGCGGTCACAAAAGTGACTAAGAGAATCCATTTCCATAGAATGGCAGTATTAAAGAGGCGAGAGAAAAATGGAAATATGGGTAATTTTTTAATTGACATGGCAAGTTATAACCGGTAGGACACGCATGAATTGGGACAGTGATAAAGGACGGGTGATTTCGATCCAAAAATAACCTTAAAATGAGTTAATTCAAACAAACACTTAATTAGCCACACTGAATAAATAAAAAAAGAAATATAAAAATGAAGTAAAAGTTGATTGTAAAACATAATAAATCAAGGGAATATAATTAACACATTGAAGAACAAACAGTTTTGTATCGAAACGAAATAATATGAATGAGTAAACTAATTCAAACAACAAGCCACAACTATTCAAATGCAGCAATTGAAAGAAAGAAATACGCAAAATCAACATGTTCTTTGACATCCTAGAACTTAGACTGTAAATTAGTGATGACATCTTTGTGTTGAAATTTTATATTCCAATGATTAATATGGGTTAATATTACAAGACAATTATATTAGCTATTAATTATTAATGAGATTTATTTTACGTGGTCAAATTAAATGAGCCCATTAGATTACTAAATAAGATTATATGGACTTAAACGAGCAGATGTTAAGATAATGGGAACCCTTTTAGGTTAACACACTATAAGAAGGTTATGGTCTCCAATGTACTGAATCACTAAAAACTCATACTCTCTTCTTTCCATCTAAAGAGGGGCTAAGTTCCCATCGGGAACTCAAGAAATTTGATTGAGAAAGAACCATAAAGCCACCGACTCTTTTTGTTCGTGTTTATGATTAATTGCCTCAAAGATTCTGTAAAGAACGCTTAGATCAAGAACTGACTATGAATCCAAGTATTTATCTTATTCTTAGTAATCCACTATGATGTAGATCCTATGTGAACAAGAACAGGTTGTTCTCGATATATGCATGTTTTTGTGATTGTATTGTTTTTGCCTAAAGATTTCTTAAATTAAAGATTAAAGCATGCCTTTAAAGAATTATTTCTAACACTTTGTCCACTTGGAAATCCTTGACAAGAATGTCGCTAGCAATGTTTGGCACTGCCCCAAATACAGCATTAACAATAGTAATAACCCTTGGGTTCTAGTTGCCGAGAGTTGTAATGGTAACGGCATTGCCAGAACCCATATTTCTTTGGTAGTGCACAAGTCCCACAGGGAAGACAAACACATCACCTTTTTGCAGCACTTCAGTGACATGACGGTTTCCAAGATTTGATGTCACAAACCCAACTTCAAGGCTACCTTTAATCACGCTGAGGATTTCAGTGGCACAAGGATACGTGTGGGGAGGGTTTGTGCCCTACCGTGCGAAGTCAATGTGGGCAAGTGAAATCCCCAAAGTGTTCAATCCTGGTAGCTATGAAATTGTAACTAGAGTCACCTTGGATCCAACTAGGTTTGATGTGTTCCCCACTAGGTGAAGTCCTCTAAAGAAGAAATCATTAGCCTCTACTAGTGAGGCGTCTTTGTAAGCCAATCCATTTACTAGCACCGTCACAATTTAATGACAAACAAATAACCAGTAAGAATTACAAACTTGAATACTTATAATTTCAGTAATATATGTTTTAAAACATACCATTTATCATAGATGGTATAATTCATGTGAAAGTCACTAAACAACTAGCTAAGTCCATTTATTATTTAGTAAATTATACATGAATTTTACATGTAAAAAGGTGTGTCAGATTAATAATGTATTACTAACATCAAGGGTTTGAAATCCAATACGAAAGTGTTTGATGCACCTTGTAAACTTACATTGACTTTTGGTGTCTGCCACACAGAAATCCTGAAGTGGACTCTGATCAGCTGCCAAGGCTAGAGTGAATGTGAGAGCCAAGAGGCAACAAAAGTGTGCACAAGTGACCAAGTTGATGATTTTAAGGGTGTTCTTTAGTAGACTACCGAAAAACAGAGGATAATGTGAAGGAACTCGTTGATAGTAATTCTTTCTAAATTCTGATGTTGTGCAAGAATCAGAGATTGCTTCCATCTTTTATATAGGGGAAACATGCATAATTAAGTAGAAGAAAATCATTTTTGCTGCTCAAAAGAGGCTTGACATAGCCATTTTGATGGTTTTATTATTATTTTTTGTTCATGCATGTTAAGATCACGGCAAGTGTACTGGTCATACAAGTAATAAAGTAAAACAAAGTATCATCTTCATAGGGATTGTGATTTTAATCTCAATTCAACCAAGAATTGCTTATGTATTTATAAATTAAAGGAAGATTTGAAATTTTTGTGATTTTAGAAATTAAAGAGCAAAATTAAAATGAGAATGCAATTGAGTGATGTTTAAAAAATTAATGAATAAAATGGTTAGGTTTCGAAATTCTCAGTGATATTCTCCCAATGTAATATCTTTCCCTTCTAAACCCGTTCCTATTACGCAATTTACCTTCAATTTCTTTATATTAGTTCAACCTTAATTCCTTAGGCGGTAAACTCTTTGTTTCTAATTTCACACCCTAATCCCTTAGATGAGCAAACTTAATCACAAGTATTAAGAGCAAGAAATTAACACAAAAGCATACAACCTCTCTTCCTACCCCTAAGTTCAAGAACTATATGGTTACTAAAATAGAACAATTCAAACCCCTATTTTCCAATTGCAAGGTTTGAATTACAAATCAATTTTTAATGGGTGTCACGCATAGAAAAAGCATTAAGCATAAAATTAACAACTGAATTGCATTAATAATCAAAAGGTTCAGAAGGAAAAACAAATTACAAAAGATTCCAATCACAGTTCATCCTAACCTAACCTCAAAGGGGTTTAGAAACTCATAGAGAAACTAAACACACAAAGAAAATAAAAAAAAGATAGAAAAGAAGCCATGAATCTTGAGAATCAAACCACAATTTTTCAAGATCCAAAGTCGGAGATGAGTCTTAAAGCTCTTCCCTACTTTCGGTCTTTAGATGAGTCCAAGAATACCTCCAAACATATATTTTTTCCTTTTTATACTGAGTTTGGGCTATATGAGCCGTAAAACAAAGTAGGCTCGCAAAACAGAAAGTTTGGAACGCATTGGCGCCAGGAGTAGGCCAAGTTGGCGTCGAGTGCCACCTCTTCGAAAATCCATCAGTGTTCTGGAGCTGGGCGTAGTGTTATTTGGCATTGGGCATCACTTTCTCTGGAAGCCCTATTTCGCTTCGGCGTCGAGCGTGGCTCTGAATGGCACTGGGCGTCACTTCTTGTATCTTTTGTAGCTAGAAAATTTCATTGTTCTTCACCTAAAAGTCATCCTCTTCTCTTGCTCATTTTTTTCCCGTGTTTATCAAAACCCAAATAAACATGTAGAAATCATGTAATTTTTAAATAAAAACTACAAAACAATTTATTTCATGAAATGTCTTGTTATTAGGTTAATTTCTCATAAATTTCCATTGAGCAAATGTGAATATCATGAAAAATAACTCTATAAATCTACATCAGTTGTAGATTTATCAATGCACATACGGCAGCTTATAAATTATGTACGTGCCGGCTTCCTAGGGCCTTGATATTTTATATACTTGCACGTATCAATATATATTGAACCTGAACCTGAATATGACAAATGGAATTCATCCTTGGGAGGGGTCTATATATTATCAATTCCAGGAGTGTGCACATTTATAATTTATGTAGAGGGGTTTCATTTTAATATATGATAATGATAATCATGAAGAAAATTTTCCCACAATGGTAGCTAGTCTTTCGGAATGGGTGGGAATTCTTTGCCCTACTCGTCTAAATTCGTGCTAATAATGAAAGGCGGCGATGGAAAACATAACAGGGTCATGATGCTTTTGAAGGTTATTAACGATATGCTCATACTTATTATGTCCTTCAAAGCCAAAGGGACCCTTGAAAAAACAATTAAAAATAAAGTTTTGTAATCCAAGAGACTAAATATGAAACAATTATTTGAAGTTGTAATTAACATCTAAAATTAACTTATTAAGCACCTTACTCACATGCAAAATATACACGTAGATTTCCCATGTATCAAATATATATATATATATATATATATATATATATATATATATATATATATAAGGGACATATATTATGATAATGATTTTCTTATGTGAGAATAAGAATAGTCAACCTCAACTGTTAAATTAAAATAGAAGGCATTGATTAAAATATTTAAAAATTCAAATTTAAATTTCATGTAACTATCAAATTTCTAAAAGATTCACCAAACAAAAATCAAATTTCTAAAATATCTTGATTATCAAGTCCTAAAATATCTCAACTATCATGTCTTCTTCAAGATTGTCGTTAACTCATTACCATCACAGCAATAGTGATGGAGGTGATAGTCATGGTAGTGATGGCGACGACAGTCATGGTGGTGGTAGTGGTGACAATCATACTGGTGATGGTGATGGATTAACAACAATTTTGAAGAAGAGTGACATGATAATTGAAATCTTGTAGAGATTTGATTTTTGTTTGGTAGATCTTTTAGAGATTTAATGGTTACATAAAATTTTTAAGTATTTTAATTTAACGGTTGAAATTAATTATTTTTATTCTCACATAAGAAAGCTATTTTCATAATATATGTCCCCTATATATATATATATATATATATATATATATATATATATATATATAAACACACGTAAAACATAAAACACACCATGGTGGGGAGAAGCACTTTTTTTTTTATTCATCAGAAATGAGATGAAAAGGGAGAAGCATGGTTTGGTGCCTACTCCCCTGTATTTATCTTAATTATTTACTTACCAAGCTACCAGCAGCTAGGAGTTAAATTCTTAGAGACAAAAAATTAATAGATTAAAATTTATGTACTTTGTCAATCAATTAAAAATCATTATTAGTATAATTTTTACTATAAAAATTAACAAATTTATTATATATGACGATTTGTAATTAGACAGACGACAGTATAAAAATTCTTTATACTATTAATACATATATTATTTACTTAAAAATTAATAGTTTTAGATTTGACAATATTTGTTTTCTAGGCCAGATGAAAAAAGAAATTTCACATTGGCATCCCCTGAAACCACCTCTAACCACAGCTATTGAGGCGGTACACAAGGGTCACGATAACAAATACTGCATTATTATCAGATATAGGCTGGTTGATTCTAATCAAAGTGGCATTTTAGTATCATTTTTTGGGTTGGACTAGTCATCATATGTATTAAGCTTCGTTTGACCCCAAAATCAGTTTTATATTTTTAGAAGAACAGCAAGAAAAAGGGAGGAGCGAGAGAGAGAGAGAGAGAGAAAGTGCTAAGATTGGATGAGATTGGTTGTACAATTCACACACAAGAACAACAACTCAGGATTCCTCGAAAAATAAAACGGCAAAAAGAAAGAAGTACGAGCACCGTTGGTCCCAAATAAGTGGACACAACCCTCAAAACGACACCCAAATTACGCGCACAACCCACCTGCCTTTAAATTCTCCCCACCAATCAACCAAAAAAAAAAAAGTAAAAAAGATAAAAGCCAAAAGACCCTCGTTCCATTTCCCCCTCCGTTTTTCCTCAGTTTCCCGAGAAAATGAGAGAAATCCTCCACATCCAGGGCGGCCAGTGCGGCAACCAGATCGGCGCCAAGTTCTGGGAAGTGATCTGCGACGAGCACGGCATCGACCACACCGGAAAGTACAGCGGCGACTCCGAGCTCCAGCTGGAACGCATCAATGTGTACTACAACGAGGCCAGTGGCGGAAGGTACGTCCCACGCGCCGTCCTCATGGATCTCGAACCCGGCACCATGGATTCGGTCAGATCCGGTCCGTTCGGGCAGATTTTCCGCCCCGATAACTTCGTCTTCGGGCAGTCCGGCGCTGGAAACAACTGGGCCAAGGGTCACTACACCGAGGGTGCCGAACTCATCGATGCCGTCTTGGATGTTGTGAGGAAGGAGGCCGAGAATTGCGATTGCTTGCAAGGTCGGTCTCCACAATTCCCTTTAATTTTATTTTTCTTAGAATTTAGAATTGGGCTAACTCAACCCCAATGCCTCTTACTTATATACACCATTTTAGCTATATTACTAGCCGATGTGGGATCTTTAACAATTTTTCTTATGTTTTGTGACATTCGTGTTTGTTGTTTGCAATTATGATCGTTTCCATTTCAATGTTGGCTTTGACAGGGTTTCAAGTGTGCCACTCTTTGGGAGGTGGGACTGGCTCGGGCATGGGAACACTTCTCATCTCGAAGATTCGGGAAGAGTATCCTGATCGTATGATGTTGACGTTTTCAGTGTTTCCTTCCCCTAAGGTGTCGGACACAGTTGTGGAGCCGTACAATGCCACACTCTCTGTGCACCAGCTTGTTGAAAATGCGGATGAATGTATGGTCTTGGACAATGAGGCTCTCTATGATATCAGTTTCCGTACCTTGAAGCTCGCTACACCAACTTGTAAGTTTCGGATTTCTACATTTGAATTTTAGTGCAACTTATTGTATCACTGTATCTGTTCTTATTGTTGGTGTTATTCTTGTTCTTCTACTGTTGATGGTCATGCTGGTGTAGTTAATTTTTATGTAGATTAACTGTTAAGTAATGATTGGTATAGTGATGTGTTGACATTTCAATTTGCCATTTAAGTTAGTAATTTAGGATAACATATCATTTGGCTCAAATATGTTTAAGGTCCCTACAGTAATAGCAGCTTTTGTTCTTAGTCCCGGTAAATTTTTCTTTTTGTTTCTGATTCCTGCGATGTTCATCATTACCTGTTTTGTTCCCTGTCGTGAACTTACCGTTAACATGTCTTACGGCCCTCCAAATGTGGCACTTTTTGGGTTTTATGTCCCTGCAAAATTTAGCAATTTTTGTTTTTAGCTCCTACAAATATAACGGTTTTTGTTTGTAGTTTCTACTTTTATGCCCCTTCAAATATGGTGATTTTTGTTTTTAGTCCCTGCCGTCTGACCAAAACAAGTGAAGTGACGACAAATATTGCATGGATAAAAAATATAAAAAAAGTTACAAGGACTAAAAATAAAAGCCACAATATTTGCAAGGATATAAAATATATTTAATCCGATATCATTACATTGGTGGGAGGATTCTAGTGGGCTTAGGTTTTATGTCTCACTCGTAACTGGTGGTTATGGCTGTTGAATTTCTGCAGTCATTTTGGCTTTTGGGCCCCTTTTCTAAATGAAATGGAATATATGTTGTATTATATTTCATTCTCATTTCAGTTGGGAGTTCAATTTTTCGTTTGTTTTTTCTTGTTTGTTGCAGTTGGGGACCTTAACCACCTCATTTCTGCTACCATGAGTGGAGTTACTTGTTGTCTGCGTTTCCCTGGACAGCTGAACTCTGATCTTCGGAAGCTTGCCGTCAATCTGATCCCATTCCCTCGTCTCCATTTCTTCATGGTTGGATTTGCACCCTTGACATCAAGAGGATCCCAGCAGTACCGCAACTTGACTGTGCCTGAATTGACTCAGCAGATGTGGGATGCTAAGAACATGATGTGTGCTGCAGATCCACGCCATGGTCGTTATTTGACTGCTTCTGCGATGTTCCGTGGTAAGATGAGCACCAAGGAAGTGGATGAGCAGATGATAAATGTACAGAACAAGAACTCTTCTTACTTCGTTGAGTGGATACCTAACAATGTCAAGTCTAGCGTGTGTGATATCCCTCCAAAGGGTCTTAAGATGGCTTCCACTTTCATTGGGAATTCAACGTCGATTCAGGAGATGTTCAGGAGAGTTAGCGAGCAGTTCACAGCGATGTTCAGGCGCAAGGCTTTCTTGCATTGGTACACTGGTGAGGGAATGGATGAAATGGAGTTCACCGAGGCCGAGAGCAACATGAATGATCTGGTGGCAGAGTACCAGCAATACCAGGATGCTACTGCTGATGAGGAAGAGTATGAGGATGAAGAAGATGAGGTTGGTGCTTAGAGACATCTTTGAGTTGTGAAGCTTGTTTCAAATTGTAATGTGGATGGATGGCTTTGAGCGAGTTTAAATTGTGGAGCAGTCAAAAACGTTGACATGTTCATGTGTTTGTTGTATGAATTGAGGGTCATTGTTTAAGCTGGATTTTGTTGATAATGCTTCTGCTATTGAGTCATCGGATGTTTTACCGGGTAGATAGATAAATTATATACATCTCGTTTTTATACTCTGTTTACCCTTTTTCTGTCGATATGTTGATTATGATTGGCCGGCTTTGAATTGAACAAAAATTCATCTGTTTCCCATTATCATTTGAATTTTAATTTAGCATGTCGTTCGGAGCGAAGAAAATCAGAGTGGGAGGTGTCAGTTGTTATTGTCATTGATTAATATAGTAGTATAACTGTAATGCATGATAATAATGATTAGTTTGTCAAATAGCATCATCATTGTAGCTCATAGTATGGGCTTACTCTGAGCACTTAAATCTAATGAGTCTAAGACACGAGCTCTTCTCCCCTTTACAATTTCTTGTTACTTTTATTTTTACTAGTTTACAAATTGACTCGTGCTTTTAGACTAGACAATGTTCTCTTGAATTTATGTGGTGGGAGCACTCGTTCCAAGGTGGTGACTCCCCTGCACTTAACCCCCTTGGTGACTCGCCTGTACTTAAACCTTATAAAAAAAGGATGTTTCTTTCATTTTTAGGTGGCCTCTCTTTCAATATATTATTATTCTGATAGTTTACATACTTATTTGAGCATCCAAGTTCCTTTACAAGTACTTTCACTTTTGTTTGTTAGTTGGACCAGTACTATTATGGTATTTATGGTTAAAAACAGTTTGATATCGTGGGCCTTTGGTGTTCAAGGGTTTCGCTAGATCATTTGTGTTCAAATAAGGTTCCAAGTGGTAGAATTACCACGAAGAAAGGGTGATAAAAAAGTAACGCTAGCCCAACTTTCAAAATCTGAAGATGCTTCCTCGTTTGACCATTTGTGAGTTTGTAGCTCAAATGCGTTAATGGTGATTTGATTGAGGACTAGGATTACAGTTAATTTGGGTGCCAAATCAGAAGGAAGCGTTTACATCTTGGTATTATAACTCCGCAAGTGAGTTTATTAATCATTATATGAGTTAAGGGAAGTTATCACTATAGACAAATGGAGATTGCACCAAAAAAAGACAAATGGAGATCGAACATAAGTAAATTTGACCTATTTGGTTTGGGGTTTGCACAAACAATACATCAAAAAACTATCTTTGTAATTAATCTTTAAATAGCAATTTTGTCTTTCTGTTAAAAACAAAAGACTAATAAGTTGTAGTTTAGGGATCATTTTACAAGGCTCCTTCAAAATACCATAAAAAATAACAAATTTTCCAATACATTTCGTTAAACACCTTGTAACCTTGTTTTCCACTCTTTCTCTTCTTCTTGTTGGGAAACAATTTAAATTTCCAATTTTAAATCTCTAGGATTTTGTTTAGATTTTAAAATATTGTTTTTGTTTTAGAGATTTGTTTCCTCTTTTATAATAGGATGCAAGTTGTATAAATAGATGTTCTTGAGATGAGAAGAACCATCCGGCTTGTAGAGGGGGTCAACACCTAAGAGAGAGGGTGGTCATGTGAAGGGAGGGTTTTGTTAAGTGGGTCATGGGGGTTTTACAAGTTTGTCTAGAAAACTTGTAATGGGATGTATTTTATTTAGAGAGAATACATTGAGATGTTTTTATGGATGTAAGTAAGAGGTGCTAAACCACGTTAAATAATTTTGTGTTCTTCCACCAATTTTATTTTCTATTTGTTGTATTGTGTGTGAAGAAGTGTTGTTTCCTGTACAGTAGTATCAGAGCTGATGGTTGTGCAGCCTGGTGACCTATGAGATAAGTATCGATGGTGGATCCGTATGGAATCCTTGTGTTGAAAGTCTTCTTGATGACGGGAAGTCAAGCAGCGTGTCTTGTTAGCAAACGGCGGTGTAAATTTTTGTGTCGAAAGTCTTCTTGGCAATGGGGAAGTCAAGTGGCGTGTCTTGGTAACTAACGGCGATGCAAGTACAAGAAGTGTCACCATTCAACACTCATAAAGTGGAGGCAGGAAACACACCAAAGTTTGTAGAGCAAAAACAAGATTGGAGATGATTGTGACGAGCATCCATGATGGTTGGAGTAAAATAGGAAGGTGGGAAATTTTAATTGAGGGCGGAATTGTTGGGAAACAATTCAAATTTCCAATTTTAAATCTCTAGGATTTTGTTTAGATTTAAAAATATTGTTTTTGTTTTAGAGATTTTTTTCCTCTTTTATATTAGGATGCAAGTTGTATAAATAGAGGTTCTTGAGATGAGAAGAACCACCTGGCCTACAGAGGGGTCACCACTCTAAGAGAAAGGGCTGGTCATGTGAAGAGAGGGTTTTGTTAAATGGGTCATGGAGGTTTTACAAGTTTGTCTAGAAAACTTATATTTGGATGTATTTTATTGAGAGAGAATAAATTGAGATGTTTTCATGAATGTAGGCAAGAGGTGCTGAACTACGTTAAATAATTGTGTTCTTCCGCTTATTTTATTTTCTATTTGTGGTATTGTGTGTGAAGAAGTGTTGTTTCTCCTATAGTGGTGTCAGAGTTGATGGTTGTGTAGCCTGGTGACATGTGAGATGAGTATGGATGGTGGATCCATGTGGGATCCTTCTGTTGAAAGTCTTCTTGGCAACGGGAAGTCAAACGACGTGTCCCGGTAACTAACGGCGGTGTAAATTTTTGTGTCGAAAGTCTTCTTGTCAATAAGTCAAGTGGCATGTCCTAGTAGCTAACGGCAATGCAAGTACAAGAAGTGTCATCAGTCAATACTAACAGAGAGGAGGCAAAAAACGCACCAAAGTTTGCAAAGTGGAAACAAGATTGAAGATGATTGCGACGAGCATCCATGTTAGTGGGAGTAAAAGAGGAAGTTGGGAAATTTTAATTAAAGGAGAAATTGTTAGGAAACAATTCAAATTTTCAATTTTAAATCTCTAGGATTTTGTTTAGATTTGAAAATATTGTTTTTGTTTTAGAGATTTGTTTCCTCTTTTATATTAGGATGCAGGTTGTATAAATAGAGGTTTTTGAGATGTGAAAAACCACTCGGCCTATAGAGGGGTCACCACCCTAAGAGAAATGGTGGTCATGTGAAGGGAGGGTTTTGTTAAATGGGTCATGGAGGTTTTACAAGTTTGTCCAGAAGACTTGTAATGGAATGTATTTTATTAAAAGAGAATAAATTGAGATGTTTTCGTGGACATAGCCAATAAGTGTTGAACCATGTTAAATAATTTTGTGTTCCTCTACTAATTTTATTTTCTATTTGTGGTATTGTGTGTGAAGAAGTGTTGTTTCCCCAACACTTCTACCACCATTGATGCCAAGGCGATCGACTATAACAATCATAACTCTTCATTGTAATTGTCATGAGAAAAAAGTGTTGCGTTGCTAATGCTTCAACAGTGCAACTTAGGTTGTTAGTATTGTGTTGTGGGCAATAATGAAAAGGTAAAGAATATATGAATGCATTGCACAATGGGGGAGATATTTCTTCTTTTTCTTAAAGGAAAAAATTTAATAAAAAAATGTGTACAAATCTCAATTGTTAAAATATTTATCAATAAAGATTAACTTATGTTATCTTCTAAAGTGAGAGTGCTCACTTTAAAAGAGTCAGATCTTGATTGATAAATACAAAAAATCATTGAGTAAGAATTTTACGTAAAAGAGATAAAATTTTCTTTTTACATAATAAAAAATAGTGTAACAAAAATTACTAATTTTGTTATGAAACAATGCAAAAAAGAACATAAAAGATATGGACAAAGTAGAAAGAAAGAAAGTTAAGAGGAGAAAGATATACAAAAGAAAAGTAGAGAAGAGTGGTGTCTTATTTCATTCATATAGAGATACTTAACGTTTTGGGTGTGTACTAGAAATGGTCAACAACTCGACTCCTATGGCATTGTACTACTATGGGTGCATCCAACTTCGCGTTTTCATGGATTTTTCACACTCCAAGTCTATAGTAAGGGGTGTTGGAAATATTGTTAAAAAAATAAATAGAGGAAAAGAAATACTGTGTCGTGGCAATAGCCACTGCCTTGAGAGCAAATTTTGGTGGACCTCCGGTGTAACCCAAAATTCGGTTTGCTCCCCAAGGTTTACACAATAATGTGTTTGAACCCGTGCACTCGAGGCTAAAATACATTGGAGCCTCACGAACAATGCCTAGAAGAATACAAAGGAGAAGAAAGAAAAAGAGAAAGATTGAAAAGTAGAGAATTGCTCTCTTAGTTTCAAGACTCTTGTTGCTACTCCTTTATATAATGTTTAAGAAATTAAACCGTTGAAGAAATTTTAAATAACTTTTAACACAAAAACAAAACCGATAGGTATGAATTAATGGCTAATTAAAGCAATTAATATGCCAACAGTAATGAAGCAATTAATATACCAACGGTAACGAATAAATAATTAGCACTTATATGTCATTATTTCCACAATCCCCTACTAATGACAGATAAGTGAAAGAGAAAAAATAAATCTGGGCAAGAAAAGGTTTTTGTGCTTAAGTGTTAATGTCCTAAGGATTGAATTAACACATAGTGAAGTGAGGCAACACCTTATGTCCAAGAAGTGAATTACTCTTGAAGTTAATGGACTTAAGACGAGACCCTCACAACACACACTTTTACCTTTAAAATCGTGATGGCTCTGCGATTTTATTTTATTTTTCACAATAATTTAGGCCTTTATATATATGCATATTGGGTTGCTCGTGAGTGCTCTAGAAAGATTGCCTAAGTCTTTCATGGAAGGTGGCCTATACCTTCACACTCATGTAGGTAGATACATCCAGTGCGTCTCTATAGCACCACCCATATTAAGGGCTATATATCTATTAAGAGCTCATCGCTCAACCTCACAATAAGCATTACCACATGCCATAGGGATGAGAAGTGTAGTGCATAGGAGTATTCATATGGCTTCGTTTGACCACTAATTGGGTGTCCACCATACTTTCCTCCACTCATGGCTTTCAGCCCATCCCCCTTGACATATCCAAGACAATTTTCTTGGGTAATCTTTTTGTAAAAGAATCTGTAAGATTTTTCTCACTTTTCACATACTCAAGTGAGATATCACCATTTTAATTATGTTTCAAGCAACACTTTATCTCATATGTGTGTGCCTTCTCTTACCATTATAGGCACCATTGTTATTAGCCACACCAATCACAGCCTATGAATCACAATTGAGATATATAGGAGGTGTAGGTCTCACCCACAATGGTATATTAGCCATTAGACTTTTCAACCACTCTACTTCTGGACCCACTAGTAGAATTTGTCTCATCGTTATCTGAAATCCATTTGAGTCATAAAACCCTTCTAAGATAGCTGAAAGAGTTATTGAAATGTAAATTCCAATCCATATTACCCTTTCGATACTTTAGAAGACAAAGTATTCCAATGATCACTATTAAGATTATTAGTGTATCTACTCAATCGGCTTACAACATATGTAATGTCGAGTCTAGTCTAATTCGTAAAATACATGACATTACCAATTATTTTGCATACTCAGACTGAGACACATAGGTTCTACTATTTTTCTTAATATGAATACTAAGATCGAATGATGTTCTAGCAGGTACAACATCAAAACTATTGAATTTTTTTTAATATATTTTTTTTCCAACATAATGAGCTTGACATAGAGAGAAATCATGTTCAATACCCAAAATCACATCAGTTTCTCCTAAGTCATTCATCTCAAATTTAGAGTTTAAAAACTCTTTAATTTCAATTACCACTTTCAAAGAGGTTCCACATATCAACATATTATCCATATATAAACATATAATAAAACAATTTGAATATACCATTTTTACATACATAAGACAAGTGTTTACTACAAACCCATAATTCACCAATGTGTTATTAAATTATTATTTTTTCATTCCATTGCTTTGGTGTATGTTTTAAGCCATAAAGATTTTCTAAGCTTACATACTTTGTGTTTTTGTTTCAACACAATGAAGCCATCTAGTTGCTTCATGTAAATTTCATCGTTTTAAACCTTCACTTCGAAAAAGGTCTTTACATCTATTTGGTATATAACCAAGTTATGGATTGCAACCTAAGCTATTAAAGCACGTATAGTAGCAATTTGGTTACTAGCAAATAAATATATAAAAAAAACTATACTCTTTTTCCGAGTAAAACCCTCGATAATTAATATTGCCTTGATTTTTTCTTTTAATCCATCATACCTATATTTTATTTTGAAAATTGGTAGTCCACCTTTAGCCAAACACCCCCACACTTTTATCTAATTTCTTATGAGGGATCTTGATTAATATATAACATGCAATTAATATAGCTTCCCCCACATATAGTCAGGCATACCAGAAATTAATTATCATGACATTCATCGTATCCTTAAGTGTCCTATTCTTTCATAACTTTCTTTCTTCTTATTTTTTTTTAATAATTAAACACCTTTTAATATTAACACTTTTATACTTTCACTTCATACATTATTTACGCACATATGTAACACACTTTTGATGATGTACAAAATAATTCTGGCATCAAGACAAGATTGTTCCTAATAGGTACAACTAATTAAAACATCACTATATATTAAAATAATAAACAATTTTTCCAAATAGATTTTGCAGGTTTGCTTGACACAAAAAGATTGAAAATATTTTTTGGCATATGATTAAAGGGATGACGACATACCGTTTGTTGTATTTTCCATATTTTTCAGTTACCTTGATTGTGATCTCCATAGCCTCATTGCTTCTCTAAAAAGGAACTGTTGTTGCATCTTTGAAACATAGCCAACCTCGAGTTGCTCGAAGATGATGAGTAGCCTTCGTAACCATTCCTTGTAGTTGGTTCCATTATGGAGTTCAAGTTTTGACATATCAAACAAGACATTCTTATTGAGAAACAAATCCATTAGAATAGCATAGTCAAAAGAAAGAAAAAATAATTTGCTTTCAGATTGTTGGAAATATTGTTAAAAAAATAAAAAGAGGAAAAGAAATATTGTGTCATGGCAATAGTCACTGCCTTGAAAGCAAATTCCGGTGGACCTTCGGTGCAACCCAAAATTCGATTTGCTCCCCAAGGTTTACACAGTAGCGTGTTTGAACCCGTGCACTCAAGACCAAAACACGTTGGAGCCTCATGAACAATGCCTAGAAGAATACAAAGGAGAAAAAAGAAAGAGAGAAAGATTGAAAAGTAGAGAATTGCTTTCTTGGTTTCAAGACTCTTGTTGCTACTCCTTTATATAGTGTCTAAGAAATCAGACCGTTGAAGAAATTTTAAATAGTTTTTAACACAAAAACAAAACCGATAGGTATGAATTAATGGCTAATTAAAGTAATTAATATGCCAACGGTAACGAAACAATTAATATACCAATGGTAACGAAGAAATAATTAACACTTATATGTCATTATTTCCACAAGGGGATGCGTAGTTGTAAGGACTTCCAATGCTCAAATTAGAGTTTGGTAGAGTGATGGCACTATGGTTAGATTGTGTACCTTGTTTAGGTGGTTTGAGGGGTTTTTATCCCTAATTGTTGCTAGAATCTTAGCCCTCATGTGATGTGAATCAGTCCTCTTAGTCAAAGGTGCAGGTCTCTAGGCGCAGAGCCAGTCTTGTCATATGCAGGACTTTGCAGCTGCAAGGATTGCTTGACGTGATTATGGGGATAGCGAGATCGATGGTGATGGGCTATCAGGTTACCTAGTCGAAGGCCGAGTCAGGTGCTCGGCTTAGTTGTCTCTCCTCCACACTTACACAAATGGATAGAAGATTCTTAATACAAAGAAAACTCTAATTCTATAATTATTTACAATATCCTCTCAAGATCATATCCTTATCAAAAGCAATCAAATCAACAAATGATGGATATCCGTAAATAATGATATTCATAACATTTTCCCTTTGGATGTCCTTCGTAAAAAAAATGTGCCTTGTTGAAACCTTACGAGGAAAAACTCTATAAGACAATGAGCTAGAGAAGAGAAAAGAATACATCATTATTTAATATTGTAATTTAATAATTACTATAGCCATTGAGAAAGATATAAAAAAATGAACAAGCCTAATAAAATTTAACGGACCTAATGATATTAAAAATATAGTAATACGTCAATGGCTAAAGGTTAATTCGTAAAAGATATATAGTCGAAATCAAAATCCATAATAATCCTTATTAATAAATAACTTTAAAAAATAGCATGTAATGATATTAAAATTAAAGAATGAATAATAATAATAAATAAATAGAGTTTTTCATATTTATAACACTCAAATAAATCATTATAGTTTTTATTACTATAAATTTATATCTTAAATATTGTTATAATTTCTCTTTATTGTATGTGTTAGTATGACAACCTTTATAAGTGCCACTAATCATAGTATGTGACTTATTTTTTAGCATCCTCATGAAATTTAGGTTCTTATTTATTTTCAATACTATTTACATTTTGTTGACACCTGTTTCAACAAATAATGGTTACTTGCAACGATGATGTCAACAAGTAAGTAATTTCTACTATTAAATAGGCATTTTGATATAAAATTTACATATTTGTTACCCTTTTAGTAGAAGAAAAGAATACATCAATGATGATGAAAAAATATTTTATAATAATTGATCTACTACAATGGATAACTATTTATAATTTTTTTTAAAAAAATAAAATTTAATTTTGAAATAGAGAGGAAAGAGAATAAATTAAAAGGAATAATGTGTAAAATGTACATTTAATAAAGAAAAGAAAAAAATATTGAAAATGTCTAATTAAGACAGTGAAAAGAGTCAAAGCTTCACTTTTTAATTTATGTATTTTAAGTTAGGTTAAATTATATATTTGGTCACTATTTTTTTCAATCCGCAATTTTGATCTCCTTATTTTTTTTAGAGACATTTAGTTCCCATATTTTTTCCAATCCGCACTTTTGTGGTCCTCCTATTTTTTTAGAGACATTTAGTCTTCCTATTTTTAAAAATATGTAATTTTGGCTTTGCCGACAAATTTTTTGTGTTGACCGTTAGTAGTTTAACGATAACTTTGACGTGTCAATGTTGACTCTAAAGCTAAATCTAACACGTCATTTAAGTACTGACACGTTAGAGTCAATGTTAAATAACTAACCGTCAATGCACGAGATTTGATAGCAAGACCAAAATTGCGAATTTTAAAAAATAAGGAGACTAAATATCTCTAAAAAATAAGGAGACCAAAATTGCAGATTAAAAGAAATAGGGGACCAAAAATATAATTTAGCCTTTAATTTATAATATAGAAACGGATAAAAAGAATACATTTTGAATTGAATTTAAATATATTGATAATATAAAAAATGTATATTATTATTTAATTATAAATTGTTACGTGTGATAAAATTGTTAATTTTTTTTAAAAAATTATAATTATAGTGATTTTTAATTAATCGAAAAACTCGTACATTTTTCTCTCTTTACCTGAAAAAAATGTGTAAAATTAGAAAGTAAGAATAAAGTGAAAATATAATTATTAGAAAGCAAAACAAATACCGTAATGCTGTTGCATGTGCTGCTGTCAAGCTCAATCAAAGCAACAAAGGCTTGAGTCAGGAAATAATGTGGATGTACAGTTAATTTTTTGAATAAAAATGATTCATGAGCAAGTGTTGCGATCAATTGGGGGTTAAGATATAAATATTAAAAAGAAGAGAGGTGGGGAGGGGGAGTTGTAATAAAAGAGGCATGGGTCCGTAATGGTGATGATGCGTTGGCAGTGGTGGAAACCAAAGACGGAATATCGGTATCGTTTTCTATTCTGAGACAGGGTGTTAACGGCTAGAAGAGAAGGAAGGCGTAACATAAAATGGAGCTTCAAATTGCCTTCCCATTCCCCTGAACGCATCAAATCAGAGACTCAAAACTCCCTCTCGCACGCGAAGAGGGAGCTCCGCTTTGGATCTCGCTCCTCATTCTACTCTGTTCGTCTTCGTCCCTCCTTTCTTTCTATTTTCCAGATCTGCTTCGCTTCTCTACATTTCCTGATCCTTTCTTCTTTTTTTAATTTTTCAGTCGCAAGATGGTTGCCGAGAAATTCGTTGTCGATTTGAACAAGCCCCTTGTGTTCCAGGTAAAGGCCCAAGCCCAATAATGCGTTGTTTCAGTCGAGCTCGCACTGTACATTATTTGAATTGCCACGCGTGTTCATTGTTTCGCAGGTTGGTCATCTCGGGGAAGCCTATGATGAGTGGGTTCACCAGCCCATCGTAAGCAAGGAAGGTCCTCGGTTTTTCCAAAGCGGAGTTTTGGAGGTACATTCCTATCCGTTCATGATTGGAAAATAATCAAAGCAAATTTTAGGTCATTGTTTATGAGATCACGTTGAATCAAGAGTTGACGTTGTGGTGGCGGTTGGATTGGGACAGTTGTTCACGCGCACTGCGTGGTGGGTGATTCCAACCGTTTGGGTGCCGGTTGCGTGTTGGTTCATTTCTGGTTCTGTAAAATTCGGCCTCCCTTCTCATCATGTAGCTCTGCTCGTCGTTTCTGGCATCTTCGTTTGGACTTTGGCCGAGTACACCTTGCACCGTTTTCTTTTCCATGTTCAAACCAAGAGCTACTGGTTTGATCTCGCTCGATCTCTTCCTTTTGTGTTATGTTTTGATTTTTGAATGCGCATGTTTTCAATCAAATCTACATATATAACATTGACTGCTTGTCTGCATCAGGGGAAATACCTTGCATTATCTTCTCCATGGTTGCCACCACAAGCACCCCATGGATAGCTTGAGACTTGTTTTCCCCCCTGCAGCAGCCGCTATATTAGCCCTCCCGGTATTTCTTTTCTACCTTGCTAATCATTATGCATTTTCATAACTTTAGAGAAAAGAGGTTATGCATAAATAGCGTAAAATAACTTTATACTGTCGTCTAATCACAAATTATCATATATAATAAATGTATTGACTTTTACAATAATTACTTTAAAAGTCATATCAACAATAATTAAAAATTGGTTTGATAGTCTTCCGGTGTATAGCGATTAAAGTCTAATTTTATTACGTTACCGCAGAAGAAAATAAAGTCATAGCCCCCCCTCCTCCTGTTATCTAGATAAAATTATTAATGGTTTAATTATCTTTTGGTCATTATAATTGCATAGACTTTATCTTTTAGTTCTTATAATTAAAAATAATTCGTTTTAGTCCCTATACATGCACTTTTGATATCAGTTTAGTTTTTGCTGTTTTAAACCATTAGAAAATGTCAATTTATAACGGTTTTACACTGTTAATTTTTATTTTGTGATATTTCATGGAGTTAAGACACACTTAACAGCAGAGACTAAATTGATATCAAAAGTGTATATATAGAAATTAAAATGAATTATTTTTAACGGTAGGGACTAAAAGGTAAAATTTGCACAACTATAAGGACTAAAAAAGTAATTAAACCATTATTAATAAATGAGTAACTCTGTTTTAATTAATACGTATAGAAAGTCGCTAATTCAGTTCATCATAGCTCCTGTGTTATTATTATGGTTTCAAAAACCTTCAAGTTATGAAAGGCTGTCACAGGGCGACGGTGGGAATTTGTTATATGCAATTCAATGCATTAATGCTGACATGAAGTATTCGGTTAATACTGTGAAAAACTTTAGTTGTTTACGTATAAATTATAATTTTTTTTTTTTACTTGCTTATAGGTTATATTGAGTTCGGTTAAATGTACAGTTTTTATTCATGAAAGGAAATGTTAATAGAGAAGAAAAATTAATGTCAGGGTCAAATTTAATATTTTGAGATCATAAAAAGTGTTCAATACTTTTGTAATCGAGTAAGTAGGAGAATTAGTGGGAAGATTTTGTTGAAAGGAAATAGAATTATTCCCTTCATGAAAGGACACCCAAAACTCATAAGCCTTATCAAGCTAATAGTTTGTAGCTTCTTCCGAAAGGACATATCTTTTTACCCTTCATCATCCTGTGGTTGGAGTTTCAAAAAATAAAGAAATGGCTGCTTCTGGAATGGCTTTGTTGATGTCACAGGAGAACCTCGGCACCTCGCCATCTGTAACATTGTTTGCAGCTTTCCTTTGAAAACGGCCAGAAAACTTTTTGGCATGTTATAAAATGATTGATTGGTTTTCGACTCATCTATGTCAATGTTGGTGAAATTTAGACATACCTCTATGCCAATAGTTTTCAAGTTTACCATGAGAGGTTCCATGAATTAATGTTAGTGTTTTTGTCTGCCGTGTTCAGATATGGAACTTGGTGAAGCTTCTATGCACCCCTTCAACTGCTCCTGCTGTGTTTGGAGGTATTTTGTTGGGCTATGTGATGTATGATTGCACCCATTACTACTTGCACCATGGTCAACCAAAGTCTGAAGTGCCCAAAAGTCTTAAGGTAAAAGCACTTCCCCTCCTTTAGCTGGATGATAATTAAATTACAGTTCCTTACTCCAATGTGTTACTAAGCAGGATCATCTTGTCAATTAATAAAAGTTGTGTAATTTACCAGACGCATTAGTTCATCAAAAGTTGGTCTAAATATTTAATTTGATTAGAAATTGAAGGACATTAAATTCATATACAGTGAATATTGAGGCATTCTTTTTCGTTTTAGTTATACTTGTGAGTCTTTCACACTGGCCATAAAACATGATAGCATTCTCATCTCCACTCTTCTAGAGTTTTGGATCGTTTCTTTTTCTTTTGGAACAAGAGTGTCTTTCTCAGAGAAAGGAAAACAATTCCTGTTCCGAACATGATGGTGCTTGCCTCTTTCTTTTCTTATCATGGCATTGACATGTTCTTGTTGTGTTGCACCTTTCCGTATGATGGATTGGCAACTATCTAAATTTTGTAAGCCAGGAAAAGAGAAATAATATTTCCTTCGTTATTTTGCAGAAATACCACTTAAATCATCATTATCGGCTCCAGAACTATGGTTTTGGGATCACTTCACCACTGTGGGATAAAGTTTTTGGAACGGTGCCTCCTCCTCAATCAAAGGGGGATGCCAAACGTAGATAAGTTACTGTCAAGGTTGCATTTGTTCATTGGTTAAGCATAGTAAATGCAGGAGCTCAAACGAGATATGTCATTAATTCATGTCTTGATTGTCTAATTATTTTGCTCCTCAATTGATGTTTCTGAGGGTTAACGTGCCACCATCTTGTGTCAAACATTTTGTAAAATATGATAATGTATCAAATTTATAGCATAAAACTCGCCTCCCTGTGCACAGTCCTTTTATGTTGTAACTTCGCTTTCCGCATGAATCCTTGTTACCTGGGTGGGATGCCTTGGTATAGGTTAACTTCTTGTTTTCAGAGAAATCAAGATATTAAAATTATTTTTATCTCTCTTATAATATTAAATAATTTTCTTATACTTTTAATTGATATTTTAAAATTTTACCTACAAAATATTTGCAGGAACACATACTAGTAATATTAACCTTAGGGACAACACAGGAGAGATGTGAGATCTACGCTTTTTTAAATATATTATTGTAAATTTTTTTCTTAATTTCTTTATGTTCTGATTTTATTTTTATTTTTATTTTTGAAATTTAGGTCTGAATCGAGGAAGTTTTGCTTCGAGCTTGAAATAAAATAACATAGGCTAAGGATGGGCCTAGATCGAGCAACATTTTTTGTGGGTTTTTGATAATTACACCTCTCTAATTAATAAGTATACCTCCTTTTTCTTTTTTAAATATTTTTTTATAACTAAAAAAACCTTTTATATAAAACAATATTAATCTATTTTTATACTTCATCTTCATTATTCTTTAAATTCTAATTTTGCACCTTCATCTTTGTTATTATTTAAACCTTAATTTTGCACCTTCATCTAATTCTTTAACCCTATTTTTGCACCTCCATCATCATCATTCTTTAAATCCTTTATTTCTATATTCATTCTCTAGCTTTTTTCCTCTATCAAAAATAATAATTTTTTTCATAATTTCATTAACTTCCGAGTGAATAGTGTGTGATGCTTAATAATGAATATGTGATAGGTGGTACATTTTTATTGTTTATATACAAAAGGTCAAGCGGTGTATTTTTGTGATTGTTTTTCAGGTAATTCTGAATGCGGTTCCTAGAAATTATTGTGTTTTATTGTTCTCGTCAAAACTACTAAAAATTACTTTTTAGAATAAATAATTATTTATTCTTAAAAAATAATTTCTAAAGCTACGTTTCATAATTTCAAAAATAATTTTTAAAATAAATAATTGTTTATTTTGAAAAGTAATTTGTAATAGTGCTTATGAGCTTGCGGCAACCACTTTATTACCCCTGAACACATATTTTTTCCCCGCCTATTTCATTTATTGCAAGCATTGTGGGAGTAGTCACACTCCCCATAAACTGTTTGATGTGGACTAAAGCTTCATGCCTAGCGCCTAGTCGGTCATTTTTAATTTGCTTTGCTTTCAGTTTCTTCAATCAGTGTAACTTCCTCTTTTTCATAACATTTAAAAAGGAACTTCAATAATTTAGCCAGGGAGAATATCCTCTGACATATATTGTAATACCATCAATTTTACTTATTAATCTATCTTTTAATTATTTTATAATTATTTGTAGAGAACCGGTCGAGAATTTCAGGAGTTTGATTCTAACAATTAGATTCGTATTACCGAATAATAGTTAATTTAGATTTTTAATAAATTTTTTGGAGTCTGAAAAAGGATAAAATGACTATTTTGTCCCTAAAAAATTGTATAATTGAGAAAATAGTTAAAAGTGTCTAAAATTTATATTTTAAGTCATTTATGTATTTATAATAATTAATAAAAATTTTAAAAAATTTCAGAAATTTATTAAAACAGTTTTTGTAAAATGACTGGTATACCCCTAAACGACTACAGAAGCCAACCAAAGACTTTTTGATCTCAAAATATTTTAAAAATTTATATTGAGTATATTTTAATTATAAAAATTTTCTTTTGAGGGAAAAACGTTGAAAAAATGAAAAATATAATTATTTGATAAAAATTTGATTTATTAGCTTAATAAATGTCCTTTTTAGTGAAAAATTCATTATAAATAATATATATATATATATATGACAAAAATCCGAAAAAAAAATTTAGACTCACAAAAATATATGTGAATGTATGGTGTGGTTAGAATTAATTAAAGCTGACCCAAGAATTTAATCCAATTAGTTACCATAAACTAATATTTTATTACTTTTACCATTACAAACACATGTTAATTACATAGTCAACAATTGTAGCCGTTAATTTCTCCCATTTGGCTTCATTTTCACGCTGGATTTAGAGCTGGCAGTTGGGGAAGTGCAATTTTTAATTATTTTTATGGATTTTGTGAAAAAAAAAAATCAAAACTATACTATTGTTTTCCTATAAATATACCTCCTACTACACTTCAATTTACACACTTTTTATCTTAAGACCCCATTCTCTATATTCTCTGTTAAGTCCCATTTCCTCTCCCTCTCCAAGCCATAAGGAAAAAAAATCCACCATTAAAGCATTTCCAAGCTTAGGATTAGTTCTAAAAACTTAAACACTTCCTTTCCTCTTCTTAAGCACCGGCAAGAACCATATTTAGAGGTAAAAGAGAGCAAGGTTTTAGCTTCTAATATGTTTTTTTTAATGGGTTTAAGTGTTGGGTTCCCCTTTAAACCCATACTATATGTCTACTTTTAATATTATTAATATTATTATTACTACTATATATATATATATATATATATATATATATATATATATATATATATAAGCTTTTATTTTCCATTTAATTACTTTTATGTAGATGGTTTTAGAGTAGGATGTTCTCCCAAAACACTAAGCTTTTAACTTTTCATTTAATTGCTTTATGTAGATGGTTTTGGAGAGGATTTTCCCCCAAAACACTTAGCTTTTTACTTTTTTTTTAATTATTTTTATATAGGTGGTTTTGGAGTAGGATGTTCTCCCAAAACACTAAGCTTTTTACATTCCATTGTCATATTTATTTATGATATTTACCTTATTGTCCATTTTGATTTCTTGTCATTTATATTTTTCCATTTAAGTTATTGCTATTTACTTTTTGTTCATTTAACTCTTGTTATTTATTTTATTTTCCCATTGTTATTTATTTTATGTTACCTTTATTTTGTTGGTACTTCATTAGAATTTATTATCCTATTATGCTAAATTATCATTGAATTTTTTTTTATGCAAGTTAATTAATTTAAATCAAGTTTATGATCTTGAATCACTTGAAATAGAAAATTTTAGAACCTATCTCTAATTATGGGCTCTAGGTTTTTTTTTTAAATAAATAAAATGAAGCTAATTTTTTTTTTATTTACAACTAAACAACTAGTATAAACAAAGTGGTTAAGAATAAAATAATTTATAAAATGGAATTTTTCTAGATAACAATAAAAAATAAATGGAGTTGATTAAGAAATAATGGTAAGTTATCAAATAAAATTTTAAGGCAACTTAGCAAGTATTTTAAACTCTTGTATTCAAAAGAATTTAGAAAGAGGAAACAAACAAAAATTAACTTGAAATGAAAATAGTAGAAGAAGGATTAAATTTCTACAAACGTTGAAATTTTGATTTTTATGAAATGTCCAAAATTTCAAAGTGAGAAAATGAAAAAGTTTTTGGTTGTTTTATATAAAAGGCTTGCGGCTCTTTTTAATAGATTAAGGGAAATAAATTCTTCTATTAATTTAAGCATTTTGACAATTACTTAATTTGGTTCAACTTAGTGAAAATAAATCTTAGAATTTGTAGAAAAATTTAAAGAAAAGTTTTTCCTTTAACTCTTATGAAACTAATCTAAGAAACAAATTTTTGAGCCAATTGAATTAAACAGGCTTCTAGCCCAATTAGTGAAAATTTTTAGAAATAAAAATTTTCTTGTATAAATTAAATGGTCTTTACATCTACTCTTTTGGCTAAGAAATGAAAAATTTGTTCAACTAAACCTTTCTAGTAAATGTTTTTATCAATAAAATAAAATGTCTACACTTGTAAATAAAACACACGTTTTAATTAGCAATTCCCTTAAACTTTAATTTCAAAATTTTCTCCATATTTATGGATTAAAAACCTTTCCTTGAAAATAGTCTAATTTAAAAAAATTAGTATAGGAGAAGGATAAATCAAAGAAATTAAATTGAACATTTATTTTTAAAAGTATGTATGTATGAAAATTAATTTCTGTATGCAACTTTAAGTGTTGACATTTTCTTGCTAAAATTTCCTAGTTGAATTGTTTCTAAATTATTATGAATAATGGATGAATATCTCTATGAAGATTAATTATGCAACTTTGTTGGATTACCCAGAGAATATGCCTAGAAACTTAGAAACAAAGTCATAAAAAACCCCGTTGAGTTAGGACTATGCTGAGAAGCATGAGGTCCTGTGTTTGGGAAGTAACAGTTTGGTACACTACAAGATGAAAGACAGGGACCATTGTTGGGGTTTTGAAGGTAAAGGTACCTAGTTGTGAATGTTACAATGGCCAAGTAAGCATCCTAAGTCGGGAAAAATCACGTAAACCGACTTGGTAACCCCAACGCCTACTCAACATCACCATGATTGGTAGAGTATATATTCCTGATGGGCGTATGACCTTTTCCTTGAGGATGATGATTATGACATGAATGTCTGTATCTTGTGAGGGATTATACGAATTTTCAATCGCTTCTCAATGATTCCTGATGATTAAGGTAAATTATTAGGGATAGGTACAGACCTATACGTTAAGGTCTATAAGTGAGTGACAATAACGTAGGTTTGATCTTAGGATTTTCCCAATTGGTTATTTAATTTATTGTTTGTAGCCTATAAAGAAAACAAATGAGGTTTTTATAAAAACCTCACTCCTTTCTTTTCTGTTTCTTTTCATATTCGATTGTGGTACAAACAAATGGATTCTAAGGACTTGCATAAATGGCGACTCTGCGTGTGACTTTTAAAGATTCTATAGGATGTGGTGGCATAGTATAGACTTATACTATTCTGACATAGGTCATTTTGTTGTACAGCTACGAACGGTTATCTAGGATATACTTTTGTTGTATTTGTTGATGCATTCCTTATATATGTATTTTGACTTTGTATGTGAGACTTGACATTTTTTTCATGATCATGTTTCTTTATATAATATCTCTTAGAATTGCTAAATATTTGCGAAAAATAAGTACGTACAAATTTTAAATCAAGCTAACATTTTTAATAAACGGATTAAGAAATAATAAAATAAAATAAACTTATGTCTTATTATAATGGGTGTTACATACATGATATGCAAGTTTTATATTTATATTTCTCCTTGTGTCTTAGCTTTTTACTACTGTATTGCACTCATGTTTCCAGGACCATGGACGTGCTGTAGGGTCACAATCAGAGCTACACAAATACATTATCCAGGTCTTCTGTTTCCTAGCAGCAAATACTAGTTTGTTTGTTTTTTCGCCCTACCAATGATCGAGATACATTATTCAGGTTAATTACGGAACAAACTTCTGTAATCATGTACCAAGGGAATGAGGGGGTGATTCCGGAAAGAAACCTTCGGGCTTCCGGAACAAGAAGAGGTGAGTTGTGGAGGAAGGGTGTGTGCGGTTCTGGGAAATTGGTGAACAATTAAAAGGGTATTTAGGAAAAAATATGAAAAAGAAAAGAAAAGAAAGGTATATTTATTAATTACAAGAGATAAAATTATCATTTGTCTTTTTCGTGTTTCACAGTACGCTTAAGAGATCTAGCTTGAACCCAAAACTCTTCGCCCGCAATTACTTCCAGATTTAACGCTATAACTTTTTGTTTTAAAGAGTTATTTCATTTCTCGGACCATCTTTAACATACCATATAGTTCGAACAAAAATGTCAATAATATCTAGCGACAAAATATCAAAATAATTGAGTTTAAAAAAATGATTCTTAAGTCAAACAAATTTATATTGTCAATTTGAAATTAACTGTTCATTGAGAATGAAATGATTGAATGATTTTCAATTGATTATAGTCAAGAATATTATAATATCAGACTACTATCAATTCAAAATTAGAGTCTTACAAGCTTACATTCCTTCAAATTATTACATTCCTTCGAATTATAATGTCACATCAAACTAAGTCGCATTAGTAATACTATTTCCGGTCCGGTATTTTATATAAGTAACAAATAAGAAAATTATCAAAATTAATAAAAATAGTTAGATTAGTTAATTTTAATTAATAATTATATAAATTTAATTTTTTTTTCAAAAATACTCTTGGTTGTATTTAATGTCATTGCTTGTAACTCAAGAATTGCTACAAAATTTAATTTAAACCAAATGGCAAAATTGTTAGAAATCATAATTTTCTACCAAAATTGCTAAAAAACAAGGTTGATGCATCCACTTATATAGAAAATTAGTGAGTGTCTTGTAAATAGACATCTTAATAAATCAAGGGCATAAAAGAAATTGAACAATTAATATATTTAAAAATCAGTCTTTGTTTCTTATAATTAGGACTAAAACAATATCTCATTTATTGCTTATATAAAGGATCGGAGAGAGTATCAGAGTACACAAGAAGGGCTATGTTTGGTAAAATGACTGATAAATTAATTGAAAGTTGAAACTATTTTCTAACTAAAAATTATTAGTTAATAGTCTTAAATTAAATTACATAAAGACACTCCTATTGTTAACAAGATTTAGGCTTTCATCTCATATGTTTGGCAACAGAGCTTCCAGCACACCTTGTGGGAAAGGAACAATTGTAGACTAGTTTGCTAAACATGGCTCATCATCGCAACAACCATTTGTTATATGGTCATCATGTCCAACCTCTTTGAGGGTAGAGGTGGCAAAATTAGCTTGGTCTGATGGGCCAAACAATTCATAAATAAGGATGGATTGAACTCTTAAGATTTAGGCAAAAACAAAAAAAGGGGGGCCAATTTGGCCTGACGCAATAGGTCAGTCGAGGCCAATGAAATGTCAACTCGAGCATAATCGGTCCTATTTTGGCTTAGTATTATTTTTTTAATTCTTTTCCTTGTAATGTATATATAAATTTAGGTAAAAAAAGATAAGTTCAATTTGACTCAACTCAATGGGCTCGATGGGCCAGGTCAACCCAATAAATTTGCAGTTTATCATAAAATTTGCAGTTTATCATAAAATTTGGCCTTGGCCCAACAAGCTTGGGTCAAGTCGGGCTAGACGACTCAATTTGCCACCTCTATCTGAGGGCACTAGTTTTAGCAAATGCCTTAGGCACTACTTTTATTCGAGTTTAGCTTCTTGTTGTTATATTTCAAACAAATAAAAAAATAAAAATAATGTTAAATCAAGAGTGTTCGGTAAAATAAATTGTTAAACTAATTAATAAATATAAAATGATATAAAAAGATATGTTTATATAATTTTTATTTTATAGAGAAGCATATATGTTTTAGTAATTACAATTTTATGTTTTTAATAATTTTAAACTCTTATCATTTTTTTAAAGATGAAATATTTTATTAAAAAATTAAAATATAGTGTAAAGAGTTTAATAATTAAAAGAAGAGTTTAATGGTCATGCACTATCAGTGTAAAAAGTTTTACATTGTTATCCAATCAAAAATAACCATTAATATGACTTTTAAAGTATTTATTATAAAAGTCAACAAACCTACAATAAATGATGGTTTGTGATTGGATAACAGTGTAAAATTACTTCACATTGTCGGTGTATGACTATTAAACTCTTAAAAGAAATAGTGTCATATTAAAAGAAAGATTTTATTAAAAGAAATAATTTAATATTAAATGAGCTGATAATTAAATAAATTTTTTATTAAATGTTGAGGATAACAACATAAAATAATGATATAAAGGTATAAATTATAAATTCAAATGTAACGTTAAAAAATACTATAAGTTAGTAAAATAAATTTATTTATTAAATAGTTTTATTTAACTAATTAAATTTATAATCTAGTTAAATAAATTTTAGAATAACTGAAATAATTTGTCAAATGTATGCTGTCCTTTTTTTTCCATTATGTTATGAGTGCAAAATATTTATTAATGTTATCAATGATTAATCTTTACAAGAAAACCTAGTTAAACATCTTTAATAAAATCTCTCTACCTAACTACAGTTTTTCTATTCACAAAACTTAAGGACTTCAAGCTCAGTTCACTTTGAATAACATGCTATCCCAAAAGTTGAATTAAGAAAAGAAAAAAAAAAAGATTAAGTCGATAATGCTTGTCAGATAGTCAGATTAGTTATAAAAAAGTGGAAGATTAAAAAATGAAACAAAGTATAAAACGACAACCGAGGCGGTGAAACCGAGGAAATTCAAGGGTATGCAGTATTTTTCTTTAATCAGTAGGGAATGCGCTAAAGTATTTAATTTTGTAGTATTAATTTTTGAGTTTAATATAAAGAAAATAGTATATTCACTCACAATATAAAAGGTTTTTACAAAGTAAATTAATCAAAAATTATCATTATTATATCTTTTTAAGAGTTTAATGGTTATGTACTATCAGTGTAAAAAGTTTTACACTATCATCTAATCAAAATTTACTATTAATATAACTTTTAAAGTATTTATTATAAAAGTCAACAAACTTGCAATAAATGGTAGTTTGTGATTGAATGACAATGTAAAATTACTTTACACTGTCAGTACATAACCATTAAACTCATTTTTTAATGAAATTATTATAAGAGTTAATAGATTTATCATATATATAGTTTATGATTAAATAAAAGTATAAAATTGTGCATACACTATTGAAACTTATTTATTTTATATTTTCTTATGCTTAATAAAAAATTGAAATAGAAAAAAAATACCAATGTAAAGGTGGGGATTATTATCTTAAGCAAAAGGGTACGTATTACACGAGAACCGAAATTATCGAAGTTTAGTTTTACAAAAAAGTCACGTTTTTTACAAAAATATTTATTATTTTAGAAAATTAAAAATATATATTATTTTTAAAATATTCACATTTATTATAATCTCACTTAAATATTCAAATAGATTCACAACTATATTCTAACTACCTGTTTGCATTAACATTAGAACCTTCTCAAACCATGTTGCACTACAAAGAGAAAAACTTGATTCAAACTTAAAGTACATGAGAAATCATGCTCTTTCCCCCTTGTAGGTTACAACCTATCAAATGAAAGAACACATGTTTTCAATTTTTTAACATGGGTATTTTTGTAAAAAAAATATTTTATTATAATAATTGTATAACCGATAATTTTCTTAAGAAATATAAATTATTTTAAAAGACAAATAATATGAAACGAATATGATATTATTTACACATATATTTGCATACGCAAATTCGTTAACATCACTTATCTTAGGTCATTTTTACATTGAATGATGAAGTACTAGTTTATTTATTGTACAACCTTGTGTTTAATAATGTGCATTTTTTAGTTAACATATTAATAATTAATTATTAATCTTTTAATTACATAAGACGTTAATTACAAACTTGTATATCATTAATCCATGTAAAAATATTGTATAAAACTCAAAAAGTTGTGGTTATTATTGTTGTAAGTCAGTAAGTACTAGCTTTCAAAAAAAAGTCGATTAAGTACTGGGTTCCTTGCTATGTTCAAAGACTATATTTTGAGATCACCCTTTGTGAAATGAGTGATGCTATAGCAATTCAGAATGGCCTAACAGTTTCTCCCTTGTTTCCAAGTCAAACAAGTATCGTTCAAGACTCACTAGCTAGCCATTTATGTTGACATTTATTTGGAATAACTCTGGAAAAGTCTTAAACGCTCAAATCTGCACAATATATCTCGAAAAGTCACATGATATCATATCAGAAGTCACTGCAATACCAAACTCAAGAAACTCCCATGCTATCACACTGCCAACGAGTACACACACATGAAAAGAAACTAATGGCAAGTGAACTAAATTGTGAATGCTTCACATTATTTTAATAGTTGCAAATAAAGAACACAAATAAATATATGTATGAGAATCTTTATTCTTCAGCTTATAATCCAACTTGAAAACAGATTTAACCATTGTTGTCATATTGATCTAGCATTCTAGCCATAATACAGTGTTGTAACCCTTTGATCTTCTTCTGTTTTTGACTTCTACCCTTTCTTACCAGTTGACAATGCAGGGATACTCTGTTCGTGCCTAAAGAAATTAGATGGATCAACTTTAGTTTTCACCTTTACTAACCTGTTGAAGTTACCCTTGAAATACCTATAACCCCATGACCAAGCCTTTAAAAGACTTGTGTTATTCTTGTGGTTCATCCCTATATCCAAGTCTCTATAATTCACGTATGTTTCCCTTGGATACTTTGAAGCATAGGGAGCCATGTAGAAATAAAATTTCCTAATCCAGTTCATGTGCTTTGGCATACTCTTTTCTCCATCAATCCATCCAGTCACATACTGAATTTTGTAAAGAACTCCCTTTCTGTGAGGGAAAGGGATGGCAGATTCTGCAATCCTGCTCATCATGCCCCCATAGGGATTCCAAATCATTAGGGGGCCATCATCCTGCAGAAAAATTTTCCACAGGGCATTGAGGGACTTTTCTGGGATTACTTCCCTCACAAAGTCTGATTTGGCTTTGAAGTAAGCCTTGCTTGTGGACTTCCCTTGGAGCAAAATTTCTGGGGCTGTTCCATCAGGAAAGCCAGCAATATAAAGCACAGATTTGATCCAGCTAGTTTCCAAGCAATCCTTTCTTGTCAAACCCAACTCAGGAAAACTATCCTTCATAACTTTGAGAAGCCTATCAGCACCACCAAGAAAAAGAGCATTGTAAGAAGTGGTCACTGTTTTCTGACCAGGAACACTACCATTGCCTGGTTGAATTAGGACTCTGATGAAGAGATTCTCATCAATTTTTGGAGCCACCTGCTGCCATCTATGAAGAATCTTGTTCCCTCCTTGCTCTAAGGTCTTGGTTACTGTGAAAACAGTCACAGTTTGTGGCACAGGAACCAACTTGATCTTCCACCACAGAATAACCCCAAAGCTGCCTCCACCACCTCCTCTTATTGCCCAAAATAGGTCCTCCCCCATGGCTGCTCTATCAAGAATTCTTCCATTAGCATCAACAATTCTTGCATCCAGAGCATTGTCAGCACCAAGACCATACTTTCTCATCATGGAACCATATGCACCTCCTGTGATGTGCCCTCCAATTCCCAAGGTTGTGCAAAGGCCTGCAGGGAAGCCATGGACCGCACTTTTCTCTGAAATTCTGTAATAAACTTCTCCAATAGTGGCACCAGCTTGAATCCAAGCCGTGTTGTGTGCAATATCAACATTCACTGCACGGAGTTTGGCCAAGTCTAGGACCATGAATGGCTTCTCAGTAAGAGAAACATAAGAGAGCCCTTCATAGTCATGCCCTCCACTGCGCACTCTCATGTGAATACCAAGCTGCTTTGCACAAATCACTGCCGCCTGGACTTGAGAGTCGTCAAGTGGGGTGAATATGAAATCTGGTTTTGGCACTGAAGGCAACAAGTACCTTAGATTTTGGGCTGTGGACTCAAGGATAGAAGTGAAGGAACCATTGGTAGAAGTGTAGATTGAAGAGGAAAATTGGTTAGGAGTTTGAGAATGGAGTGTTAGACAGTGGTTGAAAGCTTCTTCAATTGGAACTGAGATGGTGAGTGAAAGTGATAATAGAACCACAAAACTTGCTAAGATGGACCTCATAGACTGCATGGCTCTTTGGTCTCAGCTTTCTCTCGTGTTCAAATAAAAGGCTTGCTTGGGTTGTATATATACACTGATTGCTACTTGGAAATGCTAGATTACAGGGGCAATATACGTGTAATTGAGCTAAGGCAAACGTCATATGAATGGGTATTTCATTTTATTTGGTTCACTCACAGTGGTGTAATGGAAAATCATGACAATCACAACGTGGAATGTTCACTATTAAGTATTGAACAGTGAACACAATACATTTCACACCCGAGATCATTATGTGACATAATCTCGTTCTTTTTCCTATATGCACAATTTTCTTCCCACTACCATGTGCAGCGCAATCTCATATGACACAATACCTAATCCTCTCCGGGTATAATTGGGTTGACTGTAAGAGATGAAACGAAATAGAACTAATCAAAATAAAAGCAATGAAGTAGAATATAATGAAATAAAACATTCATGTCAATATTTGAATATGTTATAACGGAGTAGAACAAAATTCTCATCTGATGTCTTTTCAGAGGAGAAAAAAAATGAAGACAAATAATAAGATTAGATAAAATATTATTTTTACTGATTTCCATTATATTTTATCTTTATTTTACCAATTCAAATAATGGAACATAAAATGTTCTCCTCTATTACATCCTCTCATCGATTCAAACATAACCTTGAAGGAGTTTCCATGGAATAGCTTGACACAAAAGAAAAAAAATTCTTTTTACTTCATCAATCCATCCAAACATAACCTTGAAAGAGATTAATTTTTTTTTAATACCTTTTTTTTTTGTCAGACTAGAAAATATTTGGGGCTTATTTTTAATACCTTCTTTGTGATCGTGTAACATATACAAATACTAGAATGGTAGGCGATTTAAATAGTGAAAAATCAAATATTTTAAAATTGTATTTAAGTCGACAGTTTAAAAAAAAAAAGGCAAAAAGCAGAAAAGATGTCCTCTAACAACCAAAGAAATGTCCAAGCAAGCTCTGAAAGAAGCCGTGGGGAATCTCAACTCAGTTTCTTGTATTTCTTTCACGTATAATTTCGTTAACCCTCGACTGTATCTTGTCATAGCATTGTTTTTTCCTGTCAAAAATATTTTTTATATTTTTTCAAATATAAAATTCTGACTCGTTTTCACATAAATTTCCTATTCAAACGTAAAATTAATTCATACTTATTTTAAAAAAAATCTATGCACCGACTATATAAAACATTTATATTTTATCATTTAATCATAAGTTGATATGTATGACATTGTTAATTTTTACAATAATTATTTTAAAAATTATGCCAACCATAAACTCTATTTATTTATCATAAAATTCCATATTTAATCAACAAATGATATGACTTCAATAATGTGTAACCGGTAGTTATAAAAAAAAAAAGAAGCATGTGTAACCAGTAAGATTTAAGAGTTTTATTAATATTTCTTCCAACAACTTTTTGGTAGAAGGGAAGATAAAAAGAAACAAACAGGGGGGGTCTCCTCCCAGCATGTAGCTGATAATGTCTGATAGAAAGCATTGGTGATCTACTCTTTCCAATCAACTCATCAAAAAAACAACTCATCATAAAAAAAGAAGATACAATCATGGGCTCCTTTCGATAGCATTTTTTTAATAATCTTTTTAATGTTAAATAAAAATATTAAATTAAAATAATTATATTTAAAAGTTTAATGACAATATACTGCTAATATAAATTTTTTTATACTATTAACTAATTAGAAATTATCATTAATATAATTTTTAAGATATTTACTATAAAAGTCAATAACATTATCATATATGGTAGTTTGTGATTAGACGATAGTGTAAATCCTACTCAAGCCAAGTAAGATCACTATGGATGACAAAACTCTCCTTTCGACTATTTAACGCAGTTATATACCTAAAACTCACACTCGAGACTATTAATTAAGCTAGAATAATCTATGTCAATTGATCTACTTGTTCAGTGGTATATATTTAATATATTAAAAACATCAAAATTGATACTTTCTTTATTTAATTGTTTAAAAATATTTAAATAAATTTTAAAATTATTGAAGATTTAACTTTCAGCCCTTGCAAATAAAATTCATTTATCCAGAAAGTTTACAATAATCAATGAGTAACACCTAGTCTTTATATGCCGTCAACGCGCAGACAGCATGTTCGGTAGAATTGATAATTAATGTATGTTAATACATTACAGCCACTATTTTAAAATAAAAATCCACCAACTTTATTAAAGCATTTCACAATAATGGATGTCAGACTTACCTTAAAGCAGGAGACTATATTATTTTACTGGCCTCTATTAAATATAAATAGAGGTCGGGGTAGACTACCTAAATAAGTGGTTCATGATAGATTATAATTTTTAATTGTTAGATTAATCTTGTTATCATATGTCAGTCCACATTGGATTCCCCAACAATCCCTTTGAGCAACTCCTCTGACCACCATTCGTTGTTACCAGAGTCGATTTCTAGTTGTGGCATTTCAATTTTTCTTTTCTCTTCTTTTTTTTTGTCTCACTGCCATTTCTTTTCACTACCACCATTTTGAAGAAGTTAAGGACCATGATCAACATCAACGGTGATGGCGTCAATCCCTCTCAGCAGTGGCAACCCTATTTGGCCCAACATCAATCTCAACAATGACCCTTCTCTTCCCCAACCGCAGACTAGGTAACCACATTGTTGATCTTTTGCGCACCCATGTGGTTCAGATCGTCCTTCTTCAGATACACCTCAAGGCTTCCACCATCACTGCCACGCCTATAATGCCACATCAGCCTCTCCGCGAAGTAGAGGGGGCTCTTGCGACCCATGTAGTCCCACAACATCCCCACGAGCTCCTTTTGCAAAAGATGGAAACTTTTTTGGTTTTGGAAGAGACCCTTTTGCAGATTCGACGAAAATTGAAGTGGGGTTTGGGGGGAGAATGGTAAAGAGGAAGAGAGAGAAGAGAACTTGGAGGTCTTCGTCAAAAGCAAGGGAATGGAACACAAATTCGAGCTCAGTGAGGGTGTGCATGAGAGTTTTAGGGATTGCGATCAACATCAAGGGTGATGGAGCCGGTCAATGGGGTTGTCGGTGCTAGAGAGATCATCAGAGATGAGGGAGGAGAGGGTGAAGGTGTGAGGAAAAAAGGAAAAAAAAATTTGAAATGCCACCGCCGAAAATCACCTCCAATGGCAACGAACGATGGTCAAAGGGATTGCTTAGAGCAGTTGTTGGGGGAATTCGATATGGACTGACCTACGACAACAAGATTAATATAATGATTAAAAATTATGGTCTACCGTAGGTGATCCACCTTAGCCTCCATCTTAAATATATAATAAAGTTATGCAAAACATTTGTGTTTATTTTTCATAAATATTTAGAAATTGTAATATATTTTTTCCTATTTAATAAGAGATATATTAGTAATACATTCTTTCTAAAACATTTTTTACTATTGGTTAAAATTTATTAAAAATTACAAAATTGTGTTGGTCTTACTTATTTAATGAGTCTCACTCATAATTTTATAGTTTTCAATAAATTTTAACTAAAAATAAAAAGTGTGTTAGAAGAAATGTGTTAGAGAGAGAATGTTGTTAACACTTCTCCTTTAATATATGTTTCTATCTTTATATAAATAAACACAAGTATTGTATATAATCTTATTACGTGAAAATTCTTATTGGTTAGAATCTGTATAATCTTATTACGTAAAAATTCTTATTGGTTAGAAATGGAAGTTTGATGTTCATTAACTCCAAAAATTTAGATAATAACATAATTTTAAAGATTAGATGAATTCAAAAAGAATTAGTTAAATGTGCATATTCAAACAACACTTAGGAATGAACTAATATAAATGAAGAATAGTTTGAAGTCTTAGACGATAGCAATTCTTTAAAGAATGTCTAAAAACTATCTGAAGTTTTGTTTCTTGAAGACTATATTACATTGTTAAAAATCAAATCATAAGACATTTTTGAAAATGTTGCGCAACTTAAAGTGAAAAAGTAACAAGAAAAAAGAAGAATATTAAATGATGAAGTATTGATCCTGTACAAAACCTAAAAAAGTGTGCAAAGTATATTGTACCTCTGAAAAGTGGACCGTCATTTTTTTTTTAGTATAATGGTCGCATTGAGGTTAGCACATATGACCTTATATATATTACTTCATCCCCTCACCACTAGACCAATCCTAATGAGTTAAAAGTAGACAGTCATGTAGCTAAAGAGTTTGTACAAACAAGATAGTTACTACACAATGAATCTATGCATTAAATGAAGATCTAGAATGTTCATTTATTATTAAAGTCTTTACTTACAATGTTCATCTTGTCCTAAAACTCTATATAAAAGAGTAATTTATGAAGAAGAAAAGTTTTTGATTGCATATTAAACATTCTAAATATTTATCTTTTCTTCATTCATTATTCTATGCTTATTGTTATATATTTGACCATTTTGTACAATTTTTAGGAACACCTATTAGCTATTATTGTTCTTTTATATAATTTTTCTAATAGTATTACAAGTTTAGCTTCTTTGTATCTTAAACACTATTAGTCTGATTAGATCCCAAAAAGACTTGTGAGAAATAATATTTGGGAATAGAGTCTGGAGAATATTATGTAAAGAATTCTTGTGTATCTGTTGCATTTTGTAATTAGTTATAGAGAAAAAAAAAGGCTATGTACTAATATGTAAAGCTGTTTTACATTGTCATCTAATTACAAACTACTACGTATGGTAAGTTTATTGACTTTTACAATAATTGCCTTAAAAGTCATAACAATGGTGATTTGTGATTGATTGACAGTATAAAGCTTTTTATACTGACAGTGCATAGCCATTAAACTCTTAGTTATAATGCAAAAGTTTTTATCTTTATGATGGATATATACTAGACATAACTCTTAGTGGTTTGAGAGTGACTAAGGATAAATCTTTTGTGTACTCTTTTACTCTTTGTACTCCTATTTTTCTTTATCTAACAAGTGAGTGGTTTCATGAATAAGTTTTTCTAACTACTTTCAAATACGATTTTATTGAACTCATATTGAAGAGCATACTTTGATACCTCAAATGGCCCTTACAAAACCTCAAAAGTTTGGCTACCTTCTTTTCAAAACACTCTTAAATGTTTCTCTAGTTAAACAAAGTTGTTTTTGCCAATCTTTTAAAACATAATTCAATCTCTTTTCTTGTGTCTTCTTATGTATTTTCAGATGATTTCAAAGCTTAGCCTATATGTTAAGCACATTATAATGTAGAGAAAAGACCCACATAAAAGATGGCAAAACTAAACAACCAATTTATTCCTAAATTTAAGGAGCCTCTATCTGTAGACCTTTAGTCTTTTTTAGTGAAATTTATCCTTACTAGAGAGATGAAATGAATGTGTTCATTAAGTCCACTTAATACAATATTTTGACTGTAATCATGAATGATGATTATGAATTCTAAGAAATCTTCTTAGACTCTCTAAACTAGTAGAATGGACTCCTCAAAAAGTAAACAAGATACAGCTAAATGCTAAAGCTAGATGTTTTATTACTTGTTTCCTTTCTTGAGTATAATACAACAAGGTCTTTAGATGCAAACTTGCCAAATAAATGTGAGACACTCTGGCTCTCACATATGAAGGCACCAATAGTGTCAAACACACTAAAACAAATCTTTTAGTATGTCAATATAAACTCTTCAAGATGAAAGATGAGTCCATGGACAAAATACAGGGTAGATTTCAAATCATTTTGAAGTCCATACTCCTAGTTTACGAGGATGAGTCATTTGGACTATTTAGAATATTTTGTAAAAAGGGTACAAAATGGAAAAAATAAATAAATTATGTATCACTATTTTAAGAAGTGACCATAGTAGAAAATTTGAAAAAGATAAAGTATTTTGTGAAGAATATGACATTTCTCACAACTTTTCTACACCTAATATACCTTGAGAAAATGAGATTGTTGAAAGAAAAAATAGAACATTACAAAAAATTATCTCAAACTATGCTATATAAAAGCTTTTTACCTAAATATTTTTTGGTAGAAGTAGTTAATGTTGTATATTATTATTATTATTATTATTATTTTATTAATATATCATATAATAAAAATACATATTCAATTATTGTTAACTAGATTCAATTACAATCAAATCATTGCATTATAAATCATAATATTCTATTTTAAAATCATTATCTTGAAGTTTGACAGGTCAAGCAATTTCTATTTTGCCTTTTGAAGGTAGGGTGCATTCTTGGGACACCGAAGTTGTCAGCAGGCAACAGTAGAGGACCCCGTGCCTTGATTTTCAAAGGATGTAGGTTGTCTTCACTCTTCAGTTTTAAAAAACGTGCAGAAAATTCTAATCACAAATATCTTAATATTTTATTATAAAATACAATTATAAAAAGTCGGAAAAAAAAAAAGCCATCTTGGCTATATGAACCACACTCGGAACAATTATTCTCTGGATCGTATTTCATTTTTCAAGTAATTATTGAATACTGAGGGAGGGACTTTCTTCGTCACCCTTACCTTTTCTTTGGTAAAGGAGATATAAGATAAAGAGAAAAAAAAAGGTGAGAAATAAAAAAAATGAATTTATTTGATAGAGAAAAAATGGGAGAGAAGAAAAATAAAAAAGTCCAAGACTACATTTTTACGCTATTTTTTTACAAATTTATCTCTTTCTTATTTTTTATTTTATTTTTCTTGAACCAAATACCTTTATTTTAATTTTATTTTTCATTTATTTTTATTTATCTTTCCTATTTCTATCCACCTTATTTATTTCTTCCTACCAAATAGACCCTTAACTTTTTTTAAGGAGTATCCATACATCTATCCAATAACAATTTATAATATGTTGTATACATTTAAAAATGTATTTCTTTTTAAATTTATATAATATTAAAAAATAAATATTAAAAATATTAACTTAATTAATATAAGTCAAGATTTATTTGATGTTAGAAGAAAAGTAGTTAATAAATTAGTTGAAAGCTTGAAAGTTCAAAAGTTAATTTTTAGTTTGAAGTTATTAGTTGAAAGTTATTAAGCTAGCTTATTATATTAGAAATGTTTGATAAAATTAGATTTTAAACAACTTAATAAATATAAAAACATAAAATTATGTATTTATATGATTTTTTATATAAATTTTATCTTATACACAAATTATATTTTTAGATAATTATAGTTTTAGATTTTTTTGATTTCTCATAATTTTTTGTGTTACAGAACTCTTATCATTTTTGTTTAAAAATTAAAATAAATAGTGTTACAGTTAAAATAAATAATGTGAATTAAAGGATAAATTTTATTAAAATAAATAGTGTAATACTAAATGAGGCAATAATTAAAATATTTTATTAAGGTATAACAATAAAAACAAAAAAAAAGTAGTAAAGCATTTGAAAAAAAAATATTATAAGTCAATGATATAAGTTCATTCACTAAATACCTCTATTTTAATCAAATACATTTATAAACTAATTAAAAATTAAAAATTAACTAAAATAACTTTCCAAATATTTGGTGCCCACTGGTTAAGGCTTTGGTCAACGGAGTTTGGTCCTTTAACATTTCTAGTTACAACACAACCCCCAACGCCTTTTTTAATTGTTTGTTTTCTTATAAAGTGTTTTTATGCTTAAAAAGTGTCACTCATGCCTGTTAAGGAATATAATAGTGTGGTCCATGTAACATAGCGTTGCCAATGAAATTAAAATTCTGCATTAGAGGTAAATTTTATATGAAACTTAGCTTCCCAATTAAACTACCGTTCGTGGTTCAATATCCTTTATTTAGCAATCTGTAATAGCATTTGCTTTTCGTTATGATATTTGTGGGTGGTGAATGGGGAGGAGATGGAAAATAATTTGTTAGAAATTAATTTTCTCTGCTCATTGCAGTTTTTACACTATGTGAAAATTTGTGGTAGAAAGCATTTATTTTGTCATCAAAAAGCGCTTTCTATATCTCACTGTAAACACAAAAGTTAACGAAACAGAAAACACACAACTAAATAAAAAACAACTTTCATGATTTATCAGATATCATATCTAAGATCCATAACAAATACAACCTCCAGCAAAATTGAAAGGTAGTTCAATTTGGTATAAGTGGCATAAAAAGTTTAAAAGCACTGACATAAACTACTCAGTACTTAACAGGAACAAGAATATCGATCAAGTTGGACATCAGTATAGCGTTACATAAGTTTCAAACACACGTGACCATAAGATAGTGGTATAGTTGTAGGTTTTAGACTCTTTCTCACCTCGTTGACGCTAATGGTGACAATATTTTCCTTCAAGTCACTAATTGACTAGTAGAGATACAGTTGCAATTTGAGACTCTGGTACCACAAGCAATTCATTTATAATGTCAAAGATTGTAGCTAGGGGTGTTTAAAAAAAATCAAACTGAATTAAACTATTTGAGAACCAAACTGAACTATAAAAATTGAACAGTTTTTATAAAAACTGAACTGAACTATTTTTATAAAAAATCGAACCAAGCTGTTTGAGAACGAACTGATTTGTTTGAAAATCAAATTGTCTAAGAACCGAATTGAACTAAATTGAACTATAAAAATTGAACTATTTTTATAAAAGGGTAAAAATTCTTAGTGCAAAAAAATAGTTCAGTTCAGTTTAACACAATCCAGTTTGATTCAAATAGTTCAGTTCAATTCAAAGCACAATCTAATTCGGATTTGAGAAAACAGTTTGCTGAACAGTTCAGTTTGGCTCGTCTAAACTATTTTTTAGTTCAGTGTGATTTGGCAAATTGATTTTTCAGTTCAGTTCAATTTTCATGCAATTCAGTTCGGTTCACCTATTTTGAACACCCTTAATTGTAGCTCCTAGGACATAACCATGACTTCAGTAGATGATTTGAGATGGGATAAACTAGTCCAAGTCTATATCAGTTTCAATTTTGCTATCATAATGCCTATATCCATATCTTATAGAGAATACGAACAATACTTTCATGAAAACCACAACGTGACAATTTTTTAATTAAGTATCAACGAGTTAAAAAATTTAAGCCAAAATACCAAATCAAAGTAGATTGATTTTTTTTTTCATTCCCGAAGAAGTGCTTATTTTACTAGAATCTTCTTCCATAATGGTACTAAACAATAGTATCATTGAAGTAGATACACTAATCACTTTAAATATAAGAAGTAGAGTAAGGGGATTAGTCCGAGTGGGGAAGTAAAAAAAAAAATTGAATTAAAAATATTTTTCGGATAGAAATATAACATCAAAAAAGCATTTGGTTCAAAAATTGGAAATATCTTTTTACTTAATATGAACAACGGAGCAACATCAGCATTAACAAGTCTGTTTGTTACTTCCCCTGACATAAAATATTTGTTTTCGTCTGAGTTTTGTTTATTAAAAGTAAATTGATAACACAAAATAAAAAAACATCAAAAGTAAACTCAAAACTGAAATACCACATGCTATTGCAGCATTTGCAGCTTCCATGGCCACTTCTGAACTATACATAGGTGAAAAATAAAAAGTAAGTTAGCATAAACAGGCTTCAAAAGACAATATTGACTATGGTTGTTCCTTGTGAGAATTAACCATGTGGAATTCTTCCATGAGCAGGATAATATAGGAAAGAAATCATAAGAATAATAGGAGTATGGAACAATATATTGTATGGATAGAGCATTCTCCAACATTTATATCAAGATACACCGAATGCCGTACAAATTTTGAGCATTCTCCCACATTTATGTCATAAGATTAAATAATTTAAAAACAAAGAAAGAAAAGAAGTTACCAATTAATTGGAGAATCAAAGTTGTAAAATAAGCATTGATATTTCTTCAATTTTATAAACTGCAACTTGAACCAATCACCACAGAACAATAATTTGTAATGATTAAACAAAATTTCTACATCCGCTCCAAACGAACAAAGAAAAATACATATCTTAATGTAAAGCCCGATGAGGCCCACTAATGACCTCATAACCTACAGCTTACTTGAAAAGCCCAACAATATATAAATATAACAAATTGAAGAAAAAAAAAATGAACGAAAGAACATTTAGATTGAAGTTTAGAAAGTGATTTAATTTTAGTTTAAAATAGATTTGAGATAATTCATTGTTTGAAAACTGTCACAACTAAGATCGTGATGGGACGAGAAAAAAAATTTAAAAGTAGAAAGTTGCTATTAAAGTTTAAATTTTTAGGAAAAATATTGGAAAACCCATTTTAAAAAAATGATACATAAAAGTTGAAGCAAAATTTGAGGCTTGGAAGTTGATTAGCATCTTGTGTAATGACATTATATGGAACTACCTAACGATAAATGCAGGAATGATTCAATTTTAAGAAAATATTATTTAATTTAATTACAAAAATATGTATAAATTTATGTCCACAAAATGATTGCTTAAGCATGCTCAATTATTGCCTAAATGTAACTAAATGACTACAAAGTAATTACTAAATAAAATATCTCCTGCATAAAATAAATAAATAATAATGTATCGTACTAGAGGGTGCTACATATCATGATCGAATAAAATGTGTAGATATCAAAGTAATTCAAAATTTCCAAATACATGTCATAGATTAATGTTGGGAGAAAAAGAAATAACAAAATGCGTCCAAAAGGATAGGGTGCATATCTTAAGTACATCAAAAGACTCTTAGTTGGTTATACTCTAACTCTATCATCTACTGCTGCGAGGCCTCAAATGGATCCTCCTCCTTAGAGCTAGAGATATGAATAACTTACTAATGTTGTGGTCCTTCACAAATCAAAGAAGTCACAAAGCAGTCCTTAGAGTGTAAAACGATGCCCTCCACATTTCTTTTATTGACAAGTATAACTCCATAAACATGTGCATAGTGAATGAAATCATCAGAACTCTAGCAGGGATATAGGTAAACATGACATCCCCCATATAGCGAACTTGCTAACTATCAAAGTCAACTTGCCACACTTTACGATTCCCCATGTATGTTCAAGGAACTTAATGAACATGGTCCCTATAAGTTGATGTGGGCATGCCACCTACCCTTATGATGCCAACATCATGATCATCATGCAAATACAAGCAAAAAAGTAGACATGAAGAACAAAGATAATATGAAAGAACATGCATGTTAATGTACTTTATGCATGCGAAATGAATAGAAGCAGATGCCAATAATAATAATTGCAGACAACAAAAATCAACACTTAATAAGATGTGACAATATGTATATGCAAATCAATGTAATATGTCTGACAAACAATACATGTGACATACCTATTCCATTGAGCTTACTTTTATTTGAGCGTTTAATAAGGACTTTTTGGTTCATAGCGCAACACGTACCAAAAACCATTTGGCAAACATATCAACATTTGATCATTAGCAACAGTCGTGACTTTGTTAGAATATTCGTACAAGGGTAGTTGCTATCACAACATGCATAGCCCTAGTCCCATTGTGGGATCATGTGTTTGAATATCTTCCAAGATCCTATCCAAGCAACCTTTACTGACCTTCCCACACTTGTTGAAGGCAAAGTGTGTGCTCATAACTTTAATGACTCATATTCATGAATGCATGACAATCAACATGTACATCATCACAAGATAATTATTCCATCAACATTGCTTAGACTTTATCATGGAGGCAAACAATAACATTGTAATTAAGCCGTAAAACATCAAGTTGTAGTCACAAATTCACCACTAAGGGTCTCAACACCAACACTACACCATGTGTAGTCCTCCACAAGGTCTTAAGTATTAAAAACAACTAATTTAAGGTCTAGACAAATTATTTAATATTCTTATAGTTTTTCACAACTTTTAGACGTCATGTAAGTAAATTGTCATCTATGCATAATATATATATTATTAAATTTTATGAAATTTTTTTTAAGGTTCCACTTGGAAATCAAAAGTAAATTTTAATAAATTAAATTTAGTTTAGATATGTAATATTTTACTAATATTCCACAATTTATTTATTTTAATATTGAAAATTCTCAAAATACCTTTAAGTTCAATAATAAATGCTTAATTTCAAAGTTTTATTCCAAGAGATTCTTAAGGCATTTAAACTTAGTCTAAAATAAATTTTCCTTCAAATATGACTTGGCTAATTTAATTATGATTAAATTTAATTATTTTAATTATGAAATTAATTTAATTAGGACAAAATTAAAATTTTACCCTTAATTAACTAATTTTGACTATAATATGCAATTAACTTATTTTAACTTCAAAAATTATTATTTTCTTCAAACTTGACCAAATAAATTTTAGAGTAAATTACATTTGCACCTTTTATGTTTTTTTTTTTTTGAATTTCGCCTGATACCCTTTCTGTTTTTTTTTGCATTACTTTAACTCCCTTAATGAAATGGCGTTAACTAACTGTCCTAATTTTATGTTGAATGACAAAATTGTCCTTACTATGCCATCTCCATCTCTAATGCTCTTCACTAAAAATCCTAGCAAACCCCAAAAAACTCTCATCTGAATTGTCCTTTCCTTCCTCATCATAACCATTCCCAACCTCCCCCTTTTGGTTAGGCAACATCTTAACCGACATAGCAAACATCTTCGACACAAAAGCCACACAAGGAACCTCCTCCCTACAATCACACCCCTCCATTGTCCTCCTCTTTTCTTCCTAACAATCATCTTTGTCTTAGGGTTATAATACCTCGCACCTCTACAACACTCTCTACAAGGCATTCACACTTGCCCCAAGCTTAGATGCTTACATGCCAGCAAACTCACGAATCCCAAACCCCCCAACAATCATGAAGAAGAACCACCCTTTCATTTGCTGCATCTTTTGACCTCCACCGTCGGGAAGGGCATCAATGCTTGGGACAACGAGACTACCAACACTAACATGTCACCTCCCCCCCCCCCAATTGATTTCTGCTGTGTTTGGATTTGCTTGATTATGCTTTACCCCTCTTGATTTGTTCATCATTGGAAGCTATATGATTTAGTAATCAAACTAGAGAATGTGCTTGGGTAAACTATTTTAAGATTTGTGAAGGTTCTACTATGGATGTTGTCTTGGGAACTTGGAAGTATAGTGATGATGGGAATATGGGAATGAAGAGGGTAAAGGTAAGGGCAAGGGCATTTTGGGGAAAAAGTATCATTAAAATTCACATGCTTTGTCCCCGTTAACAACTGAACAACGTGTAGGGGTTAAGGGATTCCAATGTAAGAGATGTCAAAAAATTAAGGGATTTAGTGTAGGGCGAAAAAAAAAGAATGGTATCAAGACGAAGTTTGAAAAAAACACAAGGGGTGCAAGTATAATTTATTCTAAATTTTAGTATAACTAAATTTAATTATTTTAATCATAATATTTATTTAATTTGGGTAAAATGACTATTTTACCCATAGTTAACATAATTATCAAATTAATAACTAAAACTAGTTTAAATTAACTTTTTTAGCCTAATCATTTTTCTAAGCTTATTAACTCTTAATTAATCATTTTTAGACATTAAAATGAATTTAACCCTCTGTATTTTATAAAATTTGATTATGCCATTGTTTTATCCAAAGATGACATTTTATTAAGTTTTCATAGTTAAACTCAAGTTTAATCCTTTTAATTGTTGATAAGGGTTCTTGTGTCCTTCATTGAGATTTTGTCTAACAATTATGTCTATCCTTCTCCACTGTCCATAGCAGAAAATAAGTGCAGCCAAGGTCCAAAAATTTATTTGTCATTCCGTGTCTAATGGAAATTTTAAAGGCTTAAAGTTTTATTTCTAAATCACATAACATCATCACCAAATAACATAACCATCAAAATACACCAATAAAATAGGAAAATATGATTCATATTCTGCCACATAAAGTCCAAAAGTAGTGAGCATATTTCGTGTGAATATATGACAATGGACATATTTAGTACATAGGTGAGCATATACGACAATGGACATATTGTTAAGCACCATAACCAAGAACACATTTTTAGGATCAAGTCTAGCTATTAAACACTTTTAAACAAAGAGCTTAGACAAATTATTAAGAGTTTTGAGTCTAAAAGGGCCAAGCTTCCCTTACCCTTGTAGAACTCTTCAAAAATTTGGCCAAATCTCCATAAAGCTTGCTTCTTGCAACCAAATCACTACCAACAAGGCTTCTTAGACTTAAGATGAGAAAAGGAAAACAAAAATAGGATGAGAATTGGAAGAAGAAGTTGGCACATGGCTTAAACAAAATAGAGAAAGTGGGAGAAACATGCCAAAGTTTGAAATGGTGGAGAGAAAGTGAAACTCTCAATGATTTAATAATGAAGAGGGGTTGAAACTCTTGATGGTTTCCAAGCAAGAAAAAAAAATGGAGGCTTGAGTGGGAGAGAAGGTTCGGATAACAAAAGAGAATAAGAGAGCAAGAGAGGCAAAGTGTTGGAAATGAGAGTGTTTTACCTCATTAGGTTTTAAGGTAGATTGGATGTCAGATGGTCTACATATTTAGCTTTGAAAAGCTTTCAGTTCTTGACCCCCATGACTTATGATCCACAACCACAATGGAGAACCAATGGAAGGCTTCCATTCAAAATAATACCATTTGGGTGAAAGGTGTAAAAGCTTTGGTCAAAGACAAAAATGAATGTTTAACCAAATTAGTGTAAGTTCTTAATTAATTGTAATTAGTATTCCTAATGACCATATTAGGACACCAATGACTTACGAAGGGTATATTGTTTTGTGTATGTTCTTGCTCTAGAAATGGTCTTTGTAAAATGTGCATTTGACACGGAATGAAATAATATTACTTTAATTCAAAGTATCATAATTAATCTAAAATTTCACAAAACTTAATTATGGCTAATAATGACTAATCATATTTATTTATATCAAATGTTTGACTGTCTGCTTATATAAAATAATAGAAGTTCTTACTGTCTATTTTACAACATAGTCTATGTTTTAGTTGAATTAACTTCTAAAATTTACACAGAAATTCACAAAAATTTTATTTAATTAAATTATATGCTCTAAATTTTATTTCCATTTACAATTTATGCCAATCAACATAATCAAAGACTAATAAAATATAGGTGTAAAACCTTATAATGTTCATCCTAAGACTCGCCTCTAATTAAATATGCAAAATTAAAATAACCTTAAAAATGTTTATTTTACCCATTTTGAAATAAATAAATAAATAAAATAACAAATAATATATATTAGAATGAAAAATAAATTGTGAAAATTAATTTTGGCCAGATGGTTTGATTATTGTTCCTATGTATCCTTTGGAGAAATGAGAGACTCATGGTCATGCAGTTCTTTAGAAAATACTTAAGTGTCAGTGGATTTTAATTTTTTTGAAAATAAATTTAAAAACAAATTTTAATGAAAAGGGGCTTCATTTTATAAAATTCACATTGCAAAGGATATAAGATAATGTAATTATCTGTATACCTTTATGATATGCACAACCCTCAAAGGTAGTGTAAACTACATGTCAATGTCATGAATCATTGTGTGGATTAAAGATGAATGGAATTATTTTGGTTATTATTAATATAAGAGGATGAAAAAGTAATGTTATTTTCCTAAATAAATTCACATTGCACAAGACTTAAGATAATATAATGCCCTATGGCATTACATTAACTCAATCAACTCAATTTATGGAAACAAACAAATAAATGAGGAAATAAAACATGCATGGTGAATAAAAATGTGAATGATTTGTTTTCTCTTTTCTAATAAGTAAATGAAATCAATGTGTGAAGAAATATATAATAAATAAATATCATCATGAAATAAAAAAAATAAAATGATTGAATAACATCATGTATAAAAGAAATATAAATATGTCTTGCACATTAAAGTGATATAACCCATAAGTCAGAATAGTAAAGTATATGCCCAAAATAACATAGAGATGTCAACTGGAGCATAAGTAAAATATAGCCAAGTCAAAAGGATGGTAGAGCCCAACAAAATAAATCAAAATAAAGTCCTAAAAAAGAGACCTATGACTCTTACGTTGGTCGAGGATTGCTATCCCATCTAAAATTGTGTATCCTTGAAGGATCCTACTCGAAATTAGAAAGACACATTATTGGGCGTGTACCTCCATGGACTTGTACGTTCAACTTTCTTTACTTAGAAATCTAAGGAAATTTCAAGCTTTTATTCAAAATCTTAAAGAAATCTAACAAGCTTCCAACCAATACAAAAACCTACCATTTTTGAACCCAAACTCAAGCTTGTGAAACAAAAATGGAGAGAAGATGAGGAGAGGAGATCTTGAACCACATCGAAGGAAGAAAAGAGAAAAGACTCACCTGAATAGGGATGTAAGTCTTGAGCCAAAAAGCAATTGAGAATGGTGGAAGTTCCTAGGATTTAAGCTCCAATGGGGTAGAAATGAAAGAAAATGGAGCTTGGGAGTGGGGAGTGTTCGACCACTCTAGCGAGAAGGATGAGAGAAGTTTGTTGATGTTTTAGTGAAAGAAAAGAAACTTGCAAAGTGGTTTAGGGTTTCAAGGATTAGGCATTAATAAATAGGCTATTCTTTTTCATTTTGTTTAAATAAATTAGTGGTCCTTTAATCGAATTAAAAAATATTTTTCTCAGCTAACTAGAGCCAAAAGTGGGCAAATAGTCATGGGAAGGTTACTATGTGAGTTTGTATTTTTGTTCATAGTTTGCTCTTTGACTAGGAAGTGTAAGAAAGGTGCTATAAATTAATGTAATCTCACTTTTAATCTAGATTAATGTGTATAATTGTCCTCTTAGACCATATTAGTGTAATCTTTTATTGTTTATTGTGAAACACAATTTAAGTTTCAGCTAAGTTAACAATTGAAACTTAACAAGAAAATTCAAAAAATTCTAGTCACTTCAATTTTATGATTTAATTAAGCATTTTCACTTATAAATGATGCAATCAATTTATTTAATAAAAACAATAAAACTCTAGGTGTTACTGATAAGGTGACTACACGTAAGCTTTTACAATGTGTAAACCACACATTGACATTGCAAATTGTTGCATGAATTAATAGGAAATAATTTGGTATAAAGAAAGGTTAAATTAATAATAATAATTTTTTTTGAAAATAAATTTAAATTGCACAAGGCACAAGATATATGTGCACCTTTACAATTGTTATAAAGTTGAAGGTAATGTAAACAATATGTTAGCATTATAGATCGTTATACAAAAATAATTTATGTTTAGAATTACCTAATTTAATTAGCAATTTAACAATTAATTTTAGGTTAAACTAATCCGAAGGTTCCTAATGTTTTATAGAGTTTTTAATTAAGTTTCTATAGTTGAAAACACTTTAAAAAAGTACTTATGTTATGAATATTTAATAGTGGTTGTCCATATTCATTGTAAATTATGACTATTTATAATTCACTTTAATACTATTAAACCATTTATAACCATTTAGTTATAGTTTGTAGTTATAAATAGGCTACTCCATTACTGAAAGTGATACAAGGAACTCTCCATTCTAGTCATTCTCTCATTCTTTCTATGTTCTATCTTTTGTCTTTTCTACTTTCGAATTTCTATATTTTTATGTTAATTTTCATAACACTCATCAGCACGGTTGCATTGCAAGTTGCAAAAAAAATCCTTGTAAAGGATTCTATCAGGGAAAAAAAATAATCATATTTTCAATTTTACATTTCAAGGTTAGTTTCTTTATCTCTAGTTATATTATCCATACTATATGTTTATTAATATATTGTTGTATTGTTTATATGAATGTAAAACTCATTTAGATGCAATGTGTCTTGAAGACACTATCAAATAAAGAAATTCTAAGAATATTTTTGCAATGGGTCCTGAAGACATTATCAAAGAATGAATATCCTATAGCATATGTTCATATACACAAAATGAACTTGCAAAATCATTTATTAAGCATTTAAATGCAAGACCATTACTCAAGAGATCAAAACTTTCAATTTATATTTGGGTACATGCAATCTTACATATTATAGTATTAATTTGCATCATGCCAACAAATTATCATAAGTCTTCCCCTTTACAATTGATTTTCGGTAAGCAACCTAATATTTCCCATTTAAGTTTATAGACGTGTTGTATATTTTTCAATTGTTGCACCACAAAGCACTAAGATAAGTCCTCGAAGAAGGTTGAGAATATATGTTGGTTATGAATCTCCATCTATAATAAAATATGCTGAATATCGACAAAAGATTTATTTATGGCTTGATTTGTTGATTGTCATTTGAATAATTTTTTCCAAAATTAAGGGGAGAGAATAAGCAATTGGAAAAGGAGATTGGTTAAAATGAATTATCATCTTGATTATCGAATGAAATAATGTGAACTAGAAGTTCAAAAGATAATTCATTTACCAACTACTAATGCTCTAATAAAAATTGATTCCCTGTTGGACAATCTAGTATTGTAAAACGAGTCTTAAACATGCATGAATAGACCCGTCGGTTCCAAAGATAAAAATCCTCAAATAAGAAAAAGAGTTAAAAGATAAGATGGCTAAATTGAGGATATGAAAATTTCAAAAGATTCTTTTGGCATAATATTTTAGTTCCAGAAGAACTCAAGTACCTGAAATTAGTGAAAATAAAAAGATCTCAAAGTATGTCATGAATATAATACAATGGAACCAAAATAAAGTCAATGTTGACAACATGTTTGCAAATATTGTAGCGTTAAATGTAATTAATGATAATGAGGATCAAGATCCAAAGTCTATTAAGGATTGTAGACAAAGAAATGATTGGGCAAAATAGAAAGACTCAATTGAGGCATAATTAGACTCACTTGCCAATCGAAAGATTCTTGGACCTATAGCCCTTTCGAAAGATGTAAAACCAATTAGACTTTTGTACTTGTAGTCCATACACTTGAAGATGTAAAACTGGTTAGGTTTTTAGACTTGTAGTTTATACACTCAAAGACGTAAAATTGATTGAATACAAATGAGTTTTTGTGGTGAAATTATGAGATATAAAACATGAGTTTTTGCTCAGAGATTTTCACAAAGACCTAACATTGATTTTAAAGAGACATATTTACCTACAGTGGATGTAAATATTTTTCAATACTTAATCAGTCTTGATGCACATAAAGGGATCAATTTACATCTAATGGATGTTGTTATAGCCTATATTTGTATAATTGTCTTGATAATGACATTTATATAAAATTTCCTAAAGGATTTAATTTGCCCAACAGTGCAGGTTCTCACGAAGATTACTCAATAAAAAGAATAAGTCTCTTTCTGTACTAAAACAATATAAACGTATGTGGTATAATCATCTCAGTGAGTATTTGATAAAAGAATGATATAAAAAGGATCTCATTTGTTCTTGTATTTTTATGGAAAAAAATCTAAAAATGAATTTGTCATAATTGTTATTTATGTAGATGACGTAATTATTATTGAAACTCCTAAAGAGCTTCCAAAAGCCATAGATTACTTAAAGAAAAATTTGAGATGAATGACTTAGGAAGAATAAAGTTTTTCCGAGGATTGTAAATTGAATATTTAAAGAATGAAATTGTTGTGTGTTGAGAAGCTTATATAGCAAGAGTGCTCAAAAGATTCTATATAGACAAATCACATCTGTTATGCACTTTAATGGTTGTAAGGTCTCTAGATTTGAACATAGATGCTTTTAACCTCAAGAAAATGATGGAGAGTTACTTGATCCTGAAGTACCATATATTAGTGCTATCAGAGTACTAATGTATCTTGCTAATTATACATGTCCTACTATATCATTTGTTGTAAATTTACTAGTAAGATATAATTCTTCACCTGCATGAAGATATTGAAATAAAATCAAGCATATAGTTTGTTATTTTAGAGGTTATTTGTCAAATCCTCATAATAATATATCACAAACAAGATATTTGTTTGCATGCAGTGGTACAACGATTTCTTGGAGGTTTGTGAAACAAACCAAAATAAGCAAGCAAAATTTTGAATAACAAGTATAAAAGATTGGCCTTCATTATCTTAAAGATGGTTATTTGCATAATGGGGGGAAATAAATACGTTCTGCACTTTTTTTCCCTTTGTTATGGTTTTGTCCCATTGGGTTTTTCTGGCAAGGTTTTTAATGAAGTAGTATATGACAACGTAATAAAGAATAATGTACTCTTTTTCCTTCATTAGGTTTTTGTTCCACAAGGTTTTTTCTAGTAAGGTTTTAACGAGGCACATTTGCAAATAATGGACATCCAAGGTGGAGTGTTATGTATATTTAATAGTGGCTGTCCATATTAATTATAAATTATGACTATTTATATTTCCCCTTAATACTATTAAACTATTTGTAACCGTTTAGTTACAGTTTGTACTTATAAATAAGCTACTCCATTACTAAAAATGATACAAGGAACTCTCCAGTTTGGTCATTCTCTCATTCTTCTATGTTCCATCTTTTATCTTTTCTACTTCTGAATTTCTATATTTTTATGTTAATTTTCATAACATCTTATAGTTTAAAGAGTTATAATTGAATTCTACATACTAACGGTGTTATAACCCCGTTAATTTATATTTAACTTAATTGCACTTTTGTTAGGTAGTATGCAAAAATGGAAAAGGAATTAATAAAGATGTTGAAAGTGAAAATCAAACCCCCACCTTTAAAGACCAACAATAACACTACAATCATGAAACTAATGACTTTATTTGATATACAAATGAAATTTATATGATATATAACTTCAACGAAAACCAGAATTATAC